>JASEVX010000015.1:22314913-22399913 GCA_031761405.1 Serripes groenlandicus | reverse complement strand
AAGTTTATCCCTCATGATAAAAGTTTTTCTTATGTCTAAATTTGCGCTTGAAAAGTGTCACTGTAGTTATACACGACTTTACCAATGTGATTATATTTTAAATAAACGGAGAAGAGAAGCCCATTAAAAGCGTCAAGTCAGTTTTTAACGAGTTCTGCAACCGTTTACGCTTTTACTTTTTTGCTTTATGCTACCAAATGATAGAGGACACAAAAGCCTTTCATTTAGACCGGGGGTTGTCGATACAATTTTAAGCAGTTTTCGAGTTATATAATATGAGAGATTTTTAAACCCCAAAAATAAACTTGCTCCGATTCTAGGATTCGATGTTTACAGCTTGTATATATCCGAAAGCTCTCATCGAGATATGAGTATATCCGAATTGAAAGATATCCGATCAATGTCTTTTTCTGGCTACCTCCGACTTGGCTAGTTCGACAGCTTGAGACATGGGTGTCACAAAGTTAATGGTAGGTTCTTTCATCGCCCCACCCATCTGAATTTTTACCTCGACGTATTGTCCTTTATGATTATATTTCAACTTCCCTTCGGCCATCCGCTGAAAATGACGTATCCACATTACTACTTTGTCCATCGTCGACGGTAGTGAAATGTACAGCGAGTGATAGTAATATTTTATCTATTATCTGCATACTTCCTCCTCTTATAGCATTTCTTCATCATCACTGTCGACGCTAATCGTCGTCGCTATCGTCGTCGTTCTCCGACTTCAATATACTTTCTATTAAATAACGGTGTTTCTGAACGGCCGACTTTATGGCCTGTTCTAGTATCATTCCCTCGGACATGAGTTCGCGCACATCTTCCATGACATATTTGGTGAATGACTCCGTGTTCTAATTAGAATGTGTGGAGAAGCAGTTGTCTATACATACGACATGTGTTGTATCTTTCGCTTCCATTTTTGATTCTGCCTTTTTCTTGGCCTCGTCATTGGAAATTTTATCTCGCTCATATTTTTCCATTTTTCGTCTCCAAGATTTTTCATTATTGTTCGAAGCTTTACGGTACATGCCTCCAAACACTTTGTGTTCTTCGCTGTCTTTATCTTCTACATCTTCTTCGCTCCGGTCATAGGATATCCATTGTTTTAATGGAGGCGTTTCCGCGTGATCTTCCGTGGCAGAACGCTTATTACACTATCGTTTGACGTGATTTTTTAAAGAATGAACGTCACCAAACACGATACCGCAATCGTCACAAACGGGCATGTCAAGACTGGTTTTAGACTCGAGTCTGGAATCACTCTCTATGTACTCTACCGGGGTGTCCCATATAGGAAAGTTTAGGTTTGGTTCTCCTATAACATAGGACGGTTCAGACAGATTGTTGTGAATCGGATCTCTTAAACGATTAGCTTCTGGAGTGTCTGGTTTCAAATCGACAAGAAGGTAACCGTACGGTTGATTCGTAGCTTCTTGAAAACGACTCATTAAATAGCCCGCCTTTCCAGGAGACATTTGTCGCGCTAAGGTCATGACAGGTTGTTGATCGATTGGATTTTTGAATAAGACTAAATAATGGCAATTTGTTCTCTGAGTTGGATCTTTACTAAAGTATAGATTTTGATTCAGTGCCATGACGGATAGATTTCTATGGTGAGACCCCTCCGTAAATAGATCCGTAATCATCGGGTCTGTGTTGGTCGTCGACATGAGATCATCCAAAATAATAAGATTGGTAACATTGGGGTTTACATAGGCGTCATCCTCTAGGTTGTAAGAAATTCTACGTATAAATTCTACCCTGGGATACACGTTTTTTTTTTAATTTGTCGTATAACGGCTGCCATCTTTTGTAGAGCCATATTATTCGTTGTGGAGCTGGTTGTATCTTGTCAGATTTAAGTATCTGGGTAACAAAGAAGGTCTTCCCGCAGAAGGTGGGTCCACTGAACATACACGTGAATGGATGTTTGAATACAAATTTACTGTTTTGAGCTGTTTGAAAGCTTCTAAGGTACAACTTGTCTGTATTTTCTAGTTTATGATTAATATCAGAATGAGAGCTTTCGGATGATATACAAATTGTAAACATCGGTTCAGAACTAAGGAAGATATGACCATTGTAAGATATAATGACGTCACTTCCGGTTTACAGATACACAAACTTCCGGTGTGACCTCCTCAATCGATAGAGATAACGAAACCCTTTGCAACGAGTCCACACGACTACAATCGGTCAATGAATAAGGGAGATATCTTCATTTTAAGATTTGAGTGCCAGAGCAAATTATCTGAAAGCAGCCAGTTGCTTGGAAAGAATGTTTTGTGGAGTAGTCAGTACTGGTATGAGAAAGCCAGGAAACACATTATATAATGCTACAATAAATGTTTCAATAGGAGCAGCTCTTCCTTTGCAAATTTGTTGAATGTTGCGTCCACGAGTCTGTCTGTCCGGCCCGCATCTTAACCATTCATAATAGGATTTCTAAGGAAGTAAGCATAAAAGTGCACCATGATGAGGTGGTGTTTCGTGCACAAAATTCAGGCCTGTACCTCAAATGTTAAGGTCACTCGTAGAGGTCAAAGTTCAACATGAGAACTGTTTGATAGGACTGACTTCTCTAAAGTGTACAAACTATTTTATTTTAATATAGCCTAGCGACCTGGTGATGAACATGTGATAACCCTACACCGAGATACTGCTTGTTACTTTGCAGAATTTTCTACATTGCATTCGGCGCTTTGATAACAAACGGAGAGGTACTCAATGGGTGTAGTCTGGAAACATCATTAACTTTATCAGGTCTGCTGAGTATTGTATTACCATGGTATTTAAAATTCAGAGAACACAATTTGAAACGACGAAAGTAAACTCGTCAGGTATATATATGAGCCATTCCACGAGAATACCAACATAGTGAACTCTGCTTAAAGTATCGATCCAGATCAGCCTATGTATGCCGTGTAGGCTCACCGGGACAGTCACTTTTCGCTTCCTGTGGATTTTCTGCTTCGGGAACCATTACTCTATAACTCTTTCCTCCTGAGCCGGAATGTGTCGGCCCGGATTAGCCCGCGCGGATTGCGGAGCCTGATCTGGGTCGGTAAATTACGCAGAGGCCATAATGTTGGTTTTCTCGTGGAACGGCTCATATGTTCATTTATGGTCATTCATCAGTATTTTTTTAATTCTTATAGATACTGACTTTCTTTGTGACGTCAGTCAATATCAAAATACAAAAGCGGGAACAATCTAGAAATTAAGCACATCTATATATAAATGTTACCTGCACATATGAACGATATCTCGGATCATGTTTAAAAAGGCCGTAGATACAAAATCTCATTTTCCTGAAACCAGTGTGTCAGTCTTTATGCTAACCCCACAACCCAGAGCGCCTAGGAGGGCAAACAATACTACCATTTTTAAAGTCTTCTGTATGACCTGAGCGGGAATCGAACTCGTGATCTCCCGCACCCGAGCCGGACGCTCTACCATAACACCACAGAGGCGGTCAAATCATCTGATACAGAGGCGCCAGAAAGCGACTGTATGTTCAGAAGGGTTAAAACAATTCACAAAATATGCAGTTTACGAACTTTGCACTGTACTGGGTTGAAATTGAATTAGTCGTTGAATACAAGTAGGACTATAAGTGTTGGCTTTTTTTTTGCACTTTTTATTCAATAGTTTCCAACAGTCAGATGATTACTATATGAATATAATTACAATATATATATGATCACATGTACCATATTTAGATGATAACCATACATGTATTCATATGCATACCACATTTAAAGGGACTGAACACCATAATGGCCCAAAATCGTTATATTTTATTATTATTCTAATTAATCCAAAATACGTCGATATATATGTAACGGAATGTTGTAGAAGGTTGTACAAGTCTTGTTTTTCATTATTTCATAGGAAATAAGCAGTTATAAAAACGTCCGCTCCGTGTTTTCCCGTTTAAAATACCGTGGAATTTCCTCTTGCTCATTTGAATTTGTGGATTCAATTCGGCATTCTCTAACACTATCGACTCATTACATTAATGTATGCGTGAGTGTAAGGAACAACAGCTATGGGAAGGAGATTGTCAATTCGGTTGTAGTGATCACGTGATAAATATACAGCGATATTTTTAGATTTACTGGGTTACTAACCCAGTAGATTTTACAATGCAAAATAACGCGAAAAATCTCCGCAATATTAATAGTGTTCATATATTGTAGTACATCAGTCAGCAAATCATGCAAAAACATCAAGGTAATAGCAATTTTTAACAATTTTCTTTTTTTTTCGTTTTTTTCTCATATGGGATTCAGTCCCTTTAAAAGCATGTTGTTTATGCTTACCTGGTCAATATAGACGAATCATTAGTGTTTCCTTTATTTCGTTTTCGAAAAGGTGAACATTTAAGGTGGTTCATTAGAAAAAAAATATGTATTTCTGTTATATATATATGTTTAGGTTCTCAGAACCTTATCTGCCTTTCGTTTTCGACCAGATACAACAATGAGAAGCCGTTATTACATGTTCCAAATATCATACTTTGGTCCATCAGACATAGATAATCTCAGGAACTAGTATCGGTAATAAACACTACTTATTAGATAGAGTTAATTCTAGTATTTGTTCCTTGACTCATAGATAGAATATTTAGAGCTACCATTTTGTATAGCAAATGTATGGTATGTACTTTAGCATTGTTATCGTATTAAGCTTATATTTATTAGCTTCCTATTCACTTATTCCAGGTAAATATTAAAATATTGACTACGTAAATTGATGCCTTGTTATTATATATCTATTAAACTCACTAAAATCATATTTTCATTCTACTGTGTATAAATGATCTAATAAACTTTGTATACATTAATTAGAATATAAGCGTATAAACAAAAAGAACTTGTCATTTCTCACTCGCAACAACGAGTTAATAGTTTTTCCCGTTATATATGGTTGTTGTAGCTTCGTGGACAGATTGATGCCGCAACATATCCAAGTTCTCGAAGAGCTTCTCATATATTTTCTGTAATGTGTATAATTGAGCGAAATGTAGTCAGCATAACACAAGTTAAGCAACATCATTGTGCCCGTAACGCTCAAGGTCACCGGTATTTGACGTAAAGTACAATAATTGGTATTTAATCGTGTTTATATTTCATTTCAAAACCTCATTGCTTAACAATGGATTCTATTTTTTTTAAAAATCCGTAGGGAATTAAATATGTTTGTAAATATGAAGGCTTTTATTTAATATTTCGACCATAGGCCTTACTCAGGATTTCACAAAGATTTGTTCAGACTTATTGTTTCATGGCCAAAAAATCGAACCAAACAGTGTTTTATTGTTAATTATCATAATTTGTTACAGAGAGCAAGCTGTCATTAATACATAATATATATGTGTACCATTAAAGTACACAATAATGCCATAATGTTCCTTCGTGATTTTGGAAAAAGTTGGGAAAGGTTTCCTCCTTCACTTTTCTCCATTTTCTATCGGCCTCTAGTCGATCCATATAAGGTTCGAGTTTATCTCTGTGTTCCTCGACTGTGCGGAGACTGCTGGTTCTGTTAGCTATAACAATGTGACCACCTGTGTAGAAATATGTAGATATATTTTCTTTATTTCTGTAACGTTAACTTTACATAGATTTTAGTGACATTCAAAACAGTTTATACATATTCTAACAAATGAGCTTTAAGCATTAATTCGATATAACACATACATATACGAGGATGAACAAAACATAGATTTTTACACATGTTTAAACATATACTTCATTAATTCTAAGGTACAATACAATGTCAAAATAATCAACCATTGTTAATGTCAGATTAAATTCTAAAAATAAAAGTCAAAAGTAGAATATATGCTTCTGGGATATAATTAGCCAACTTAATCAATGTTTTCTTGTTATCCCTTTTTAAGAGTTCAACAAACGTATAGGCACATGGCTTAGTTTTGTAGTAGGCTTTTACATATTTAGTTCTGATATTAGCGTAAGTCGGACAGATTAAAGCAAAATGATATTCGTTTTCTATATCATTGTTATCCAAAAACGTACACAGTCGCTGGATATACTCAACATATGTATATTATTTATGTACGCAATTGAAAAACCGACATTCTGGGTTTAGCAACAACAGTAGATTCATCTCAGAGTGCGGCTCCATGCGATCTGATCCTAAGCTTCACTGTTCGATTTTCCAATATAATGTAACAGTGGAAGACTCCGGACATAAGTTATAACTTCTAGAGCGCAAAGTATATAATAAATACGTTCGCGGGCCAGCCAAGAAGTCTCTTCAAAAACTGTATTTACCTAGAAATTAGTGTATATATTTACCAGGCTGCTTTGAAGATGTGACAATGGGATTTAAATGCAATGTAAATATGTATAGGATGCCCTTAAAGTGTTTGATACACATTAAAATAAAGAAGGAAGTTTATTGATTATCTTTAATCTATAGATTGTCTTGTTTGCCGAGATACGGTAGCTCAGTCGGTAGCGACGCGGGTTCGAACCCCAGTTTAGCTATCATTCGTTCCGACGATTGACAAAAGTCAATGCGACCAGCGTCATTTTGACTTTTTCACATATATATACTGTTAGGCCATTACTATTAGTGGAAGACGAATGACGCTTATTGCATTGACTTTTGTCAAGCGGCGGAAAGAATGTTGGCCGAGCTGGGATTCGAAATCACATCCCCTTGACTGACAGCCCGCGTCGCTACTGACGGAGCTACGAGGGTTTGGCTTAACGCGATCCAAACTGGGAAATGGTGATTTAAAAAATAAACAAGCTCATCTCTTTACCTGGTTTCACTAAACGTATCATTTCGTTAAATGACTCTTTCTGCATATGAATTTGCATCAGACAACCGCAACATATGATAACGTCATAGGAATCTACAAAATACAAATGCAACCCAACCTGTGTTTAAAGACCACCCATTGGAAGAGAACAATATGGTCTTTTTACACAGATTGTTTTTAAGTACAGGGTCAATTATGCAGAAAATGAGTAATTGGGAAATTAAAAATGTGGTTGCTAAAGACAGGGAATTGCTAAACAAAGGTGGTCTTTTGACTGTACTTATTTGAAACAAACAATTCTGATTCTAGGAGAAGGAGGAGCATGAAAGTAGTAGAAGAAAAAGAAGAAGAAGAAGAAGAAGAAGAAGAAGAAGAAGAAGAAGAAGAAGAAGAAGAAGAAGAAGAAGAAGAAGAAGAAGAAGAAGAAGAAGAAGACGAAGACGTACAAGAAGAAGAAGAAGAAGAAGTAGTAGAAGAAGAAGAAAAAGAAGAAAAAGAAGAAGAAGAAGAAGAAGAAGAGGTACACGAAGAAGACGAAGACGTCCAAGAAGAAGAAGAAGAAGAAAAAGAAGATGTACAATAAGAAGAAGACGAAGTTCAAGAAGAAGAAGAAGAAGAAGAAGTACAAGAAGAAGAAGAAGAAGTACAGGAAGAAGAAGAAGTACAAGAAGAAGAAGAAGAAGAAGAAGAAGAAGTACAAGTACAATAAGAAGTACAAGAAGAAAAATAAGTACAACAAGAAGAAGAAGTACAAGAAGAAGAAAAAGTACAAGAAGAAGAAGTACAAGGATAAGAAAAAGTACAAGAAGAAGAAGTACACGAATAAGAAGAAGTACAATAAGAAGAAGAAGTACAAGAAGAAAAAGAAGTACAAGAAGAAAAAGAAGTACAAGAAGAAGAAGAAGTACAATAATAAGAAGACGAAGTTCAAGAAGAAGAAGAAGAAGAAGAAGAAGAAGAAGAAGAAGAAGAAGAAGAAGAAGAAGAAGAAGAAGAAGAAGAAGAAGAAGAAGAAGAAGAAGAAGAAGAAGAAGAAGAAGAAGAAGAAGAAGTACAAGAAGAAGAAAATGTACAAGGAGAAGAAGAAGTACAAGAAGAAGAAGTACAAGAAGAAGAAGTACAAGAAGAAGAAGTACAAGAAGAAGAAGTACACGAAGAAGAAGAAGAAGAAGTACAATAATAAGAAGACGAAGTTCAAGAAGAAGAAGAAGAAGTACAAGAAGAAGAAGTGAGAAGGACTTCTCCTAAATTATTTATCCTTTCAATAAAAAATTCTCGGGCGAATTTTTAATAAATCAGAAATAATCTTATAACTGTTAAAATGTTTTGGCGAAACCTTCGTTTTAGTTCGAATTTAATTATCTAATTACCTAATGACAGGTGTATGGCATTGATATCAGCACGCAGGAAATTCTATTCCCAACTGTCTGTCGTCTATTTTATACGATTACATATATATGCGAATCTTCGTCTACACTGGTTGCACGTGCTCTGTGTGCAGATGTATTTCGCTTCAAAACTGTATACAGAATGAAAATTTATATCGGTTTGTTTTTATGGATCGCAACTCAAGTATACGTTAACTCTGTCCCACATACAACACATATGAAACAGATGATTTTTTTTTTAATAAAAAATCTAAGCAAAAGTTTAAACAATTTATACTAATGAAAGTATAATTAATGAATGGAGTAGTAGAACACATTGTGATAAAAGGAGAACATGTTCGTTTTAAACAGTTTCTCCTTTTATAAAAATGTTTTCAAAATGCGTCTACATGTAAATGAAAATTTACCAACATTGGTTTTACAAGTATCGTAGCTCTAGTATATTGTACTTTAACCCTTACCCACTTACAGCAAATCTACAACTGACCATTCTGAAAACATTCTGGAAAATATAATAAATGGAAAAAAAAATGCAATCACTGGCAAAAGGAGAAATTGTTCGTTTTCATATGTCATCTGCTTAGCACACATGTTCGTCTTCATTTGGGGAAGGGTGTAGAAATTTCTTATAATCTCTGTGACTCGTGACCATTGAGGTAAAAGGAGCAAATGCTTCTTTTGTCAACACTATTTGAAAAGTTAAGTGCTTCAAATTTGTCAAAATGCGTCTACCTTTTTTGAAAGGGTTTTTGAATTTTCTTGTAACTCTCGACCAGCGTAATTCCAAGAAGGGTTCTATGCAGATTCTCACCGTGATTGATCTGCATCTACATTTGTCGCACGTGTTTTGTCTGCAGGTTTATTTGGCTTTAGCAACTTTACACGGAAAGACAAATTACTAATGGTAGGTTTTCGTGGAGTGCATCTCGAGATTACGAACGTTAACCCTTGGGCGACTTTGACAGCATATATGAATCAAAGCACTGAACGTTCTGACGGCTGCAGGAAGGTTGGAGAAGTACGGACAATGCGAAAGGAAATAATGTATTTATTGTTAAGAAGTTGGAAGATCATATCAAAAATAGTAAATATTATGAAACTGGCAATTTGAAAACAGGAGGACCTTGTTGGCACGATATCGCTCACCTGAGTGAAAGAGCTCACAAGCATACATATTTGAGACAGGAAGAATCAAAGGAAAACTTGACAGCAGATTTAGGCAGAATATTTTGAAGATTATGACTTATTATACGAAAACAAAAACATAAATGGGTTTTTTCGCTTATAGGTAACAGGTGTGAGTTTTTTTTTTTTTCAATAACCCATAAAGCTTTCTGAAATGAAACTGGAAAAAAAAAATCCATGGGGGCCGCCATTTTGGATATGTATAAAAAGCAGACGTAAAACACAGATTGAAAATTATTGTCGGCTTTTTAATCATTTTTTTTTAAATCGGTATTTTGGGTATGTATAAAATGAGCAGAAAGTCACGGATTGAAAATTATTATCGTCTTTTTAATCATTTTTTTTAAAATCGATATTTAAGATCATTAAAGTGTTATATTATGTGGGAATTAACATTTGTACGAAAAGTTCAAAATAAATGGAAATCTGTAAGAAATATGTTTTCCCGTTCGTCAAAAAAATGACAGCATTAGCATTCTACGCCCGAAACTAAAATTGACTGTATCGTAGCCAAAGAAGGGCGTGACGTCATTTCCGTTACACTCTATCTTGGCGTAACGTCAATGGAGCGACGTCGTTTCCCGCAAAAAAGTGGTATCAACATGAAAGACCCCGAATTCCTATACATGAGCTATTGACTCACTCATTCAAATTATAATTATTTATCAAACATTGTGGCAAAAGGATAACTTTCTCATAAGGAGCAATTGTTATTGTGGCTACAATCTTTTCCTCAATCGTCTGTTGCATAGGCCTCAGAAACCGTCTCTAATAGGGAAAGGGTTTAGCAGAAATGTGACCCCTTACATAATTTGTTCCAGTCATATTGACTGGTTGAAAAAGGCAGTCGCCAGGTGGCATCAGAAAAGGGCTGATCTATTTGCTTCTTTACCATAATGCAGGTGATCGATTAAGGATCATCTTGGCCCTCATGTTTTAACCTCGTTCATTATAAATGTATTCCTTGATTTTCTGAAAGACTTTACTTCATTATTTTCTGTTCGTAATAATAGACAACAGCAATACGAATTCCAAATATGTTTTGATAATGCAAGAAACATGACATTAACATTATTATTGTCTAGTCAATGTTTATAATTATCTTGCGTTTTTTCGTAAATAGGTAGCACCTATAGCTATATTATTGAGAAATATGTCGATGTTAAATCAACTTCCATCAATTAGAAATAATTCTCTAAACCATGTTCTAGACTGGGAGAAAGTGTTTGATCAATGCAAAACTCACCAAGACAATTATTCTGACAAAGATTCAAAATGCGACCTCCAGATTGTTATCAAGATTCTCCTTCATTTGGCCTAGTGACCTTATTTTTTTTACCTGATATGACCCCTATTCGAACATGGACTAGATATTATCAATACAAAGTTTCAAGCTGCTAAAGCAAATGATGTGGCCTCCAGAGTATTAACAAGATTTTCCTTCAATTTGGCCTAGTGACCTAGTTTTTAATCCGGCATGACCCATATTTGAAGTTGGCCTAGATGTCATTAAGATTAACATTCTGGCGAAATTTAAAAAAAAAAGTGGCTTCTAGTGTTGACAAGAATGTTTCTTCAATTTGGCCAGGTGACCTAGTGTTTGAACAGGCATGGCCAATATTCAAACTTGGCCTACCTTGATCAAGACAAACATTCTGAAACAGTTTCAACATGCTCAAGTTAAAAAATGCAGTATCAAGAGTGTTAACAAGATTACCCTTCAATTTGGCGTAGTGACCTAGTTGCTGACCCAATATGACCATTAGTCTAACTTGACCTAAATCTAATTCAGAAAGAATTTCAAGCTGTTGAAGCATAAAATGATGCCGCGGGAGTGTTAACAAGATTATCCTTCAATTTGGCAAAGTGACCTAGTTTTTGACCGGCATGACCAATATTCGAACTTGGCCTAGATATCAGTAAGATCAACATTCTGACCTTATTTTAAACTGCTGAAGCAGAAAATGCGGCTTGTACAGTGTTAACGAGATTTTCTTTCAATTTGGTCTAGTGACCTAGTTGTTAAACAGACATGACCAATATTTGAACTTGGCCTACATATCATCATGACAAACATTCTGATACAGTTTTAAAATGCTCATTTCAAAACGCAGCCTCCAGAGTGTTAACAAGATTTCCCTTCAATTTGGCCTAGTGACTTAGTTTCAGAAAATATGACTCATATTCGGACTTGACTTAGATATCATTAAGAGAAACATTCTGACGAGAATGCCGTTGATACCTTTACTGAGCATGCGGGCAACTGCACAGCGCGATCGGGTCGCCCCGTTGAGGGAGAGGTTGTCGTTTGCACGCTACTGCTATAACTTAGTTAGTGGTGTATTGTAGGCTGAAGAGGAGAGGCTGGTCTCATTCACTTCCCTGCCACTCTCCCTCTTGTGTGGGTTCTGCACTCTCCATCTCCTTCAGTCATCCCCTCTTTTCTAGGGCATCTTGTAGTACCGTTACTCAGACACTTTTGTGATAAACTGCTGGTATACTTGTTACCTTCTGTGAAGAGCGTGACTAGATGCTCTTATGAATGATGCGATGAGCCGGCTTTTATAACCTGCGAGCCACAGTAGGTGGTCGAACAAGACGCCGGCCTGTCCCCGGTCAAAATGTCTGCCCGATTTCCAAACGGGCTCTGAGCGGCCTCTGAATTGTCTGGGTAGTCCGAAACTTTGCCCGGCACTCTCCCGATATGTATGAAGCCCGGCGTAAGACGCTAAGAATTTTAATTCCACTGTATGTGTGTAATATTGTCACAAGGCGCTTATGTTTGAATCTATATAAAAACTTCATAGTAAACGGATAATTTGTAGGAATTCTTCTTTTGTCACCATGCTTTCGAAAGCCGTTTGCTGCACGATTCGTGAAAATTTGTCTGCAATAATGTAAGGTCACCTAATTATAAGCATACTTTAATGTCTGCTCGATACCGATATTGTCCCGAGTTTGAAAACATCGATCAGGGGTTATGATATACGAATCTCCTCTTGCCGCAATGTTTTCAACTTTATTCAATAATTATTCTTTCATTTATAGTGTCCATTGCTTTCAAAGTCATCTGCTGCAGAGTTGTTATATGTGGGAAATTGTTAACACTTATAAAAACACATGTTTAGCTCAATTTCGATACTTTAATTATCTACACACGGAATTGTATGTGTAGTGAATTCCATTATTTCTTCGTGAGAACGTCAGCCCGAACTGAATCTAAGAGGGAGAAAAAATGGTCTAAGGGAGAAAAGTAGTACAGATTTTTATATTGGTTTAATCGAGTTACTTCCCTTATACCATTGAATTGCGGACCATCTTTGTTTAGCGTCAACGATGGAAACTATATAATTATAGGCTTTGAATGTTTTAAGTCTACTTATTTCTGAATGAATATAGTTTCAAAATATAGAAATTATAATTGCAGCAAAAGGAGTAATTGAACCTGCTATTGCAATTGAACGGTAATTTATAGGGAGAAGTATAGTCTACTTATTTTTGAATGAATCTAGTTTCAATATATATATATAGAAATTATAATTGCAGCGAAGGATCAATTGAACATGATATTGCAATTGAACTGTGATTTCTGTGGAGAAGATTTACGGCATGCCGGATAGTGAGTGATAAAAAAATTGGGTCAGGTGATCTAAAAAACAGGCAAGTTAGTTATTTGTTCTTTTGGACCAATTGTTGCAGAGGAAAATAGTTTAACCCTTTCCCTCATACGACAATTCTGCAGCAGATCACTTTGAACATATTTTGTCGAAAAATCGTTTTGAGTAATTTTTTCCTTTGGTCACTATGTTTTCAAAAAGCTGTCTGCTGCAGCGGATAGTGAGTGATCACATAAGCCCACCTTAAGCCATTGGGTCAGGTGATCTAAAAAGCAGTCATGCCAAAGTTATTTGATGTTTTGGGCAAGCAGTTTCAGAGAAGATTTGAAGGTATGTCGGAAGGAAAGATGCCGGTAGGTGAGTGATTACAATACAATCACATTGAACCTTCATTTGTTCTTTGGGACCAGAAGTATTGATGAGAAGATTTGAATTGATTAATTGTTGAACGCCGTTTTCAACAATGTTTCAGTCATATCACGGAGACCAGTTTACCTACTCATGCGTTTCCTGGTTTTTCCACACCAGTTCACCACACAACATACTCTCCAAGCAACTGGCTGCTTTTCCACATTGACTGTTAATTGATTGGGGTTTAACACTGCTTTCAACAATTTCTCAGTTATATCACGGCGGCCAGTTTACCTACTCATGCATTTCCTGGTTTTCTCACACCAGTACTCCACACAACAATCTTCCCAAGCAACTGGCTGCTTTTCCACATAGACTTAGCCCATTGGTGGAAGACGAATGACGCACGTCGCATTGACTTTTGTCAATCTTCGGAAAGAAAGTTGGCCAAGCCGGGATTCAAACTCACAACCCCTGGATTGACAGCCCGCGTCGCTACCGGGGCTTGGCATTGACTGTTAAACAGCCCTTTGGTGAAAGACGAGTGACGCAGGTCACAATGACTTTTGTCAAACAATGTTGGCCGAGCCGTGATTCGAACTCACAAGCCCGCGTTGCTACTGACTGAGCTACCGGGGCTCGGCTAGAGAAGATTTGAAAGTATGACAGCTGGACGCCGAATGATCACCTTGAGCTTTTGGCTCAATTTATCTTAAAGGCAGGCAAGCTAGAGTTATTTATTCTTTTGCACATCTGCAATTCACGAGTTACCAACACACTCTGTATTCAGTGACACAAAAAAAGCAAAACACCTTGATTTAGCAATGAAAATTTATTGCACTATATATAGATATGCTGAAAATACAACAGAGAAACTCAAATTTCCAATCTCAAATAGTTGGCTTGGTTAGATTTTATATATAGACATACAAAAGCATTCCAAAAAAACATTAAAAGCAATAAATGAACAAACATATAAAAAAAAAAGTACGCTAAATCCCTGATATGAAAAAAGTTTTATAAAAAAATTGACTTAGAAGTGAATTATAACTTAAAAGGTTAAATTAAGTAAATCGAACATAGGTTCTAGTATCAAAATAAAAAGAAACATCTTAAAACGCAAAGTTGTTCTAACTAAAAGTTATATTACACTACAGGGTTTAACGTCCAACACTGGTATATCAAAGTTCAATTTCAAAATAGAGCTTTCTGAGAAAGTTTGACCAATCTGACATCTTAATTATGAAATTGACCATTGACACACAAGGCTTGGAAATGACCTCTAAAATATTTCACACAAAAAAAATGTATGTACAGACAAATAGGTGTACAGACGTTTTAATTATTTGAGCCACATTCAATGATGCTGAATGAACATTAATAGCAACCACTGAAGATCCTAATCAACTGTATTGAGGTGAGGGCTGATCAGCATTTTTGCTGGATGCAAACCCTTCTAAATGAAGTTTATACACATATTACAACAAAGAGTTATTTCATAGAAACATTAGTTGCCTGCCAAAAAACACAAATCATAATCAGTCTAAAAGGATTTGTTTGTTTTGTTAGGGTTTTATGCTGTTTTCCACATTATTTCAGTTATAACAAGGCAACAGTTAGCTTATTTTATGATTACTTGGTAAACAAACAAGTACTATGCTAGGATATGCGCTTTTCCCAAGAGCACTCCACCATGACAACAGGGCAAGAAACACGTTTCTTAATGGAAAGGAAAGCCAAATGCTTAACACTTTCCCTCATATAGACGCATTCTGACGCCTCTGCAGCAGAATGCTTTTTAAAAACATGGTGACAAAAGAAGAAATTGCTCACCCTTTGTCAGGATGTTTTCAACTTTGTTCAATTATTGTACCTTCATTAACCCTTTCCCTCATATAGACGCTTTCTGACGCCTCTTCAGCAGGCGGCTATTTGAAAACATAGTGACAAAAGAAGAAATTGCACAAAACGTGCAATTTCTCCTTTTGCCACAATGTTTTCCACTTTTAGTCATAGAATATCCATTTAATTATAAAGATTTTCTATATTTTTGCAAAACATGTTCAAAGTCGTCTGCTGCAGAATTGTCGTATGAGGGAAAGGGTTAAAAGGGAGTTTCCAATCAGATATGTTTTTAAAGTTGTCTGCTGCAGACGTGTTGTATGTGGGAAAGGGTTACATGTATGTGGGAAAGGGTTAAATGTACATGGAGAGGGTAGATAACTACAAAATTGATTGAAGACGAACAAGTAATGATATGCATGGGACAACCTATCAAGATATGAGACATAAAAAAAACCAAGACATTGACTCCTTCAGAAATTGAATTGCTCGTAAAAAACATCCAAGTTTATATAACTAAAGTGCAAGGCTATATGATAATTTATTCAATATTTGACTGTTTATGGAATATGAATTTATTGATTATCCCTTTCTCACATACAGACACTTTCTGACGCCTCTGCAGTAGACGAATTAAAAAAAAATGGCAAAAGCAATATTCACATTTAATTCATCATATTTCATTTCCTGCAATAAAAGATTTTCTTATAACTGTTTGTACATATTTACAACAGATTCCTTTCTCGGATAAAGCCTACCTTGAATGTACAAACAGATAACACCAACAGGAGAAGCAATTTTGTACCATCTTTAGAGGATGAGTTTTGAAAACAATACCACAACGTTTTTAAGAGTATTCAATAATATTTATTTCCACATATAGAGATTTTCCAATTTTTGTCCTATATGTTTTCAAAGTCAGCTGCTGCAAATTGTTTTAAGTAACAAAAGGTGTATATTTAAGGACATATAAGCAAACAGAAATTAACCATAGCTCCAGGAACACCAACCAGCGTATTTGTAACAAGTGTAACAATATCAAACTATGCATCCATACATTTCAGAAGCTTTTAAAACAACTCTGCAGAAGACAAGTTTTGAAAAAATTGTGGCAAAAGGAGAAATGATCTTGATGACCAATTTCTTCTTTTGCCACAATATTTTCAACTCTTTTCAGTAATACATGTAATACTTTCTTTTACAGAGGTTTTTCAAAACATTTCTATGACACTTTTATTCTTCTGCTGTCAATTTTGTCATACAATCAATTATATTCAATAGTTACACTTGCATTTATCTAGATTTTTCATATGTTTACCAAGATGTTTTTAAAGACGTCTGCTGCAGATTTGTTGTATATGGGTAAGGGTTGTTTAAACTCTATGTGATGAATTCATTTTCCAACAAGGTTTTTGTCTCAATCACCAACTTTTAACCCTTTCCGACATGACACCTCTGCAGCAGACAAATTTTAAAACATTGTGACAAAAAGGGAAATTGCTCATGATCCGTTATTTCTCCTTTGCCACCATGTTTTTACCCCTTTTCAATAAATATATTTTCATTTAAAGAGATTTTTTTTCTATGGCTTCAAGATATTTCCTTAGTCGTCTGCTACATATTTTTTGTATGTAGGATAGTGTTGAAGAGCTGACATATTTTACATATATATACACAAAGGATATTGATACTCCTAAAACAACATATTTCAAGACGCAGTGCATCACATTACTAAAACAATATCAATTTTCCCCAAAACACGATTGAATCATTATTAAAAGTAATAAATATGTGTGTAAATTAAAAATCCTTCATTAACCTACTATTTGATTATCATTCTCAGATGTAAAAAGAAGGCAAATTCATCATGAACTGTGACAACTTTCACCATTTCCCTCATAAAGATGCTTTCTGACGCCTCTGCAGCAGATAGCTTTTTGAAAACACAGTGACAAAAGAAGAAATTGCTCAAAACGAGTAATTTCCCCTTTTGCCACTTTTAGTCATAGGTTATCCATTCAAAGTCGTCTGCTGCAGAATTGTTGTATAAGGGGAGGGTTAAACGCTTTCCCACTTGTAGGCACATTTGCGCAAGAAGACTTGAGAAGAAATTGTGGCAAAAGGAGAAATTGCTCAAAATGAGCAATTTCTCCTTTTGCCACAATGTTTTCAACTATATCTATAATAATAATACTTTTGATTTATACTAAAAAAATAAACACATGTTTGTCTTTGTGTTTTGAAGGTCGTCTGCTGCAGATTTGCTATATGTGGCAAAGGGATAAAACTATATCATATGGCACTTTCACCACTCTTTCCCACATAAAAGAATACTATAGCCGACAACTATCAAAACATCTAATGAAAAAAGAATGAGCAATTTATCAATTCGCTGTTAGGTTTTCTTGGTTGTAATGTCCGTTTCTTGATTTAGTATCACAAACAAAGCCGAAATAATAACCAAACAAAAATAAGTATGTGCACAAAAAAAATCATATTATAGGTTGAATATTTATGTTAGAGTGGAATATTTTCACTTAAACTAACAAACAAGTACAAACAAGTACCTTACTAAACTTTTACATAAACAATTAATTCTGTTCGAGATTAGAAAACATGACTATATATCACTGAAATTTGATAGAGCAATACTTCACATTTAATTCAACAAGTTTTGTTTCCTGCAATAAAGATTTTTTTAAACAGTCTCTACATATTTACAACAGAACCCTGGCTTTCAATGTACCACCAGGTAACACCAACAGAAGAAGCATTTTGACCCATCTTTAGCAGACAACTTTTGAAAACAATGTTTTTTACTGTATTCAATAATATTAAATAACCCTTTCCCTCATATAGACGCTTTCTGACGGATTTTTGAAAACAGTAACAATAGAAAAAATTGTTAAAAAACCAACAATTTCTTCTTTTGACACAATGTTTTCCACTTTTAGTCATAGGTTATCCATTCAATTACAGAGATTTTCGATTTTTTTGACAAAATATGTTAAAAGTCGTCTGCTGCAGAATTGTCGTATGAGGGAAAGGGTTAACTATCACATATAGAGATTTTCCATATTTTGTTCTAGATTTTTTCAAAGTCATCGAAAAACAGAAATAGACCTGTATACCAGGAGCACCAAACAGCGTATTTATAACCAGTGTAACAAAATCAACCAGTGCATCAAAACATTTCAGAAGCTTTTTATCCCTTCCCAAAATATGGGATGCTTTCTGACACCCCTGCAGCAGACTTATTTAGAAAAGATTGTGACAAAGGAGTTATTTCTCATAAGGAGCAATTTCTTCATTTGACCACAAAAATTTCAACTCTTTTCAGAAATTATACTTTCTATATAATAATATACATAGAGGTTTTTCAAAGCATTTCTTGGACACTTTCAAAGTCGACAGCTGCAGATTTGTCACACACGGGAAAGGATTAAACCATCTGGGACAGTTTGGAAAAGAGTACAGAGACAGATGAAACTGCACAGACTCACATGCCGTTAAGCATGCTCTAAACAGATTACAATCACCTGAGACTGGTTGGCTCAATTAGTCATCCTATTTTCAAATTGAAACGCTTGATCTATAAAACTCAAAACTGACAACAATCTAAGACAAGAAGGCATTTAACCTTTTACCATGTACAACAAATTTGCAGCAGAACATGGAGGCAAAAACATGGAAAATCTCCAGAAAATATTGAAATAAGTTGAAAACATTGTGGAAAAAGAAAAAGTTGCTCACAATAAGATAATTCTTTGAATTTCCAATATGTTTTCAAGTCTGTAGCATCATAATGTGTCTGTAAGTGGGAAAGGTTTCCCTCATATAGACGCTTTCTGACGCCTCTGCAGCAGTCAGATTTTTGAAAACATAGTGACGAAAGAATAAATTGCTCAAGTTGAGCAATAACTCCTTTTGTCACAATGTTTTCAACTTTTAGTCATAGGTTATCCATTTAATTTTAGAGATTTTCTATTTTTGACAAAATATGTTCAAATTCGTTTGCTGAATTGTCTTAAGAGGGAAAGGGTTAAATAAGATAGTGGGCTCAAAAAATGTTCAAATCGAAATTGAAACAATGATCATTTTCTAACTCATACCTTTACAATTTCTCCGTCATACTGTATACAGTACACTAATTTAGGTTGAAATGAAGTTCACCACATGACATTCTTCTAAGGCAACTACTAATTTCGACTTTTGCACATGAATTGAAGATGAGTCTTATTGGAAGCAGTGGCTTGAGTCAACCATTGGAAATAATATTAGGAGAAAAAACCTTAAATCTTACATGTAAAGCACATTGTATGAGTTATTCATTTATGTACATAGAACAATCATACAGTTACCCTGTTTATCAACTCTTTATTTCAGGATACCTTAAATTTATCATGTTTTATATTGAAAGAAAATCTTAAACATTCCAAAATACTTCCTATTGCCTTATTCAAAAGAAACACATTTGAAGAAAAGGTAAAAGTCTCGAAAATGAATGTCTCATTTTTTTTACAAAATGAACAGTCTACCAGCAGGGGAAATTGATTTTAATGTACAACTTATCATTTTTCATGAATTTCAAATCCTATTAACGCATCATTGTGTTGAAAATGTGGGTGATTTTAAAGAAAGGCTGCTTTCTGGCCTTTATTATATATGATACATGTACATTAATACTATTAGTTTTTGTATTCAAGTCCATTTTGCAAGAACCTGTGATCATTACTAAGTTTAGTTTGCAAATAAAGACATAAAATCTTTCCTAAGAAAAATGTAAGATCGTAGAAACTGTTCTGCATCAGATCCCTCATCCTGTAACTTGTAAATAAATATGTTCAAGACCATGGCCAGTTTTTGTATTTGTGGACGAACGATTTTGGTTTCCTTATCTTTGTCAACACAATCGGGGATGGGGTATCATCCTCATAGGGATAGGCATTTTCTTTCTGAAATTAAAATTATGATGATCAGGGGTTGTTATAACAGTCAAGTGTTTGTTTTACTGGTCTTTTACTGTATTGACCGCATAATTTAAGTAATATCTCAATGACACTACACTTACTTATCCATGGTCCTTGTGTGCTTAAACCTTTCCCAATTGCAGACGCATCTGCAGCAGACAATTTTTAAAAAATATTGTGGCAAAAGAAGAAATTGTTCATTATGAGCAATTTCTCTGTTGACCAAAATGTTTTCATATCTATTCAAAGATTAAACTTTTATTTATAGAGAGTTTCCATATTTTTGTCAAAATGTTTTAAAAGTCATCTGCTACGAATTTGTTGTATGTGGGAAAGGGTTAACCGAAATAAGGACTGGAAATGTGGGTTAGCCAAGGGCAGTTGACCAAGACTGCTGCAAGACTCACCATCGTGACCATGTTAAACTAAGCATGTTTACTTCCCAAACCATACCTTTTGTAAGGTACCAGGCATTCGGTAAGCTTATTTATACCATTTGCTAGGGACCAGGCTTTCGGTACTATTGAATTAATTAAGAGTATTTTTGTCCAGCTTTGCATTTGGAAGAGTCCATATGCAATTGTAGGAATATGAAGATAAAAGGTTGAGTTGAACAGTACACAGTAGAAAGCTTTGTCAGACAGCATATAACAAATCTGCAGCAGACTACTTTGAAAATCTCTATAATTGTAGGTATAATTACTGAAAACAGTTGAAAACAATGTGGCAAAAGGAGAAATTGCTTGTTTTGAGCAATTTCTTCTTTTGACACAATGTTTTCGAAAGTCGTCTGCTGCAGATGCGTCAAAATATGTCTATATTGAGGGAAAGGGTTAACTTTGGTCTGCAATTAAGGACTTTGTGACTTTGACATGAAACGGCGATGGGTGGGAATGAAGCCATGACAACATACTTATACTCTTACATACCTGAGCTAAAATAGGTGTTGTTTTGACCGGTGACTTTTTAGGTGTATGTCTCCACAAGTCCATTTCAGACAAGTTCTGGCCCCAACTGATTCTGGACGCTTCTTTTGGAGCTGTAAGCAAACAAACATAATAACTTAACAGTGACCTTTTTTTTTAAAAAATCTGGCAAAAGTTGCAAAAGCATTTTTTTTTTTATTTCGTCTCAATATTTAATAGTTGCACATTTATTTATAGTGACTTTCTAGTCTTGCCTAGATGTTTTCAAAGTCGAAATATTGGTTGTTTATGGGAGAAAGTTCAAAATCTGTTATAAAAATAGGAAAACATTGTACATTTATAACATCTTTCATGATGCTTAATACAAATTACAATATTATTTACAATCAGATTTCACTAACTTAATGGATTTGTTTTACCACAATATTTTCTATGCCACCTTTTCTGATATCTCACATTTCCATTAGATGCTATAACTTATTCCAACCTGCAGACAAATTATGATACATTTGCAGAAAACTATGTGGCAAAAGGGGAATTTACTCATAATTAGCTTTTATTTCTTCTTTTGACACAATAATTTCACTTCTATGTTATAGTCATACATTTATTTATATTGACTTTTCATAGTTTTGCTTACATGTAGATGTTTTTTAAGTTACCTACTGCATATTCGTTGTATGTGGAGTGAACACAATCAGATTGCACACAATTGCATCAGCATAATTTGATTTGTAATCAGGCTTTATGTTGACGGTAGATTATTAGTCCAAATATTATATCAGGGCTAAGGTTTATTTTAATAATAACAGGTGTATCCGACTACTGCTTGTTTTTTCCATCGACTCTTGAACAATTTAGTTTGATCCCTGAACACTTTTGGCTCAGGGTCAATGACTCTAGGATTTCAGAGTCAAGTGGACTCCCTGTAGTTGCATTATAATTCTGAAAAAGGTCTATTTTTCCTGATGCTGTATAATAAAAACAAACTTACGAGGGTAGTGTTTGACAACATGAATGGATTCATCCATACTTAAACACTTCACTTTTCTCTGACCATTGTGGGCTGTGTGTAACATCGTTAGTTTGTCAAAACTTTTGTCACTCTGAAAACAAGAAAAGAATGTTAAATTAATTCTGCAGCAATGACTTATACATAATAGTAAAAACTTGGTGTTTAACCCTTTCCCTCAAACGACAATTCTGCAGCAGACGACTTTGAACATATTTTGTACAAAAATGAAACATCTCTATAGTTGAATGGATAACCTATGACTAAAAGTGGAAAACTTTGTGACAAAAGAAGAAATTGCTTGTTTTGAGCAATTTCTTCTTTTTTCACTATGTTTTCAAAAAGTTGTCTGCTGCCGAGGCGTCAGAAAGCGACTATATGAGGGAAAGGATTAACTAACCTGTTCCCACTTGCAGGCACATCTGCAGCAGATGAGCACACTCAGAATAAGGCATTTCCCCTTTTGCCACAATGTTTCCAACTTTATATTCATTCATTACACTTTGATTTATAGATATTTCTAGTCATCTGCTGCACATTTGTTGCCAAAGGTTAAATTAGAATTCAACATGGATCCTGTGTTATTAGAACCTTCATATAAGTTTACCCCTTTCCCACATACAGACACTTTCTGACACCATTGTGAAAAAAGGAGAAATTGACCAATGTCAGCAATTTCTACTTTTGCCACAATGTTTTCAGCTCTATTCATTAATTTTATGGTGATTATTCACATTTTCATGCCAAAATGATTTCAAAGACATTTGCTGCAGATTTGTTGTATGTGGGAAGTGGTTTAACAAAGGCCATTATACAAAAATACATTTATATTTTTTTCCAAAGTTGCTTTTTGACAACATTTGACGTAAACAATTCAAAGATGTAGACAGGGAAAAAAAAAGAAGAAATTTGGCAATAGAGTTGAAAATATTAAATGATGGAAAATGTTCATCTTTTCCAACAATAGTCTTTTGTTTACAGAGTGAGAGAAAGATTTGTTTACCAATTCTTTGACTTCTTTTCTGTCTGTCTTCATCATCGTTTCTTTTTCCATTTCCTCTGAATGTCTTGATGACTAGAAACAAAGCTTTAGAATTAAGAATTTTGTCATGAACTTATAAATATACTTCACAATCTTCTGGGTTTTTTCAAGGCGGATTTGTCTAAAGAATGATGAAACAGATCCAAAAACCTTCTTTAGTGCATTGAGCCTTACTCCCATGCAGACAACTTTTGGAACATTGTGGCAAAAGGAGAAATTGCTAAGTAAAAGTTAAAAGATTGTTGTAGGTAGGAAAGAGCATATATATATATCTCTCTAGACTCATGCAACATTTGGTTGCAAAAACTTTTTAAATGCCTCTCCTTTTTTCAACGCTAATAAATGAATTGATTATTCCTGTAAAATAATTTTGCGCTTTAGTTCTAATCTTATCAAATTGGCTGAATAAATAGTGAACATTTAAATACTGTACACTATAATATTCAAAAGAACTCCAATCACTGTGTGTGACAAAATCATGATAATATTGTATGATTTCCCCCTTTGTCTAGTACAAAAACATTTGAACTCAATGAGAAATTATAATTTTTTTTTTTTTAAAAATTCCCAATTTTTTAACTTTGTTAAGTTTGAGTTTCAGAACTATACCTCCATTTTTTATATCTTAACCCTTTCCCACATACTGAGTACAGACGCATTTTGAAAACATTGTGGCAAAAGAGAAATTGCTAGTGATGAGCAGTTTCTTCTTTTGATACAATGATTTCAACTCTATTCAATTATCATACTTTCATTTACAGAGATTTTTTATATTACTGCCAAGATGTTTTCAAAGTTGTCTGCTCTTGATTTGTTGTATACATGTGGGAAAGGGTTAAAATAACAGGAATACAGTTAATTCTGAATAACAAAAATAAAATGCTTACCATTTGTTTCAATGAGGAGTGTTTTTTCAGTGTATTGGTCCTATCCTTTAGCACCGATCTCTTAGAGGTAAACGAGGGTATCTCTTCGTAGATATGTTCTGCCGATCTATTCAATAAAGACTTGGTTCTGTGCATGTTCTCTTTCATTCTTGAAATGTTTAGATCTGCACCCATATCAACTTTTCTTCTGCCAGACCGTAACTTTTCCTTTCTTGGTATTTCCGAACAGGTGTCATAGCAATCCCCTGAAAATCCATCAACAAAATTGGGTAAAATATCTCATATCTAATTGTTATCTACAGTAATTTATAGGCAATTATCAATCTTAAGAACTCAATTGGTGCTAATTAAAACTTTCTCTCTGATGCCTTTTGAAAACATGCATATATAGATCAGATAAATTTTTTCCTTGATTATCTTTTTTATCATTTCTATAAATTATAATTCAGTTTTTAATTTGCCTCCATTTCCCCTATTTAACTTTGATGGCTTTTTTCTCTTGTTTTCAGAAGTCTTTAAAAAGTAAACATGATATTACTTTCATTTGCTGAAAGGAAAATTAGGTGTTTTTTTGTTGAAATCGAATAAAAAAATAAATTAAAAAAACTTCACTATGATAAAATAACTAGAATCGAGTGCTCTGCGGAGCATGGTGTGTCACCTGCACCTGCTCATTGAAAGTGTGACGGACAGACAGACGGCGGACAAAAAAAAAGTAATCCCTAAGTGCCTACCATGCTACGCAGAGTGACACAATAAAAAGTAAATACTAACCAGGAAGTTTTCTTGTTTTAGCCTCGCCAGTATAACAAGTCCTGACAGTAGTTGTAAAGTCATCCACATTGGTTTCTTTAACAACATGTCTCGGTGCCAAATAGGTCCCATACTGCAACATCGAATCTTCGGCATTAAATTTGCTACCAACTCCACTTACAGAACTATTCATCGTCGAGTCTAACATTGAGGGTGGCTCGTAACCCGATTCCTCGACATCGCTCACATACAAATCGAGAATTTGTTTACATAAATCTGATTCGCTGAGTCCTTGGTTTTTGTGAAGAACCCGTTTAGCAGGACTGTAGATTTGCCCCACATGCCGATCCACCCATTTTGCCTGTTTGTTCATTCTATTCAATGGACTGGCTACTCGGGACATAGACAGGTCCAGAGGTTTCGGCGATCTCCAGTCCCTGTTAATACTTGGTCTAGATATAGACAAGTCTAAAGGAGAATTATTCAAACCCATCATACACATACTAGCGTCCATTACACAGGAGTCATTCAGTATTGAGGAGTTTAAATTCACACCTCCAGAAAATGATTTTGACAATCGACCTGTCATGGAGCTTGCCCTGTAAGCTTGTTGTTCTCTTTGTAGAAATGCTGATCTCATATCTCTATCATTTCTATCATGGTTTAGCAAAATAGACTCATTTAAAGACTTATTAAAATTGACAGATTTCTGTTTATCATTATACCTTCTATTGCGCAATAGTTCATCATTTTGCAGCATTTGAGATTCATTCAATGAGCGACTCAACAGAGAACTTCTAGCCATTTGTTCTCTGGTAAAGACTGGTCTTTCCTTTTTTACATTTCTAGAAATTTGGCTCGTTACATTGTCAGAGTAGTTAGAATGCATGTTCCCACGTTCTTCTATTGGCTTTTTATATTTATCATTAAATTTGAGGTTTAGCGGTGAATCACTGACCCCTAATGTAACATACGGGTCCTCGGACACATTGTCAATTCCTTGGTTTTGGCTAAAGCTCAAGTTCATTGGTAAAGAAACGTTCCTATGGTCCAAGACTCTCTTTCTTTCACTATTATGCAATCCCCTTTCAGGACTTCTTGGTACACAAGTGGAATTCATGTTAGTGTTTATACTGTGTGAAACTGAAACACTTGGGGATGGGGCAGGTGTGGTGCTAGTATATGGGTGCTGCTTTCCCCTCAGTGGCATTTTCTTGACAGCTGAACTTGCCTGCTTCTCAACAGACATCGAACTTTCATTTAAACTGTTATCCAACGCGTACATCACTTCCCCATTTTCAAAATTGACTTCTCTGAAACTGACAGAGAAAGAAGTGTCCATGTTAAAGCTGTTCATACTGTTAGGCGATGAGTCATACTTTGTGATTCTAACTGGTTCTGGGGAATGATCCTCAACCATGCTTTTGTTTGTGACGGATAAATGGTCATTTGGCGATGACCGCGTACTAGACCCAGATGTCTGATCATCACTACTGTGTACCCAGTTTGGATATGGATTCCTTATGGACTGGTCAAGTGAGAAACCATCTTTCTCCGATAGACTATCGCAGGATGAGGATATATTTCCATACTTTCTCCTTTCGTTTAATTCAGCAATGCATTCGGCACAATTTGGATCAGAGCATTCCATTTCGGAGTGGCTGCAATCACAACCTTGCGAACAAGAATCGCAGCAGTCGCATCCCTCACTGTCAGTGTAACTATCGTTCAGTTCATCAGGCTTTACTGAATTAATTCTCTGTCCTTTGGCCAGGTTCACATACAAACATTCAGTTCTATCTTCATTTATATCTTTTATAGATTTATTCAATAATTCCGAAGTATTTCCATTAATGTTACCCTGCGCTTTAACTTTACCCTGATTATTACTTCTTTTATTTTTATCCACTTTTGAATTTGTTTTAATATCCCGTTGTTCATTCTTAATTAATGGCTTGGACAATGTTATTGTCTGAAAAACTTCATCATGCTCAATCAAAGTCGGCGTTCGTCTTTTCTCACAACATATTTCATTGTCCGAGTTTCTATTTTTACAATCACAAATACATTCTATGCTTTCAACAGATTTCCTTTGGCTAGCACATAGTGCTGAAGTCATTTCACAAATCCCATTAGTCATATCTGTGATGGATCCAGTAACAGCCGAGGATCTCCTGTCAGTATGTAGAATCTCTTTGGCAACTGGTGGTTTTCTCTTCCTGTCATTGTCTCCACTTCCAACAATGGGCTGTATTGAATCAATGTCCTCAACTATACTCGTATGATCATCAAGTGATTTGAAGTTAACATCTGAGCAGTTCAAATAGTCTAAACTCACATCGTGTTCCCCGTCAAAGGAAAAGCTATTATTCTTTTTTAGAGACTTGGTTTTCATTTTATTGTTCTTCTTTCTGGACTCAACTGTGATACAGTCGTCTTTAGACATGAAACTTTGGTTTTCTTTTTTCTTGCTTCTAAACTTCCCAAAGAGACCTTTACTGACATCACTCACGCTCCTTTTCACTGATTTACACTTAACAAAAGCACTGTTTTCATTGTTGAGGATATATGCTTGAGCAGGTGTTGATGGTAATATTTTAGCTTCATTGGCTGACAAAACAGGAATAGGGTCCACGATTCTATGATCCATTTCCCCATCTGGAGGTGGTCGATTATAAATTGACAAATTATTTTCTTGTCTTTTTCTTGTTTCCTCAGCTTTGATCTCATCAGTTTTGTTTGAATACATACATGTACTAAGAAAATAGTTATCAATATGAGAGTTATTTAAATCCCCATCTCCGTTTTGGCTTCCAACTTCTTCCTGTGGAATTCGTGTTCTGGAAGAATTTGATGTTGGAGGTGTCATTACAACATAATTCTCCTCATCTAAAACGGGGGACTCACTTTTTACCTGATCAAACTCTTTAAGCTTTCCAGAAAGAACAGTCTTCAACTCTGTTAAAACCTCTATTTGTTCTTTTGTATGATTAATTTGATCTTCCAATGACTCATTAGCTAAATTGTCTGTACTGCCATCCTCATCCTCTTCTAAAGAGCTCTTGCTATCCACTTCTGTTACTGTTTCAAGGACAGATTCATTTACAAAGTCTTGTCTCAACCTTTCTGCTTCTCTCCTCGTAAAAGCTACAAACTTCTCCGGACTCCCCTTCTCCGATACTAAAATGCTACAGTCTATTCCACTGTCTGTGCTAGCACTCTTCGATCCTCCAAGATCATACTGGCCTTTCCTCGGTGAAGAGATGTTTCTCAGCAGATCTGGATGCTCTTTTGCAATGGATCTGACATTTGAAAACGAAGCTCTATTCAATATCCGTTTAAAATGGTTTTTGCCAGATTTGTGTGGGCTTATAGTCAGGGTGTGGTGTTGATTACGTTCATTTTTGTTCCTGGTACTCAAACTCCCCTGTAATGTATCATTCAAGGCAGGTCTGTCTGTATGATCGTCTTGGATTTCAGATATGTCATGGAGTTTCTTCTCCTTTCTGAAGCTTGACAAGAACTTCTTAGAGATTTGCTTGAATCCCTTCTTTTCTTTACTTGCCATCCTCTACATCTGTTGCCTGTATAGTAAACAAAACAGAATTAATATTAACGTGTTTTTCATTTTTTATCTGAGGGTTGATTCATTGATTGTTTGGTACTTTATTCCTTAACCCTTTCCCTCATATAGACGCTGTCTGACACCTCTACAGCAGACAGCTTTTTAAAACATAGTGACAAAAGAAGAAATTGCTCAAAACGAACAATTTCTCCTTTTGTCACAATGTTTTCACTTTTAGTCATAGGTTATCCATTCATTTAAAAAAGAGATTTTATATTTATTAAGTCGTCAGCTGCAGAATTGTCGTATGAGGGAAAGGGTTAAACTTCATTCCATAAATCCATCAGACTAATACACATTTTGGAATGAAATTGCTTTTACAATTTTCAGATAAATTAATTTGCTCCCAAGTCATTTAACTATTTATTACTGAGCATGTTATTAACCCTTTCCCTCATATAAACGCTTTCGGACGCCTCTGCAGTAGACGGACTTTTGAAAACATAGTGACAAAAGAAGAAATTGCACAAAACGTGCAATTTCTCCTTTTGCCACAATGTTTTCACTTTTAGTCATAGGTTATCCATTCATTTAAAAAAGAGATTTTATATTTATTAAGTCGTCAGCTGCAGAATTGTCGTATGAGGGAAAGGGTTAAACTTCATTCCATAAATCCATCAGACTAATACACATTTTGGAATGAAATTGCCTTTACAATTTTCAGATAAATTAATTTGCTCCCAAGTCATTTAACTATTTATTACTGAGCATGTTATTAACCCTTTCCCTCATATAAACGCTTTCGGACGCCTCTGCAGTAGACGGCCTTTTGAAAACATAGTGACAAAAGAAGAAATTGCACAAAACGTGCAATTTCTCCTTTTGCCACAATGTTTTCCACTTTTAGTCATAGGTTATCCATTCAATTATGGAGATTTTCTATGTTTTGACAAAATACGTTCAAAGTCGTCTGCTGCAGAATTGCCGTATGAGGGAAAGGGTTAAATTATAAATACGTTTTTTGTATTCAGGTCTTGAATATTAGATATTTCCTAATAATTTACTTCAAAATAGTATATTTATAAGTTAAAATGAACTGTTAACCCTTTACCTCATACAATAATTCTGCAGCAGACGACTTTGAACATATTGTCAAAAAATAGATTGAAAAGTCGAAAACATTGTGGCAAAAGGAGATATTGCTCGTTCTGAGCAATTTTTTCTTTTGTCACTATGTTTATAAAAAGCCATCTGCTGCAGAGGCATCAGAAAACATCTATATGCGGGAAAGGGTTAAGTTAAAATTAACGACTAAATAATATATGGCTTTCACTCAATGTTTGCAACGGATAATGTTGTCTTGGTTTCTTAAAAGGGATTAAAGTTGAGCATGTTATTTACTGTGCTCAACACTTCTTATTTTTTTGTGACAATCTCAGGCAACGCAATCTTGCTAAGAAACTTTTTAATTTTAACCCTTTCCCACATATAGATGCTTTCTGACGTCTCTGCAGCAGACGACTTTTGAAGAAAAAAAAGGACAAATGATGAGCAATTTCTCAGTATATTTGTTAAAATGCAGGAAACTGGCAGTAAAATAATCAACCCCATAGATTTGGATCATTTTCATGCTAAAATGAAAACTTGGGTCATATTTCCACCAGTGATGATTGGCCAAGTACAGAATTTCATCACATTTAAAATGTTAGATGAAGATCAATGATATATCTTTACAAAGTTCAAAGTAAGAGTCCTCAAAACTTGTAAAATGACTCAGCGTTGTCTAATTGTTTTGTTGTAACAGATCAAATGAGAAAAGTAACCATCAGGCTTGGGGTCAGGTCAAGGGCAAATCCCTGGAAGGGGGCCCAGGGGAGCAAAACTAACAAATCAAAAAGTGATTTCAACAGATAATTTTCATCCTACAGCAATCAGTTAATTTTGAAAACCCTGTATTATTATGACTATTCTGAAAGAAAGTCCAAATATTTAAACAATGAGTCTATTGTTCTTTAATATTATATAAATTACTACAAAAAATATGAGTCCCATGGACTAAAAACTTTTATAATTATGTGTCCCTAATCAACATGCTGAGCCCATTAATCTGGACTTACAGTTAACAAAATCACAGAAGATCTAAATATGTTTGGCAGAAGGAAAGAACTTGTAGCAAGCCAGTATTGATAATTGATCAGACATATAAATATATACAGAGATGCGCACTATATATTACGCTGCTCACCAAACAGCAATATTTCCGAGTGCGAAGGTAAACAACGCCAAGATATATAACACAAAAATCAAAACTCACAGAAATCTTGCCAATATGGAGAGATGTTTAAGAGACTTGATTAATTAATCAACTAGTAATGTCTGCATTATGAAATCACCCGCTGATTACGGTTGTGTAGAGTACCACCGATATCCCATTATTCTTATTTCAAGCTATGATAAATAACATGATTTTTTTCTCTCATTTTATTACTGAAAATAAAAATTAATACATACAAGACAAATAAGACTTTGGTACTGTTTTTCATTACTATTCGGTAATTGATTCACTTATATATATATGCTGAATCAACAAATTTAACTTCAGATATTCTGATGTTGTAATTGGGATAGCCAGACCTTTATTTTTTATCTTGATTAAGCGTGTACAGGACAAGTACTATGATCCAAGGAATACTTGCCATACCCTCGATACAATGCAATACTTTGCGTTGTAGATATATCTCTGTTCTATTTAATATAGGTCTCAGTATTGAAAGAGCATACTGTACTAGTTATTCATTTTGGTTTTATTTAGCAAAGGCAGATAAAGAAAAGAAAAACCATATGAGTATGAACATGCTTATTGACCTTAAAACTGCTTAATGTTTGGGAGTATCTGTGAGAATTCTGGTCCATACATTTAAGTTGCAGTAAACTAAAATCTCTCTGTGTAGGCATTTAAAAAAGATGTTTAAGCCAGAACTAAAATTCGTGAAATCCGGTTCTTATCTTTTTCCTTCAGGGCTAAAATAAATGCAGCAGAAAGGGGTTAATATAATTAAAGCATTTAACAGTGTAACGTATTGTAAATGAATGCAATTCCTGTGAAAAATCCATCGTTTTAATTTGGTTATCAAGCCTTTGTTTACAAAAGCGGCCATTGTTGTGGAACAAGGGTCAAAACGGTTCAGCTGCGCAGATTCTTTAATCCGCTTTGCAATCAGATTTCTGTTCGATTAAGGCTTCAAAATGTTCTTTTATCTAATAAATATGAGATTCCTGTATTACCTTTTATTGCTGTTTAAAAAATAAGAAGATCTTGCAGATCGTGGATTCACATCTTTCAAATTTCGCGTCATGTTTATTGGATATGGACGGGTACTCGTTTTTGAAAAGGGTGAAATTATACTTTTTAATGGGAACCCGACTAAAAATTGGACAATTAACGGAAAGGAAATTTGATAACGGTATGTAATGAACCGAAACTTGTGATTTCCGAAACTATTTCGTCTATGTGTATTCATTTCTTAAATAACAACACATAACTTATAGTTTATATTTTAAAAAGATGACTGACATTGCTTTTTAAATGGTGTAAGAATGTTAAGTCTCGGTTATTATCTAATCGAAACCCAATTGAGATGTTTACTTCGTACCACTGACGATTCGTTCCTATTATAGACGTACCTATTATAGATGAATTACCAAAAAATACGTATCTTTTGAAACAAAATAGAATTTATTTCACACGTTATAATGATATTTTCAAGCACCATTTATTCGGCATTAGAAACTTCCAATAGATGCAATACATGCCAAATCAATTTTGTATTTATAAACTGACTCATCAATAGACAAGACAATTCCAGGTTCCTGTACTTGGATGCAATTTAATATTTTACATGTTTAAGGCGCCATCTAGTCTAGGTTTCTGTATTAAAATGTGATTTAATATTTTAACTGTTCACATATATTTCAATGCAATACATGTAACCTCGAAATTTATCTATAGATGAGATTAATATGTATAAATTTTTCACTTTTTTTCTCCTTTACAGATTTGAGATGTCTTCAATACTTAGACACAAGACACTATGTGTGATAACCGGTGCCAGTAAAGGGTATGGAAAATGCCTCGTAGAAAAGTTTGCTGCTTTGTTACCCAGTGGTTCCACCTTTCTTATACTCGCTCGAAGTTTGGATCAACTGGAAACCATCAGCAAGAGCATCATGGCGAAGCATTCCAATATCACAGTCCATCCATTTAAACATGACCAAGGGAATTTATCTGAATGCTCGGTGCAGAATATACAGAGTATGGTTGACTTGGCTAAGATCAATACGGCCGATTATGAGCAAGCTTTGATCATACACAATGCAGGGGCTATTGGGGACGTAACAAAGTTTGTTACGCAAATGTTTGACGCGAAGATGGTTGAAGAGACAATGAATGTAAATGTCACAGGGACAATTCTACTGAACGCTAGTCTTCTTAATGTAGTAAAACAAGTGAAACATAAAGTTGTGATTAATGTATCTTCATTGGCTGCTATTCAACCTTTTCGAAGCTGGTCTATCTACTGTACAGGTAAGATGTTTTAACCATTTCCAATTGATTGATTGATTGATTGTTTTGTGTTTAATGCAACTTTCAACAATTTTATGGTTATATCACAGCATTATTATCAGGATACCACCAATTAGTCATAATGCTAACCCCGCAACCCTGAGCACCAAGGAGGGCAGCCATTACTACCATTTTTTAAAGTCTTTTGTATGACCCGGCCGGGGACTGAACCTACGACCTCCCACACCGGAGATGGGCGCTCTACTACTTCACCAACGAGGCCTTTCCAAAGATGCAGACTTGTTGTGAGATGTATGAAGCAGACAGGTCGTCTTTTGATAAGAAATTTCATCTTTTGCTGAAATATTTTTGAACTCTACTCAATAACAATACATGTACTTTCATTTTTGTAGATTTTCCATATTTTTGCCTAAAAATGTATGTTTCAAAGTCTTTTGCTGTATCTATTTGCATCTACAGCTGGGAAAAGGTTAAACCCTCTAATGGGTGTTCTTACTTGGCATATTGGAAAAGCAATACTAGTCAAGTGTTACCGATCAGTCAGTTGCTGTTCTTTCTTATACCCCCTTCTTTAAGAATAGGGGGTATATAGGAGTCACTGTGCCAGACTGTTGGCTGTCGGTCCGGAAGCCATATTTTGTCTGGCCTATTTCTTACAAACTACTTGGAGGAATTCAATAAAATTTTACATGAAGCTTTTATACCATGAGGAGATGTGCATATATATCCTAAAGGGGTTACGTCACAATTGCATGTTATTTTACAGAGTTATGGCCCTTTTACTCATTAAGTTATGGTGTAGGTAAAGGTGCTGTTTAGGGGGTATTTATCATCTTCAGTGATAGTTCTAGTTGGTGTCGCTTTCAACATATTTTCAATTATATCATGGCGTTTCCTGGGTAAGTTACAAGTACTACTGGTCCATTTATCCTGACACCAGTCAGTCACTTCTATTGCTAACCCTGCAAACCTGAGCGCCAAGGACAGCAGCCATTACAGATCTTTGGTCAAACCATATGAAAAACCATGTTACTTTTGAATTTATAGTTAGAAGGAATTAAGAATGATTGGGAAAGAAAATAAAATGAATGAAGGTTAAAATAACTTGTATCTTATAGGAAAAGCAGCTAGAAACATGTTTTTCAAGAGCCTTGCTGAAGAAGAGAAGACAATCCAAGTATTAAACTGGTCACCAGGCCCTTTAGATACAGAAATGCAGGCTGTGTGTAGAACATCAGCCGATGATACTATTAGGAAAACATTCCAAGGTAAAAGACATTTTATACATTATTGGTTCATTAACCCTTTACCTTTTAAAGAAATTTCTGTTGCCTCTGCAGCAGATTACTTTTAAAAACTATGTGGCAAAAGAAGAAAAAAGAAGCTTATGTCATGGTGAATTGTCTGTTGTGTGTCTGTGCGCGGTTGAAAGCCAGTCAAGCTTATGTCATGGTGAATTGTCTGTTGTGCATCTGTACATACAGGCGAGTACTTATAAAGACACTTAGATAAATAGTTTTTTTTATTTTTTGTAACGGGTATCTCATTTGCATATTAATGTTATTCATTCCGTAAAAGGGGGTTAATTACGGCATGAATTGCATGCAAGAGGGAAGTGTTATCAGAGAAGATAAATTCAGATCAAGGGCGTACCGCCCATTACGCACAATACGCACGTGCGTATAGAAAATTCCACAACCAAACGTCCATTTTAGAATATCAATTTTGCTCTTTCAGTTTGTACGAAAATTAAAATCTAGATATTTTCTCATAATAGACTATGGCTTTCAAGTTTGTTACAGTTTGTCACGCTTTGAGTTACAAGCATTGTTACAATGCAATGTAAACGTCATAGCCCGATTGATGACGTCATACAAACGATATTATGACGTCATACAAACGATATTATGTAATATGACACCATCGCGACGGGAGAAGCACTGCGATGAAAAGGTGACGTCATTTCAATGAACATAATATCGAGCATATCAAAGCAAAAAATCCATTGTACGGGTAGAAGCCTACCGACTCGCAGTCTCTATTTTCTACACGTGGCTAATTTAATATTTAGATAGATAATAAATTTAGAGTCTGTCTCACTCTGAATTATTTTAAGAGTTCTATCTGAAAAATCCAACATCTAGAACTGATTTTATTTTGTGCATGGGATGCCAGTGAGTGGACTGGTGTAGACCAGACTAGTCTAGAATATCTAGATCTAGTATAATTTACGAAATTTTATTCAAGTTTTTTATTGACACATAATCATTGACCTAGATCTAATTAAAAATAACTGAATATTTAGGTATTTGCAAAGCTCTGTATCTACTAAAAGATATATCTAGGTGTCAACGTTACGATGTCGAAAAGACAAATTCGCCAAATACCAGGACAAGCCACTCTATTCAAAGTCCTGAAAAATGACACTTCCAAGACTGATGAGTCGGTTGCTAAAACACCTTCCATAGAAATCACTCATGTGACAGAGACAAATCCAGATTCAGTTGAGACAACATGTGTTACACCTCAAGAAAAAAATGCACACTTTCATGCAACTACATCTAGTGGTTCTCAAACAATTACAAGCTCATTAGGGGCACGATTTCTAGACATAGGAAATCTCGACATTAACAACAGATTACGGATGTCAGACAGCCAGAAGTTTTCAGTCCTCATTACAAGATTTGAGCCAATGAGAGGTTGGGTAGCGCCTTTGAGGGAGTGTGGCAGGACGGCTAGGCGTGTTCCGGACTTCGTTTTCGATTCTGAGCAATTTCCCTATTTAATATACAGTCCTGTGCTGGATGGCGTATACTGTGCCCCTTGTTACACATTCAACACTGCTGACAACATCCTTGTGGCTCGACCTCTGACAGATTGGAGCAATGCAAAAAAGGTTGTTGAAGGTCACAAACATTCAAAACAGCACTTAAACGCACTTACAAAGGCCGATCATTTTGTCAAAATCTGCAAGAAAGAACAGCAGAATGTGATTGAGTTTGGCTCAACTGCCTATAGGAATATCGTCAAGAGAAACAGACAGGCATTGACTGCAATCATTGAAGCAATAATTGTCTGTGGACGTCAAAACATAGCTTTGCGTGGAAAAACTGATGATAAAAGCAATATTAGGGCTATCATCAATTACCGCGCAAAGGCTGACAGTGTTCTTCAAGAACACATTGCCTCTGCTCCAAAGCATGCCACATACATGAGTCCTCGGGTTCAAAACGAGTTCATATCACTCTGTAGCCAGCAAATCTCCCAATCAATCATCATGCGCTGTGCGAAGTCCAAGTACTTCACGGTTATGGCGGATGAATCGGCAGATGTCAGTGACATAGAGCAATTTGCATTTTGCATTCGCTATGTTGATAGGGAAAGTTCTGGTCTACATGTTGTACGTGAGGAGTTTTTGTCTTTCGTTCCAACCGAAAGTACAACAGGCGAGGCATTGCACGCTCTTCTGAGTGATGAAATCAGGAAGCACAACCTCGACCCCACTTTGATTGTAGGACAGGGTTATGACGGCGCTGGCAACATGTCTGGCAGGATTCGTGGTGTACAGGCAAGGTTTTCAGAAGAGTATCCGAATGCCAAATATGTACACTGTCGAAATCACCGCCTAAACCTAGCCATTTGTCATGCATGTAGAGTTGCATTTGTCCAGTCCATGTTCACCGCTGTTGGTGGTATATTGTTTTTCCTCACAAGCTCACCGAAACGACTGGGAATATATGGGCAACATAGAGACAACGGGGAAAAATTGAGGAAGTTGTGCCCAACCAGATGGTCCCAACACTCCAAAAGCGTTTCCGCATTCTATAGAAACTTTTCAGCAATATCAGACACACTGACTGATCTGCAAGTCGGTATGGATACCAAGACTATGTCCACAGCATCGTCTTATCAAAAAGCGATGCTGTCGTTTGACTTTGTCATTGCTCTATGTGTCGTATGTGGCCCACTAGATCTTCTGACCCCTCTTTCCGACTCGATGCAAGACCCAAAATGTGATCTTGTTAAAGCCTCTGAGCACGCATTGTCTTTGCATGGTCTACTGCGCGAGAAGAGGGGAGGTCTTGCCTACTTCAATCAAATGTGGCAGAAATCTGTTGATCTTGCTGAGCAGCAAAATATCCCTGTAACACGTCCGCGAGTCGCTGCTAGGCAGTGTCACAGAAACAACATCGCAGCAGATACCGTGGAAGAGTACTGGAGGTTGAATTTATACCTCCCTTTCATGGACCACTTGCTGACTCAAGTGGAAGACAGGCTCTGTATTGCACTCCCAAGAATGAAGGCTCAGTATCTCTTGTCCCAGAAAATCGGACAACTGACCCCTGCAATCGTGGAAGAGCTCAAAAACGAGTACGCTCCATTTATTGACAGGGAGGAGGTCGACACAGAACTTGAGGTGTGGAGGCACAAAATAGCGCAAGGTGCCGTATTCGAAAAGCTGATAGAAGCTGTTGATGCAACCTACCAACTTCTTCCAAACATCCACAAGATCCTGAAGGTTCTTTTGACAATGCCTGTCTCTACAGCATCAGCTGAAAGGTCTTTCAGCGGCCTTAGAAGACTGAAAACGTACCTCCGCAGTACAATGACGGAGCAGCGATTGACCGGGCTTGCACTGCTGCACATACATCGCAGCCAAAGCATCGACATCGATCAAGTGTTGAACGACTTTGATGCTTCGGGTCATAGACGCATTGCTCTTGTCTTTGACAACGTTGGACCAGAAGAGTCTGATGCTTCTTCTGACGATGACTAATTAAAGTGATATCATTATGCATACTGGCATAAATGCAAGGAAAAGGTGTTGAAAAGGTTAAAAGGTTAAACTGGTTTGTTTATCCAGGGATCAATGAATAATTAAATTTTTGCGCGCTAAATGACCTTAGCTGTCGATGCGCCATAAAACAATTATACATTCATTCATTCATTCCAATTCAAAAAAAAAATATTAAATATGTAAAAACATTGTGAAGTCTTTGGAATGTCCTGAACACTGTAAATTGTAAAACAAGAGGCCCAAGAGGGCCAGTATCGCTCCACGGCCATAAGGCAAAAATCAAATCTCCAAACAGCCCTGCCCCCTGGTGGCTATTTTTTTTACCAACCACCATGGGTTAAAGGAATCTTGTAGAGTGTCACCCAAGGAATGTTTCTGCAAAATTATTTGAAAATTGGCCCGACATTTTCGAAGGAGAGGATATTTTAAGTTTTCACTATGGTCGTATAAGGCAAAATAGCCCCGCCCTCTGGCGGCCATGTTTTTCGACCAATCAACATGGCTTGAAGGAATCTGATAGAGGGCCTCAGGGTCCATGGAACATTTCTACAAAATTATTTGAAAAACTGCTTAACACTTTTGGAGAAGAAGATTTTTTAAGTTTTCACTATAGCTATATAAGGCAAAATAGCCCCGCCCCCCCTGGCGGCCATGTTTTTCGCCCAATCAACATTTCTTGAAGGAATCTAATAAAGAGTCACCCAAGGAACATTTCTACAAAATTATTTGAAAATCGGCCTGACACTTTTGGAGAAGAAGATTTTTTAAGTTTTCACTATTCACGCACGCAGCGGCACGACGGACAATTCGCCATGACATAAGCTCGACTGGCTTTCACGAATCAGCGCTAAAAAACCAGTATAGTGCGTATAAAACATTCTTCTCTGGTTACGCCCCTGCAGATGTAAAATCTCCAGCCCTGAACTACTTTCAAAACTTTAAAGGATTCAAATTCATTTGAAAGGAACAATGGTTCAATATGAACTGTTTCTCCTTTTCTCACTAAGTTTTAAACTATTTATCATGGTACTTGTGAATTTTCCAGATTTTACCTCATTATACATGTATTTTCAAAGTTGATGAATTGATTTTTCAACTACATGTATACAATGTAAATGTATTCAAGTATTGAGCTGTTTTAAGCAATACGGCGTTTTTTTCTGCCTGTGCAGCTGTAGTTTCATATAGACCTAGATGCAACTTTTGTCCCTCCAAAAAATGTATGCCAATTTTTATTTTAACAAGTTTGGGAAAATTCCAAAAGATGGTCCTAAATTGACCGGATAGGAACGGATTCGGTGTCATCCTATATGTCAGCCAGACCCCCAAATCACATTACAGAAAACTTGATTTCCCTTTCCCTCATACGACAATTCTGCAGCAGAAGACTTTAAACGTATTTTGTCAAAACATAGAAAATCTCTATAATTGAATGGTTAACCTATGACTAAAAGTGGTAAACATTGTGGCAAAAGGAGAAATTGCACGTTTTGTGCAATTTCTTCTTTTGTCACTATGTTTTCAAAAAGCCGCCTGCTGCAGAGGCGTCAGAAAGCGTCTATATGAGGGAAAGGGTTAACATTATTTTCATTCTTATTTCTTTTCAGACATGCACACTGAAGGGAAGTTGCTATCCTGTGGATTTTCGGTTGATAAACTCATCCAAGTACTGGAGAAAAATACATTTGAATCTGGGGATCATGTTGATATTTACGATGTATAAATCTTATTTATTTAAACTATCGTTTTGTTGTCCTGTTTGTTCATGAAACGTGGTTGTATATTTGTTTGCTTTTATACCTTTCAACAATCGCCCTTTCCTACTTTCAGACACAATTTGATACATCTGATGCAGACAACATTTGAAAACATTGTGGCAAAAAAGGAAAATGCTCATAATGAGCAATTTCTGCTTTTGCCAACTGATATAAACTCCTTTGGTCAGCCTTATTTCATTCTGCTATAGAAGAAAGGAGTTTAACCCTTTCCCTCATACAACAATTCTGCAGCAGACGACTTTGAACATATTTTGTCAAAAAATAGAAAATCTCTATAATTGTACCTTTTTGAGCAATTTCTTCTTTTGTCACTTTGTTTTAAAAAAATCTATTTTTATTTTTTATTTCCTGCCTTTCAGGGATTGTCAGCTGCAAAATGTATTAACTGTTTCGCTCATACAACCATTCTGCAGCAGACAACTTTGAACATATTTTGTCAAAAAATAGAAAATCTCTATAATTGAATGGATAAAATAACAGTGATAACGTTGAATGACTAAAACGTAGAATTGATAAAACAGGAGTGAAAACGTCGAAATGGAAAATTATATAGAATAGTTATTTCAAAATTATAACTAGTATAACTTTTAAACATTTAAAAATAATACAATGTTCACAATGTATAAGTAATAAGAATGTTTAAAAGTGTTTAAGATCTTATAAAGTTATATAGGTTACAAGTCACCAAATAAATTCCTTATTTGTTTCCATGTAAATTGACGAGTTTCAGTGAGTTCGGGAGAACTCGTCGTACTAGTAATATAGAGTAACCATTAGGATAACTCGTCGACTTAAGATGATATTACCTCAATATAATCGATCTTCGATCTCCTTGACATCAACACAAACATCAATTTTTATTTTCACATGTATTTTTCAATGAGCAATTAACATGATGTATGATTAAAGCCGACCGTCCATTAAAAATTTCTTTAATAATTTACCCCAGACTACACACTAAGAAGTATGCCGACAATCATCCACAAAACACGCGGCACATAACGTAAATAAATGAGGAATCAATTTCAATATAATTATAAGTATTTATTGTAAACAAACATCTTATTGTTAAATTAAAGTTTTTAACATATATTTAACTTCAAAGTTACTATAATCGATAATTATCCTTACTAAGTATATAGTACTATATAATCATTAGGTCGACGAGTTATCCTAATGGTTACTCTATATTACTAGTACGACGAGTTCGCAGTTTTACGAGTTCTCCTGCACCCGTTTCAGTCCTCCTTTAAATGATAAGGGTAAGGAACTGACTGCTGACCTATCCATTTATTGCATAGCTTTTCACCAACCATAGGCATCACCTATTGAGTTGTCGGGGGTTGCACCAACCAATACACTAACTTTTAATACAATTAATTTAAGTTATATATTTCCCTATTCGACGTTTTCACTCCCCTTTTGTTCTGTTTTATTAATTCAACGTTTTAGTCATTCGACATTTTCACCATCACCAAATGGATAACCTATGTCTAAAAGTGGAAAACATTGTGGCAAAAGGAGAAATTGCTTGTTTTGAGCATTTTCTTCTTTTGTCACTATGTTTTCAAAAAGCTGTCTGCTGCAGAAGCGTTAGGAAGCGTTTATGTGGGACTGCACAGTTGGGCATGCCCAGTCTTCCCTGTGGGCCTCTGTTAAGTAAAACATTTATTTTCGAAAATATGAGGCTTTCACTCAAAGTATAACCTTTGAAACTTAAGCCTACAAAACATTGCGGGAAAATATTAATAATTCTCATTGTGCATTAAAAGTTGAATGTTTTTTGGGGGAAACTTTTGACCTGAAAAAAGGAAATGAAACAAAGTTTATAGCTTTATTACCTTATCTGAACTTTAATATATCCGGTGTCTCTGATTTATATCCAAGCACATAGAAATCCATTTACTAATTAAACCTTGATCCCAGACACACATGTGTTTTTCAAGTGCCCTGTGTCTACCCTTTCCAAATGAAGTATAAACATCAGCTGTTCAATCTATTGTAATCTGGTAATGAGGGGGTGGGGTATGTAACAACAGATGGGATAACTAGGTGTGAAATACCCTTCACAGTTTTTGCACAAAGTCAAATTGATATCAGAGATGCCATTGATAACTGTGTGATAATTTATTTGCTCTATTTCCTCTTTTATATAATATAAATAATTATGTAATAATTATATATTTTAGCAGGGACATAGATGAGAGGGCTAAGCAAGTAATTGTATACTAAAATATCACCCGTCCCCAACATTTGTAGCAAGTAAAACTCCAAACTATTGAAGATATGAAAATAACAAAGATATTGTCTTGAAGTCTAAACATTCTTCTATTGCAGTAGATAAATATATTTTGATATACTAGACATTTTGATAATATTGTATCCTTATGAATAATCATTTTTTGGCACAAAATTAATATAATTCAGAAATCACAACATCTGTGTCTTTTAAACCAGTCATTATTCAAAATATAAAGACATACTAGTTTCTCATTGTATCTCTAACTTTAGTTGAAATTTTAAGCTTTCAGAATATGTATGTTTTGTGTATGTGCAAAATGTGACTTTAAAGTTTTATTTGCTACAAAATGTGAACAATTGGACAATTTTATTTCTCCATGTGATATTTTAACCAGATAACAGGTGTACAGTTGGAGTTGCTTATCCCTCTTATCTACGTCCCTGATTTTAGTGATGGCATTGATAACTGTGTGATCATTTACAGTGATATACAGTGATATACTCTTGGCTTTATTTCCCTTTATATTTTATATTAGTATGTATAATAAATGTTATACTTTTACCCTTTACCACATACTACAAATCTGTAGAAAAATATTTTCAAATGAAAGTATAACTATCTATTGAATCAAGATGGAACAAATGTGTCAAAAGGAGTAACTGCTCATGATTAACAATTTCAATTTGAGCAACAATGTTTTAATTTTTTTTCAATAATTGTACTTTTATTTGAGATGTTTGACCTTTTCCCACCTACAGACGCATTTTGACACAATAGCAGCATGATGAGCAATTTCTACCTTGGCCACAATGCTTCCAACTTTATTTAACAATTAAGCTATCTTTTATGGAGAATTTTCTGGTTTTTGTCACTATTTTTTCAAAGTCGTCTGCTGCAGAGTTTTTGTATATGGGAAACCCTTTCCCACCTATAGACGCATTTTGACATATCTGCAGCAGAAGACTCTTGAAAACATTGTGGCTAAAGGAGCAATTTCTCCGTTAGCCACAATTTTCTCAACTTTTTTCAGTATTACTATACCTTCATTTATAGAGATTTCCATAGATTTTACTAAATGTCTTTCAAAGTCGTCTGCTGCGAATTATTTGTATGTTGGAAAGGGTTAATATTTTAACCCTTTCCCTCATATGGACGCTTTCTGATGCCTCTGCAGCAGACGGCTTTTTGAAAACATAGTGACAAAAGAAGAAATTGCACAAAACGTGCAATTTCTCCTTTTGCCACAATGTTTTCCACTTTTAGTCATAGGTTTTCCATTCAATTATAGAGATTTTCTATTTTGTGACAAAATATAATCTAAGTCGTCTGCTGCAGATTTATTGTATGTGGGAAAGGGTTAACATTTTAATCTATATGATTTTCAAAGTTGGCTGCAGTCGATTACATTGTAAATTTGTAACATGTCAAAAGTATTCTGATGTAGATGTTTCAAAATGAGTCTGCATGGGGCAAAGGGTTAAACATATGTTGTAAGTCATTGAAATAAAATATGTTTAACCCTTTCCCTCATACGGCAATTCTGCAGCAGACGACTTTGAACGTATTTTGTCAAAACATAGAAAATCTCAACAGTTGAATGGATAACCTATGACAAAAAGCGGAAAACATTGTGGCAAAAGGATAAATTGCACGTTCTGTGCAATTTCTTCTTTTGTCACTATGTTTTCAAAAAGCCGTCTGCTGCAGAGGCGTCAGAAAGCGTCTATATGAGGGAAAGGGTTAAACTAAATACATGTACAAAATGAAAGACTTCATGCAAAATGGTTTTAACTTGTAACAACATGTAGTTACAAACATTTTGCATGAATCCCATAATATGAATATGGAGCTATAAAATAGCTCTGTTTGTAACAACAAGGGCTATCAAGCCAGGAGTGAAGAGGTCTAACCATGGCTTGGCTATCAATTCTTTCTGATGATATGCAATAGTCATTCTAATCAAAGACCTAATAACACATGTGTTATTAGGTCTTTGTTCTAATTAATGGGCTATAGCTGTCTATGTGGGAAGGTAGCACGTTGCTGCGTGAAGTACTGGTGTGAAGAACCCAGAAAACAACTTCGAACATATTTTGTCTAAAAAGGGAAAATCTCTATAATTGAATATGACTGAAAGTTGAAAACATTGTGGAGAAATTGCTCATTTTGAGCAATTTCTTCTTTTGTCACTATGCTTTCAAAACGCCGTCTGGTGCAGAGGCATCAGAAAGTGTCTATATGAGGGAAAGGGTTAAATCAGTTTTATCTCTTTCCCTCATATAGACACATCTGCAGCAGAGTACTTTTGAAAATATTGTTACGAAAGAAACAAAAATCATTTTCTCCATTTGCCGATATGTTTTCAACTTTTATACCTTTTTTTTTTCCAGAGAATTTTCATACTTTTGCCAAGATGTTTCCAAAGTCGTCTGCTACATAATTATTTGATGTATTTGGGAAAGGGTTAAACTCCAATTAGTCACTTGACCAATCCCTGAAGATTGCATTGAAGCCCAATCATTGTACCAGGATGTTTCCAAAATTAATCAATCTGCATTAGGGGGTAATATACTTACACATGAAAAGTTTTAACCCTTTCCCTCATATAAACGCTTTCTGACGCCTCTGCAGCAGATGGCTTTTTGAAAACATAGTGACAAAAGAAGAAATTGCTCAAAACGAGCAATTTCTCCTTTTGCCACAATGTTTTCCACCTTTAGTCATAGGTTATCCATTCAATTATAGAGATTTTCTATTTTTTGACAAAATATGTTCAAAGTCGTCTGCTGCATAATTGTCGTATGAGGATAAGGGTTAAAGCCTTGTTGACAGTGTGTGTTTTCTGCTGACAAGAAGGTGATGTAATGATCATCAAGATTATCCTATTAATCAGATTAAGATCAACATATAATCCCCCACATGCCAAATATCAACAAATTAACCCTTTCCCTCATATGACAATTCTGCAGCAGACGACTTTCAACATATTTTATAAAAAAAATAGAAAATCTCTATAAATGAATGGATAACCTATGACTAAATGTGGAAAACATTTTGTCAAAAGGAGAAATTGCTTGTTTTGAGCAATTTCTTCTTTTGTCACTATGTTTTCAAAAAGCTATCTGCTGCAGAGGCATCAGAAAGCGTCTATATGAGGGAAAGGGTTAATCCTCTATATAACCATTTTGTCACATACAGCAACAAATTTACAGCACCTTTGGTTTCAATGAATCTGTTTTGTTGCTCGTAAATTGTATCGCAAGTCAAAAAGCTGTAATTTGAATTGTAGGTTGGCTATAATTTGATACTGTAAAAGTTCATTGAATGCAGAGCAGACAACTTTGAGAGCATCTTGTCATTAAGCCCCTTTCGAAGAGGAGGGGGTATATAGGAGTCACTGTGTCGGGTGTCCGTCGGTTGGTCGGCCAGAAGCCATATTTTGTCCGGCCTATTGGAATTCAATGAAATTTTACATGAAGCTTCTATACCAAGAGGAGATGTGCATATCCTAAAGGGGTTACAATTGCGTGGTATTGTACAGAGTTATGGCCCTTTTACTTATTAAGTTATGGTGAAGGTCAAGGTGCTATTTAAAGGGTATTTATCATCTCCAGTGATAGTTCTAGTTTGCATTTGTTATAAGCAATTAATGAAAAATGATAAACTAAGTATATTAAAAAAAACTTAGTAAATACATTTATATGGCCAATACTGAACGTGAATCTAAAACGGTACCCTAGATGGATAGAAATCCAAATAAGGTGCTATTTCAAATTCGCAAAATAAACCAATCCAAGTTTAGTCTACCTGTACTTATTAATACTAATTACACTTTTCTCGAATATTATATATCACGTGTCATCTATTGAAACTACTATCCATTCCATTCCCCACTTACAGAAAACCTTTTTAAAACATGGTGAAAAAAGGAGAAATTGCTCATGATAAGCAATTTCTCGATTTGCCACAATGTTTTCAACTGAATTTCATAATTACAAGGGCTGTTCCAGGTAAAAATGTTTAGGGGGAGGAATGACCACCAATTTTTAGGGTACCATCTATCAAATTTTAATTATTTTTTGGGCACTAATTTTCATTCAGCTCAGACTGATAGTATGTGTGAATGGGTCAATGTGCTTTTGATTCAGAAGAGTCTTAACCCTTTCCCTCATACGACAATTCTGCAGCAGACGACTTTGAACGTATTTTGTCAAAACGCAGAAAATCTCCATAATTGAATGGATAACCTATGACAAAAAGTGGAAAGCATTATGGCAAAAGGAGAAATTGCACATAAAGGGTTATCCTGTGTTATGTACAATACATGCGTCAAGATGTACTGGAAGACGGTTCTATTTTAATTCCATTGATTGTATACTAGTATTATACTGTTAGTATTCATAGTATTAATAAATTATATGCAACTATTTTTTTTTATCCCCCGCTTTTTCGAAGAAAAAAAGGGGGGTTATTAATTTCGGTTTGTCCGTCCGTCCGTCTGTCCGTCTGTCCGTCTGTCCGTCCGTCACACTTCGTTTCCGTGCAATAACTGCCGCAAATGTGAACCGTTTCTTTTCAAACTTGGTAACAAGGTTAAATGCCTTAACGGCTAGGCCAAGTTCGAATATACTTTATTTGGTGGAGTTATGGCCCCTTATTTAACAAAATATGTTGTTTCTTGCCGTTTCCGTGCAATAACTGCCACAAATGTGAACCTTTTTTTTTCAAACTTGGTAACAACGTTAAATGCCTTAAGGGCTAGGCCAAGTTCGAATATCACTATCGGCGGACTTTATTTGGTGGAGTTATGGCCCCTTATTTAACAAAATATGTTGTTTCTTGCCGTTTCCGTGCAATAACTGCCACAAATGTGAACCTTTTTTTTTCAAACTTGGTAACAACGTTAAATGCCTTAAGGGCTAGGCCAAGTTCGATCGTCACTTTCGGCGGACTTTATTTGGTGGAGTTATGGCCCCTTATTTAACAAAAAATGTCGTTTCTTGCTGTTTCCGTGCAATAACTGCCACAAATGTGAACCTTTTTTTTTCAAACTTGGTAACAACGTTAAATGCCTTAAGGGCTAGGCCAAGTTCGAATATCACTTTCGGCGGACTTTATTCGGTGGAGTTATGGCCCCTTATTTAACAAAAAATGTCGTTTCTTGCTGTTTCCGTGCAATAACTGCCACAAATGTGAACCTTTTTTTTTCAAACTTGGTAACAACGTTAAATGCCTTAAGGGCTAGGCCAAGTTCGAATATCACTTTCGGCGGACTTTATTCGGTGGAGTTATGGCCCCTTATTTAACAAAAAATGTCGTTTCTTGCTGTTTCCGTGCAATAACTGCCACAAATGTGAACCTTTTTTTTTCAAACTTGGTAACAAGGTTAAATGCCTTAAGGGCTAGGCCAACTTCGATCGTCACTTTCGGCAGACTTTATTTGGTGGAGTTATGGCCCCTTATTTAACAAAATATGTCGTTTCTTGCTGTTTCCGTGCAATAACTGCCACAGATGTGAACCTTTTTTTTTCAAACTTGGTAAGAAGGTTAAATGCCTTAAGGGCTAGGCCAACTTCGATCGTCACTTTCGGCAGACTTTATTTGGTGGAGTTATGGCCCCTTATTTAACAAAATATGTCGTTTCTTGCTGTTTCCGTGCAATAACTGCCACAGATGTGAACCTTTTTTTTTCAAACTTGGTAAGAAGGTTAAATGCCTTAAGGGCTAGGCCAACTTCGATCGTCACTTTCGGCAGACTTTATTTGGTGGAGTTATGGCCCCTTATTTAACAAAAAATGTCGTTTCTTGCCGTTTCCGTGCAATAACTGCCACAAATGTGAACCTTTTTTTATACAACCGTTTTATTATGGTATGGTCATGTCCCTTCCTCCCTCCGTCCGTCCCTCCCTCCGTCCGTCCGTTCGGGTTTTCCGCACTTTTTTCCTACATACTTTGAGCTATTGAGGTGAAATTTTGTATAACGCTTTCTAGTGATGTGTCACAGATCAAGTTCATATTTCCTGGGATTTCGTCAATTTTTGAATGAGTTATGCCCCTTTTTGGACTTAGAATATTTGTTTTCTGCATTTTTTTCTACATGCTTTCATGTATTACGCTGAAATTTTGTATATGGCTTTGTGGTCATGTGCCATAGATCAAATTCACGTTTCTTCAGATTTCGTCAATTTCTGCATGAGTTATGCCCCTTTTTGGGGTTGGAATAATGTTTTTTCACATTTTTTTCCTACATGCTTTGAGGTATTCAGCTGTATTTTTGTATACTGCTTTGTTGTCAATTCATTCCTGAACAACTTTATTAACTTTTTACAAACAAACAATATATCAAAACAAGAGGAAACTTACAAAGATGTTCCTGACGGGCGTATTATGTACCGTTTGCTGTACTCTTGTTTTCAAACTTGGTAACAAGGTTAAATGCCTTAAGGGCTAGGCCTAGTTCAATTGTCACTTTCGGTTTGCTGTTTCCGTGCAATAACTGCCACAAACTTGGTAACAACCTAGGCCAAGTTCGTTTAATTTACCCTGTAATACATGTTCAATAAAAAGACTACTGACATGTTTAAACCTAACCTCAACATTTTCCTACAATATTTCCTGCAAGCGGGGGATATAAATTTCATGAATTTGCTTGTTTTTTTTAACCCTTTCCCAGATATAAACGCTTTCCGACGCCTCTTTTTTTGGACCTAGGGGATTTTGAGGTACACTCCTCTGCGGCAGACAACTTTTGAATACATTGTGACAAGAAAAAATTGCTCAAAACAAGCAATTTCTCCACAATGTTTTCAACTTTTTGCAGTAATTATACCTACATTTATAGAGCTTTTCAGTGTTTATAAGTTATCTGCAGGTCTGCTGTATGGGGGAAAGGGTTAAAATGCTCGGGTTGCGGGAGGTTGTCGGTTCTATCTTTGGCTCAGTCATACCAAAGACATTAACTAGAGCGCCTCAAACGAACGCCAATGCTCGTCTGATTTTTTCTTAGTCGTAGAAGGGGGAATAACTGAATAATTATATTGGTATAGACAAGCGTATTGTTCCTAAAAACATGTGTACTAATTTTCATTTGAAAATGATGGAACAGTTTTTGAGTTATGAGGAAGTTATGTTAAAAGTTTTGTAACGAAGATGTCGTTGACAACGCAGACATTGATGATGCAATGGGTATCACAATAGCCCGGCCTTTATTCTTTGAATAAATGACAAGCTTAAAATGGTAGAAATGACTGCCCTCCTTGGTGCTCTGGGTTGCGGCGTTTGCTTTATGACTGACTGGCTGGTGTAAGGATAAATGGACCAGTGGTAAAGGTAAATTACCCAGGAAACGCTGTGATATATCTGAAAAGTTTTGAAAGCGGTGTAAAACATCAAACAATCAATCGATCTTCTGAAATGCAGACATATACTTCACCCTTTCCCACTAGCAGAGGCATTTTGAAGCTTCTGCAGCAGATGACTCGAAAACATTGTGGCAAAAGTAGAAATTACTCACATGTGCAAAAGTTGTCTATATTTGAGAAAGGATTAACATTTAACTTGAAAGTTGATGGATGGATGCTCATACCTGGTAATTACACATATCGTCTACAGGAAATACATTGGCTGAAGATTTTTGTGTTTCCCACGATTTTAGCAATCTAACCCCTTCCTATGAGGAATTGGACCGTCCAATCACTTACACGGAGGTACTCACTTGTATCAAGTCACTGAAGCGTAACAAATCATGTGGAAGTGATGGACTTCTTAACGAGTATTTTTTAGAGTCATGTGACATATAAGTGGGCCATATTACCGAAGTCTTTAACATAATATTAAATACAGGCTCATTTCCTGAATCATGGACGAAAGGTATTGTCGTACCGATCCACAAGAAAGGATCAAGATCAGACGTTAATAATTATAGAGGCATCACCCTTCTCAGCAATTTCGGCAAGTTATTCATGAGCATATTAAATACAAGTCTAACTGAATGGTGTTCAGAGTACGGGAAATTATCAGACGCTCAATTCGGGTTTCGTAAAGGGCGATCAACTGTCGATCCAATGTTTATACTCCACTGTTTGGTACAGAAATATTTGAGTAAAGGTAATCGTTTATATGCCGCGTTCGTCGACTTTCGTAAATGTTTTGATAGTATTTATAGGAATGGGCTGTGGCTTAAATTGTTCAATATGGGAGTAGATGGTAAACTTTTGCGCATTATTCGTTCGATGTATAGGTCTGTTAAATCGTGCGTGCGACACTGTAACGAATACTCAGAGTACTTTGATATAGCGGTGGGCCTTAGGCAAGGGGAGACAATTTCACCAATATTATTCAGTCTCTTTATCGAAGACCTTGAGATGTCCTTACAATCCGATTTTGATAGTGGTCTATCTATCCAAGACTTGTGTATAATCACTCTGTTATTTGCTGATGATATGATAATTGTTGCCGAAAATGATATTGATTTACAACGCTCATTAAATAATTTAAACCAGTACTGCGATAACTGGAAACTCAACGTGAATACAGACAAGACCAAGATCGTGGTTTTTAGAAAACGTGGTAAATTAAAATCCAATGAACAGTGGGTATACGCAGATAACCCAATTGAAATAGTCAACGATTTTAATTACGTAGGATGTACTTTTAATTTCACGGGTTCTTTCACACTTAATAACCAGATGTTTGTACGGGAAAGGTCTTAAAGCTATGAATGTTCTACTTTCAAAACTGAAACGTTATAACACATCTCCAAAAGTAGCGCTACAGTTATTCGATGCTTTTGTTACCACTATACTCTATTATGGTTGCGAAGTCTCTGGGTTTACAAATGCAAACACTCTGGAAAAACTACATTTAAAATTTTGTAAAAGGATTCTTGGGGTAAGACAGTCTACATGTAACGCGGCAGTGTACCGGGAGTTAGGTAGATATCCTCTTTATATTAATCGCTATGTAAGAATTTTACAATACTGGTTTAAACTTATACATACCGATAATATAATACTATCGTCAATTGCTCAGGATGCCATGCTCGAAAAAAATAATTGGTTCACTAAACTACGTAATCTTTTAAGTAGCCCTGGCTTTGCTTATGTTTGGGACAACCCGTGCTCAGTGAACGCTAAACATTTTACTAATATATTTAAACAAAGGTTAATCGACACATATTTACAAAAATGGTACCAAGATATTGAGACTGGGCGCACTCTTAGTACATTATATAAGCATTTAAAATCCATCTAAACTTAAGTATTAGTAGAAATTTACGCGTTGGTCTCACCAGAATTCGAACATCTGTCCATAAATTACGAATAGATACCGGTAGGTTTGCTGGTGAAAGGGTAAATCGACACGAACGTTTATGCACGTACTGCCAAATGGGCGAAATGGAAGATGAATTCCATTTTATCCTACAATGTCCATACTATTTAGATATTAGAATCAAATTTGTAAAAAAGAAATATTGGAAAAACCCAAATATGTTAAAGTTAGTTGAGCTTTTAAAAACCAATAATAAAGGTGACCTTATCAACCTTTGTAAATTTATTACCTTTTCTTTTCATAAACGCAACAATGATGTGCTTTGATATATATGTATTGTATGTATGTTGATATGTTTAATTTCCTTTCTTTACCAAACTATACACGATGAAATATAGAAACGTATGTACATGGCATACTTTAGTTCCTGTACGTCTTTGACATTGTTTGGATATGATAATACGATATGTGGCAGCATGCATATGTGTATGTAAATAAAGTGATATGATATGCCATATGTCTTTTACTACATATTCATCTGCATGGTATAGTTGGCTATTACCTTTTTAAAGCTTCTAATATGACAAAGCAGTTTGTCCTCCAAAACTATATTGAGACCATTCTTTCCTTGATACACACATATATAAAAAAATTCTTGTATATTTGTAAATGACCATAAACTTTGTAAAGTTTTGAGTCAATAAAATATTCTGATTCTTTGATTCTTTGGTAATTACACACACAATTTATGCTGGATGAAATGGTTTGTTCCCACTTTCCCAACCCCTAATTTTCACACATACCAAATATCCCCAATTATCTCTTCGCACCTCAAACTTACCTGTAATTCCTTTACTGTTCAAAAAATAAATGAACTACAAACATAAACTTGTACTTGCAGTGTATTATTTCAATGTTTTTTATTTCAGAAATCTTGTGCCATCTGTTGAAAATACAGACTTATTCTAGAATATAACTATTATTTTTGTTTCCAGTGCATATGCATATATATAAGGAGAAAAGTGTTTCTTTGTGTATAGATAAAATACAAATTGTCATTATGTATGTTTAACAATTAAAATTCAGATAAAGGTTCATAATAATTAATGTCAGACATATTTTAATTTTGAAATATGAACTATCAAGATACAAACAATTAACAATATGTATCATAGAGAATAGCAGAGGAAGTCAGACTCTGGTTCTAAATGGCTACATGTACAGCCAAAAAACTAGAAAACTGGAGTGTCACTACTGGAACTGTGTCAACAAAGCATGCAATGCGACAATTAACACTAAGAATGATCTTTCTACCAAAATAGCTGGTGAACACAATCACCCAAGAAATGACAGCAGCATGCTGTGGACATCATGAGTGGTGTCCGAAAGTAGGTCCGAGGGACAACACAGCCGGTGCCCTCCATCTTCAACGATATGCTGGCAGAAACAAGATTGATCAAATGGGACAAGTACACCCAAGAGGTTGTGGCTAATCTTCCCACATTCTACGAACCCAGTCGCTAGCAGGGGAGCCATTCCCAATTGCCAATGACGGCGATGTGGAGCAAATGCTCGTATTCGCCAGCGCTGACAACCTGATCGAGCCGTCTACAGCTGAGACCTGGTATATGGACGGTACCTTCTTCACTTTGCCATCATATTTCTATCCACGCCATGATCAATGGGTATGTGTCCCCTAGTGTATGGTCTACATCCAAATAAACAGCAGACAGCGTAGCGTGTTTGTTGGTGTTCAAGTTTCTTTCACTTCACAAGGTGTATGTGGAGAAAGTACAATACGAAATCAGCTCTATATTTGTGTTTTTCTTCTATTTATGAACAACTTTCCCAAATTTAGAAACACAACTTTTTTCACAGTATAGCAATTTTCGCCAATTATCACCTGGTATATGGACGGTACCTTCTTCACTTTGCCATCATATTTCTATCCACGCCATGATCAATGGGTATGTGTCCCCTAGTGTATGGTCTACATCCAAATAAACAGCAGACAGCGTAGCGTGTTTGTTGGTGTTCAAGTTTCTTTCACTTCACAAGGTGTATGTGGAGAAAGTACAATACGAAATCAGCTCTATATTTGTGTTTTTCTTCTATTTATGAACAACTTTCCCAAATTTAGAAACACAACTTTTTTCACAGTATAGCAATTTTCGCCAATTATCACCTATCATCTCTATTGTTACACCAAACAATACATCCCCCCTGGCCCAACTCCTACCTCAATTTCTATAGGAATAGTTAAATGTTGGGAAAGTGGGAACACACCAATGAAATAACTGCATTAGAACTACACAAACATGATGTAATATCAAATTTGGTAACATCTTGGTGATTAAAATTGAAGTTTTGTTTTGGGAATATTACATTTTATTTGAATCACGTTTGCACATAAATCAATATTAGATGTGTGAAGAATCGTCACACCAGAAGGTAGTTTAATTTTACACATTTCATCATAACGGTCTCTTTCATGCAAATGGCAATTTGACACTTCAAACAAGAACCATTCCAAATCATCTTTGAACTCATCTTCACAATCAATACACTTGCAATTGACATCCTCCTCGAAGATAACTTTGATGTAATAACTGCATCATGCAGAATTTTCTGTAAATGCCAGTATAATCATCAAATAGAGTTGAAATGATTGTGGCAAAAGAAGAAAATTTCTCATTATAAACGATTGTCTGCCACAAATGTGTCTTTATGTGGGAAAGGGTTTAACTTATTTTACATTGATTACGAAACAAACTTTCAGCTTATATTAATAGCACTTAATTAATTTCTGCTTTAGGGAGGCCTAACTAGTTTGCTTATTAAAATCCAAATCACGGCACCTGCTCATCAATGGATTCGAGCCCCGGACCTTTGTTACAAAATGCTGTTGCTGCACCACTGTCTTCCACATACTAGACTATTTATGAAATAGTGTGAGCTTTATTTGGCCAACATCCTCATTTGAATCTGTTCCCGCAAGTACACTAAATGTAGTGTCAATATGATCCTGTCGCCAGATGTCTCGGGTTGAAAGTTTCTATCCGTTTACCACATACAGATGCCTCTGCAGAAGAAGACTTTTGAAAACATTGTGACAAAAGGAGAAATTGCTCTTATGAGCAATTTCTCCTTTTGTCACAATGTTTTCATCTCGATTCAATAAAAGAGATTTTCCGTATTTTTGTTTAAATATTTATAAACTCGTTAACTGCAGAATTGTTGTACATAAGAAGGGCTATTCTAGCTATAATACAGGGTAAAAACAATCTCATCCTACTCCCAATTGTCTAGGGTTGTTAAGACTCTATTTAGCTATTATCACAGAGGTTTGACACAAATAAAACATCTTCTCTATTTAGGCTGTCCTTGAACGGTTACCACTAAGTGTCGACCACCTGAAATAAAGAACAATAATATTCAAAGAAAGACGTGTCGCTTGTCATTATTCCAGTTAGTAATAGTCTGATGGGCAGACAGAAATATTGGTCAGCAGTACACCACACAACATACTTTCCAAGCAACTGACTGCTTTTCCACATAGACTGATAGTCCATTAGTGATTTACAATCCAACTCAACTGAAATCATATGCTGAAATAAGAAAAACAGCCGTTTTCATTTCAAAACTACTTGAACATATTAGTCAATAAATACACAAGTAAGAAAATTGGTTACCAAGTAAATTAGCAAAAAAGGTAACTTAATAACTTATCGGAAATCCATTAAATAAATACATGTGTATAAAGTTTAATTGGTAAAGCAAATTGGTAAAACTGTGCATATCATGATTGTTAAAATTATATACCGATATGTCAATATGTTCAATATATGGCGAACACATCACATAAGATTATTTGAATTGTATACATATATATGTTGTATTATGGGCCGGAGGCCTAATTACTTAAGTAATAAAATTGTATTGTATTGTACATATATAAGACTTACCCTAATAACCCTTTCCCTCATACGACAATTCTGCAGCAGACGACTTTGAATATATTTTGTCAAAAAATAGAACATCTCTATAATTAAAGGGATAACCTATGACTAAAAGTGGAAAACATTGTGACAAAAGGAGAAATTGCTTGTTTTGAGCAATTTCTTCTTCTGTAACAATATTTTCAAAAAGCCGTCTGCTGCAGTGGGGTTAGAAAGCGTTTATATGAGGGAAAGGGTTAATATGAAGAAAACTCCATGCTAATGATACCAGTTGTAGGAATTCAACAAGATAAGGGCTAAATAACCAGAAGGATTTTTGAGAGTTTTGCTTGTATCGTCGCACAAGCAGGAAGTGATGCAAAATCAGACTTGCAGCCGTCATCGTTTTCTAAAAATTGCAGAATATTATTTGAACTCTTCCATGCGTAACTGTACAAGTTGACATTTTCTGTTTAGTGTAGATTCAGATGGCCTGAAGGAATCTGAGAGAGGGTCACCCTAGGAATATTTCTACAAAATTATTTGGAAAACAGCGAGATAATAACGGAGGAGAAAAAACTTAGTTTTAAGTTTTCTTTGTCATATAAGGCAAAAAGCCCACCCCATGGAATCCTTGTTTTCAGTCCAACTAACATGGCTTGTAAGAAATCAGTGAGATGGTCACTCAATGCACATTACTAAAAAATTATTTGGAAATCTGTTAGATACTTTTGGAGAAGAAGATTATTAATGTTTTCTATTTCGCCATACAAGGCCCCTGGTGGGCCCCGAAGAGTAGATTTTTGAAGTTTTTACAATAGCCATATAAGGCAAAACAGCCCGTCCCCTGCTGGCTATGTTTTTTATTAATCAACATGGCTTGAAACAATTATTTGAAAATCGGCCAACCAGAAGAAAATATTTTTATTTATTTTTTCGGTTGCCATGGAAACCAATTTCTAAATGGATAACAAATCTTTGAAGGAATTTTAGTAAGGAAATTGTGAGGATGCTTTCTGTGAAGTTTCATTGCAATTGACTTGTTACAGAAGAGATATTTTGACAGACGACGGCCATTACATTAATTCACCTTGAGCACTTTGTGCTCCGGTGAACTAAAAACATTGTGGCAAAGGAGTATTTGGTCATAATTTTCAATTTTCCGTTTTATCACACACTGTTTTCAACTCCTATTCTATGATTAAACTTTTATTTGTTGAGATTTTCCATGTGTTCAAAGTCATCAGCTGCAGATTTCGTTGTATGTGGGAAAGGCTTTATCTCGTTCTCAGATGCTAATAAAGAAGATAATCCCATAGAAACTGATATCAAGTAAAAGGTTTAAGGGATTATCCGTTCACAAAGATGCTCTATTGTCTCAGTTACTTACTTGCATGATTTCTGTGTTCACATAGCCAAAGTCCTTGCCACCTCCCAACATTTAATTTACCATCTGTGATAGGTATTGAAACACTGCTGCCTATAAACATCGCCTTTATGTGTGCGGGCTAAAATACAAACATACAAACTGAAAATATATACAATTCGTCACATTTTTCTTAACCCTTTCCCTCATATAAACGCTTTCGGACTCCTCTGCAGCAGGCAACTTTTTGAAAACATAGTGACAAAAGAAGAAATTGCACAAAACGTGCAATTTCTCCTTTTGCCACAATGTTTTCCACTTTTTGTCATAGGTTATCCATTCAATTATGGAAATTTTCTATGTTTTGACAAAATATGTTCAAAGGCGTCTGCTGCAGAATTGTCGTATGAGGGAAAGGGTTATAAGTCATCTGCTGCTTATTCATCAAAATGCTACTTCATGCAGAAAAGGGTTAACCATTTCCCTCATTGAGACGCTTTCTTACGCCTCTGCAGCAGATGACTTTTGAAAACAGTGTGGCAAAAGGACAAATTGCTCATTGCTCATAATGAGCAATTTCACCTTTTGCCACACCGTTTTCAACTTTGTTCAAGAAAAATGTTTTCATTTTTTAAAGTTTTACATTGTTTTTCCTAGATGTTTTCAAACTCGTCTGCTGCAGATTTGTTGTATGTTGGAAAGGGGTGTTAAAAGCAATCATTTCTATACATGTGTTCTGAACCTCTCCATCATATCCTGGTAAGTGCAGTCTTTGCATATGAACCACATTACAGAAAACTCGATTTCTTTTATTATTTGCAACCAGTAACGACCAATATAAGCTTGCATCTCTGTGCAGTCTTACCAAAGAATTCCATGTTTTCCATTTTGTCTTTTTAACCCTATAATTGAATGGATAACCTATGACTAAAAGTGGAAAACATTGTGGCAAAAGGAGAAATTGCTTGTTTTTAGCAATTTCTTCTTTTGTCACTATGTTTTCAAAAAGCCGTCTGCTGCATAGGCGTCAGAAAGCGTCTATATGAGGGAAAGGGTTAACACCTAATTGCGAAATGAACATGTTTCTAATCTGATCTTGATTTTATATGCAAGCAGTAGCATAAAACACAGGAATAATTATCGTATGACTGATTATTGGATGTCCTGGTACAAATGTATCCTTGTCAAGTTGGATCTTTTACTACTGTTACAATAGCGCCCAATAAGGGACTACACAGGAAAAAAATTCGGAACGTTTCACTACATTCTCAGACAAATTTGGAGTGGAGGGCCTATATGTAGCCATGGTTTATGTATAAGGGAACACTTAAACTGCCTTGCTAAAGAGCGTTTGCCTTTGGATCAAAAGGTCCAAGGTTCAAGCCCTAGTCAGGTCGGATCTTTAAGGACTGTTACACATATACTTGCATGAAATAATAATTTGATTTTAAAAATGAGTGAAGACCATCTTACCATATCATCTGGTCCTTCACAGGAATGCCTGAACGGTATACTCTGAAAAATGGAGGAAAACGTAAGAAAGGTTTGGTAACATATGTATTCAATACTCAGATTAACTTTCCTGTTATACATCGTAATATGAGTTGCCGTAGGACTATTTGAAATGTTTATCAAATATAAGGTGATCTGAAATATATGTTAATCCAGCTATATGAGTGGTCCATAGATAATAGAGAACAGTAATTAAGTCAATTCAAAATAAAACCTTTCTTTTTTTTAAACAGCAGTTTTACTAATTGTTTAGCTTTAAATTTTAATACGTTCCCCAAGAAAAGCCCTCCAATTCCCTTGAAACACATTAAAAACATTCTTGTTTTTCACAATATTTTCTACTTTCTGATTCTTTCAATAAATAGACTTGTTTGTATTTCCCATTTTTTTCTGCGAATAATTGAGAACCAGTTGAATAAAAAAATAGTTTACTGGTATTTGGTAATAGTCTGCTAAACTAATATTTTCACCGATACATACAACTTTTGATGCCCAGCATCAGAAACAGCTTAAAAACATTGTGGAAAAAATATTTATTGCTCTATATGGTAAAATAATTCCAGTACCATCTTGGTTTCATGCGAAGAATTTAAGAAAATATCCCAATCTCTTAACCCTTTCCCACATACAACTTTGAACAGCAACATGGGCAATTTCTTTTTTTGCCACAATGTTTTCAAAAGTCGACTGCTGCAGAGGCGTCAGAAAACATCTATATTAGGTAAAGGAGGGTTAAGTGTTAGTTAAATAGAGGAGTTGGGTATTTTCATTTTTTTCACAGCAAAAGTACGCATATCGAAGACCACTAGTTGACTATCCAGTACTACGTGCCTCATGACGCGTTAACCAAGGGCACTCCAACATGACCGTTGCAAACACAGATTGAACTCGGCCACCCTTATGATGCGTTAACCAACGGCGCTCCAACATGACCGTTGTAAACACAGATTGAACCCGGCCACCCTTATGATGCGTTACCCAAGGGCGCTCTAACATGACCGTTGTAAACACAGATTGAACCTGGTCACCTCATAATGATTTGTTAATAATTTGCCATGCTGAGGCATCTGTATCAGACAACATTTAGAAATAACCTATAATTAACAACTTTGCCTTTTGCCACAATGTTGTCCTGAATCCATTCAATAATTATACATTCATATATTTTTGTTTGTTTCATTATTTTTACATTATTTCAGTTATATCACGGTGACGGTTCACTTATTCATGATCCCTGGGTAAACAAACCAGTACTGGGCTAGAAAATGTGCCTTGTCCATGGACACTCCAACATGACTGTCGTGCCGCGACTGGGGATTGAACCCAGGACGCCAGTTTCAAATCCCCGATGTTAACCACTCAACCATGTTGGATTCCTACATGCATATATACTGGGGTTTACTTATTTTTGCCTAGATGTTTACGAAGGTGTTTGCTGCATATTTATTTGTGGGAAAGGATTAAACAGTAAAGGTTTATTTGGAACAAAAATACTTGTTTTTGAACAGAACTTGAACTTACCTCTGGTACCAATTTGTTTAACATCATTTCTGTATCAACCCTGTAAAAAAAAAAACAAGATGTGTTTGTGAAACACTGAATGGCAACATCTAGGTCAAAGAGTTTGGTACTGACAGAAAGGTCATGTCACATGGAATACACATGTGAAATATGGTAGCCGTACCTGTTATGGTTCAAAAGTAGTGGTCAAGGTTAAAGTTTTTTTCGACAGACAAAGAGACAGACAGACAGGCCAAAAACTAGATGCCCACCGAATCGGTGATTCCGGGGTCATAAAAAGACAATTAAACAGAAAATCAGATACTAATACATGTGTACAGCCCAACCTGTGTTTAACCCTTTCCCTCATATAGACACTTTCTAACGCCTTTGAAGCAGACAGCTTTTTGAAAACATAGTGACAAAAGAAGAAATTGCTCAAAACGAGCAATTTCTCCTTTTGACACAATGTTTTCCACTTTGAGTCATAGGTTATCCATTCAATTATAGAGATTTTCTATTTTATGACAAAATATGTTCAAAGTCGTCTGCTGCATATTTGCTGTATGAGGGAAAGGGTTAAAGACCAATCTTGTCCTTGTTCAAAGGTGGTCTTTAATTGCAAAATCCTTAATGCAGAAAATTAGTAACTGGGGAATTGAAAGTGTGGTTGCTATAGACAGGGAATTGCTATACATGTCTTTCACACAGGTTTGACTGTATTCAGAATCCAGAGTTGTGCCAAGGTCTCATTTCCAAAGGACATTATTAGCTTTGGGGCCCTTTTTGTATTGAAATAATAAGGATACGGTCAAACCTGTTCTAAAGACTACCTTGGAATAGCAACTGCTAGTCTATCGTGGCCATACTTTTAGTATCCCAAATACTCGTTTTCTGTATAAATGACCCTGCAATGAAAGAGACCACCTGTGACCAAAGACCAGATTGTTCACTTCCCATGGGTGGTCTTTAAACACAGCTTTGACTGTATAAATTTACACAAGAGGACCATGATGGTCCTATATCGCTCACCTGATTTAATCAAACTTAAAAAGTTTTCAGTGTTCTCTTTCCCCTATATGACTCTATGAACAAGCCCCACCCCCTTGCGGCCATGTTTTTCAACGGATCGGAAATATTTGAACAAGCTTGGTAGGGGGTGCCCCAAGGAACATTTGTGCAAAATAATTTTTAAATCGGGCCAACACTTATGAACAAGAAGATTTTTTAAGATTTGGCAATTTTCCCCTTTTCTGATGCTGCAGCAAGCAAAGTTCTACTTGGAATAAAATTCTTTGAACAGCTTTGAAAGGGGACCACCTAAGGACCATTTCTGTGAAATTATTTTGAAATCTGGCCAGTACTTTTGAACAGAAGATTTTTTAAAGTTTTAACAATGCACATATAAGGAAAACAAGCCCCGGCCCCCTTGCGGCCATGTTTTTCAACGGATCGGAAATATTTGAACAATCTTGGTAGAGGGTGCCCTAAGGAACATTTGTGCAAAATAATTTTCAAATCGGGCCAGCACATTTGGACAAGAAGATTTTTTAAGATTTGGCAATTTTCCCCTTTTCTGATGCCGCAACAGCCAAAGTTCTACATGGAATTAAATTCTTTGAATAACTTTGAAAGGGGACCACCTAAGGACCATTCCTGTGAAGTTATTTTGAAATCTGTCCATTGGTTTAGTAGAAGAAGTCATTTGTAGGAAATTGTTAACAGACGGACGGACGGACGGACAGACGACGATGACGGATGCTCAGTGATCACAAAAGCTCACCTTGCACTTCGTGCATAGGTGAGCTAAAAAGTTAAGGACATTTTAGGTGGGGAAAATGTCCCCTAGACTAGCTTTAAGCACAACACTCAATTTATTTGCATTCTTTTTAGTCTTCAAATTAAAAAAAAACAAGCAAATTCATGAAATTTATATCCCCCGCTTGCAGGAAATATTGTAGGAATAAAATCCGCCGAAATGGACGATCGAACTTGACCTAGCTGTTAAGGCATTTAACCTTCTTACGAAGTTTGAAAAAAAAACGGTTCACATTTGTGGCAGTTATTGCACGGAAACAGCAAGAAACGACATTTTTTGTTAAATAAGGGGCCATAACTCCACCGAATAAAGTCCGCCGAAAGTGATATTCGAACTTGGCCTAGCCCTTAAGGCATTTAACGTTGTTACCAAGTTTGAAAAAAAAAGGTTCACATTTGTGGCAGTTATTGCACGGAAACAGCAAGAAACGACATTTTTTGTTAAATAAGGGGCCATAACTCCACCGAATAAAGTCCGCCGAAAGTGATATTCGAACTTGGCCTAGCCCTTAAGGCATTTAACGTTGTTACCAAGTTTGAAAAAAAAAGGTTCACATTTGTGGCAGTTATTGCACGGAAACAGCAAGAAACGACATTTTTTGTTAAATAAGGGGCCATAACTCCACCGAATAAAGTCTGCCGAAAGTGATATTCGAACTTGGCCTAGCCCTTAAGGCATTTAACGTTGTTACCAAGTTTGAAAAAAAAAGGTTCACATTTGTGGCAGTTATTGCACGGAAACAGCAAGAAACGACATTTTTTGTTAAATAAGGGGCCATAACTCCACCGAATAAAGTCCGCCGAAAGTGATATTCGAACTTGGCCTAGCCCTTAAGGCATTTAACGTTGTTACCAAGTTTGAAAAAAAAAGGTTCACATTTGTGGCAGTTATTGCACGGAAACAGCAAGAAACGACATTTTTTGTTAAATAAGGGGCCATAACTCCACCAAATAAAGTCCGCCGAAAGTGACGATCGAACTTGGCCTAGCCCTTAAGGCATTTAACGTTGTTACTAAGTTTGAAAAAAAAAGGTTCACATTTGTGGCAGTTATTGCACGGAAACGGCAAGAAACAACATATTTTGTTAAATAAGGGGCCATAACTCCACCAAATAAAGTCCGCCGAAAGTGATATTCGAACTTGGCCTAGCCCTTAAGGCATTTAACGTTGTTACCAAGTTTGAAAAAAAAAGGTTCACATTTGTGGCAGTTATTGCACGGAAACGGCAAGAAACAACATATTTTGTTAAATAAGGGGCCATAACTCCACCAAATAAAGTGATATTCGAACTTGGCCTAGCCGTTAAGGCATTTAACCTTGTTACCAAGTTTGAAAAGAAACGGTTCACATTTGCGGCAGTTATTGCACGGGAACGAAGTGTGACGGACGGACAGACGGACAGACGGACAGACGGACGGACGGACGGACAAACCGAAATTAATAACCCCCCTTTTTTTCTTCGAAAAAGCGGGGGATAAAAATGGTTTTAAAACAAAACCATTTGTTGCCTACAAGTATGTCAGCAAGTGGAAGTGTGACAGACTGACAGAAAACAGGGAAGAGAACCCTATAAGTCTCAATACAAAGGCATGTGGCAAAAACAGCATACCAGAGTTTATGACAGGTTCTGTTTGTAATAGGGAAATCATTGTTGTCAGATGAAATGATTAATATTCACGAAATATGTTTTAAATTGTAAAAAGGAAAAAAGAAATGCTATAGCGTGATTAATGCAAGGGTTTAGTTAAAGATTTGTACCAATCATACACATATTACTTTAACCCTTTCCCTCATACGACATTTCTGCAGCAGACGACTTTGAACATATTTTGTCAAAAAATGGAAAATCTCTAAAATTGAATGGATAATCTATGACTAAAAGTGGAAAACATTGTGGCAAAAAGAGAAATTGCTTGTTTTGAGCAATTTCTTCTTTAGTCACTATGTTTTCAAAAAGCCGTCTGCTGCAAATGCGTCAGAAAGCGTCTTTAAAGGGTTAAAAACATATAAAATCAAGCTATTTTAAAACCTTTTTTTTTTACTGTTGTACCCACTTTTTCTTGATAGTAAATCACATTACAGTTAGTTCAGGAGGCTTCTCTTACTCATAACTTGAATGGACATTGCTAGAAGCCTTACCTTCATACAGAGTAACAGACAACTCTCCAAGCGTCAAACAACTTTTCCCACAATGTTTTCAATCCTGTACCTACATACTATTTCTAACTTCTAGTTGTGGTTTTTGTTATTATCCAAATGTTTTCAAAGCAGACAGTCTTAAACCTTGACTTTGAACATATTTGTCAAAAAATAGGAAATCTCTAAAATTGAAGGGATAACCAATGACTAAAAGTGGAAAACAATGTGGCAAAAGAAGTAATTGAGCAATGTTTTCTTTTGTCACTATGTTTTCAAAAAGCTACCTTGATTGCAGTGCGTTTTTTTCTCTTTGAGGGGAATGGTTGTCAGAAGTGGACAGTGTGTGCATCATAGGATGACAGGGGGCAACTACATACAGGAGGAAATACAACAAAATAAAATAATCTAGCAGCTGTTATTGAAAGGTCACCAATACATGATGGTGTATGTTGAACACAGATAGGGAAAAATTACATGTACAGCTGTTATTGACAGGTCACGAATGCACAATGTTGTATGTCAAACACAGATCAGGAAGAAGTACACACTAATTCAATTTTGTTTAATTTCATGTTGAAAACAAGAACGCCAACATTTGTCTGCTTTTTTCTAAGTCGAGAAAGAGGCAATACTGAATAATTATTATAGCCAGAGTTATGTGACTTGGTATAGTCAAGGGTTTTGTTCCAAGGAACATGTGTACCAAGTTTCATTTGAAAATGTTTAACGCTATATGAGTTATGAGTTAAGGTTAAAGTTTTGTGACGACGTGGACGAAGACACCAAGGGTATCACAATAACCCAACATTTTTTATTTTAAAAACAGACAAGCTAATAAAGAGTGTAAATTGGAGAAGGGAATAGGGATTAATTGGGCCCAAAATTAGCAAACGACAAACACTGTAGATTGATTGATTGGGGTTTAACGCTGTTTTTAACAATTTCTCAGTTATATCACGGCGGCCAGTTCACCTATTCATGCATTTCCTGGTTTTCTCACACCAGTACTCCACACAACAATCTTCCCAAGCAACTGGCTGCTTTTCCACATAGACTTATAGCCCATTGGTGGAAGACGAATGACGCATGTCGCATTGACTTTTGTCAATCGTCGGAAAGAAAGTTGGCCGAGCCGGGATTCACAAACACTGTAGACACTTTCTGTCTATTTCTCAGTTATATCACGGCGGCCAGTTCACCTATTCATGCATTTCCTGGTTTTCTCACACCAGTACTCCACACAACAATCTTCCCAAGCAACTGGCTGCTTTTCCACATAGACTTATAGCCCATTGGTGGAAGACGAATGACGCATGTCGCATTGACTTTTGTCAATCGTCGGAAAGAAAGTTGGCCGAGCCGGGATTCACAAACACTGTAGACACTAGGCAGTTGATTCCTTTACTGTGAGTGCAAGATCTTAACCCTTTCCCTCATATAGACGCTTTCTGACGCCTCTGCAGCAGACGGCTTTTTGAAAACATAGTGACAAAAGAAGAAATTGCACAAAACGTGCAATTTCTCCTTTTGTCACAATGTTTTCCAGTTTTAGTCATAGGTTATCCATTCATTATTTGACAAAATATGTTCAAAGTCGTCTGCTGCAGAATTGTCGTATGAGGGAAAGGGCTATTCATTCTGTATCTTATAAAGATATCTGAAATCAATTCTAAATAATTTGAAACCCTACAGAGAAATGTCTCCTTTTCTATTCCTTTTTGATACTTTTCTTTCGTTAATTATTTGTCTTTCCAGATCAAAAAATATTTACAACAAATTTTAATGCATATATATTAAGCACAAATAGGAAATTACATTATTAATCAAAGAAAAATTAAAACATTGTGGCAAAATGCGAAATTGTTTAGGCGAAATTTTTCAATATGGGTTATTTTTCCGTTTCTCCCAGTGTTAAAATAAGTGTGGGAAAGGGTAATTCTGATGTTTTCGATGTGACAAGACAGCACCTGCCAAAAATGGTTTTATGACAAAACAAACAAATATGATTAACTGACCTGACATCTGGATCCCAGTTCTGAAACAATACAACATAATAGAATTATCCTTCGATTAGCATTACAATCATGAAATGCTTTCCCACAATTATGAGCAACTTTTTCTTTTGCCACAATAATCACAATTTTCAAACATCCTCTGCTGCAGATGTCAAATTCCATCATAGAACTTTCCTTTTTGGAAAGAAGATTTTTAAGTTTTCATGATAGCAATAAGGCAAAAGAGCCCTGCCCCCCTGGTGGTCATGTTTTTCGACCAATCAACATGGCATGAACGAATCTGATAGAGGAACATAATGCTTCAAAATTATTAGGAAATCGGCCGAATACTTTTGGAGTCGAAGCACTTTCAAATTTTCACTATAGCCATATTTAAGGCAAAACAGCCCATGCCCTGGTGATCATGTTTTTCGACCAATCAACATGGCTTGTTGAGATGCCACATGCATATAGACCTAGTGTTTCAGCTGTCAGACTTCCAAGCGGATAAAGTTTAACTCTATTCAATTATCAATAATTAAACTTTCATTTAGAGAGATTGACCATATATATACCGTTGTGTTTCCAAAGTCATCTCATGCCGATCTTTTTTTTTGTTGCATTTAATAGGAAAGGGTTAACACTCCCTCATACAACAAATCTGCAGCAGACGACTTTAAACATATTTTGTCAAAAAATAGAAAATCTCTATAATTGAATGGATAACCTATGACTAAAACTGGAAAACATTGTTGCAAAAGGAGAAATTGCTCGTTTTGAGCAATTTTTTCTTTTGTCACTATGTTTTCAAAAAGCTGTCTGCAGCAGAGGTGTCAGAAAGCGTCTATATGAGGGAGAGGTTTAGAAATACATTGGTTGTCAAATACAAGTTATATATTTCCCTTACCTCATTCATAGATAAACTTGCTGATGTGTGCTTGACTGAAATACATAAAAGATTCATATATGTAATTAGAACCTGTCAATCATCTGTTAATGGTATTGTGATCTTTGTCCGACCATTTCAATGTACCCGCTTTAAAACCGTTAATCCTTTATGAATACAACAAAACTGCAGCAGATAACTTGAACAAAATGTTAACAAAAATATGAAAATTATCTGTATTTATAAATAAAAGTATAATTAAATAGTTTAATATAAACATTCTGGGAACTATGAGCAATTTCTGATTTTGTCTTATCTATTGAAAGGTTGTCTAATGCAGACACTTCGTAATCATATATACATGTGGAATTGGCAAATTAATACTGACATATGGACTAAATTAACCCTTTCCCACCTAAAGGCGCATTTTTGATGCATTTGCGGCAGATGTCTTTTGAAAACATTGTAACAAAAGGAGAAATTGCTTGTCTCGCCACAATGTATTCAACCTTTCTAAGCATTCTACCTGCATTTATAGTGATATTCCGTGTTTATTCCTAGATATGTTCAGAGTCGTTTGCTGCAGATTTGTTGTATGTGGGCAAAGGTTAAAGGCAAAATTAATCTTTAAGTGCGAGTATGAAAGATTTTACATATCTTTGCATAGATGTTTTCAAAGTTGTCTGCTGAAGTTTTGTTGTATCATTTCACACATACTTAACCTGCATGGCAACACTGCTTAGGTTCAAATATTAAATAAATCAGTTTAGTCAGACAAGTATCTGCCAATTAGTTCTGATTCCAAAATAAAAACGTATCCAACTGTCACTTTTAAAGTTATGTACATGTTAACTATCCTAGCAATTATATCATTATGGTCTTAATATCTATCAACTGGACCAACATATTCAGCAAATTCATTGAGTTTCAATGACGTGGTCTTTTAGCACCTGGCCGCACTCAAGTCAAGAGTTTGGCTGAAAATATTACAATAAACATTAACATTTTTTTGTATGATTTTTAACACCGCTTTCAATATTTCTTAAAGTTACTTATTTCTTAAAATGCACAGCATTTACTGGGCAAGTTACTATTACTACTATTTATCCAGACAGAAATACAAATACCACAATCGAGCGCTATTGGAGGAAAGTCTTTACAACCATATAACAAGTGACATCATAAAATCACTGAAATTTCAGAAAACCCTGTGTAACGAGAATGGGGTATAGACCTGTACAAATACCACTTCTACAGTTTGATGTAGAAGCCGGCTTTTATAGCCATTAGCCATGTTGGTAGCGAAGTTGGCTTTTTCACAAAGCTAAGCAACATACATTGCGGTTAGTGCCTGGATTGATGACCCGCAATGGCGTAACTCCACCCGGTACACATTACAAAAAGTGACAGCGAAGGGTTTTTGGGTGACATCACCATCAACCCTGGTGGTTCACAGGGATGTTTCATAGGAACTCTGGTATTCTGCTAGTTGCAGTCGAGTGAAGAGAAAAGAGGGAGAAATACAGGAATGGGGCATAAGTACAAATACGACTTCTACAGCCTTGGTGTAGAAGCCGGCTTTTATAGCGACGTTGGTAGAGTAGTTTGCTTTTTTACAAATGGGTGTAATCACCATCATGACAAAGGTTCTGCTCTGGTGTACTGTCAGTTTGCAGTTGTGTGATTGATTGATTGATTTAATGCCGTTTTGAACAATTTTTCAGTCATATAACGGCGGTCAATCCCAGGGCTGGCTCTGGCCTAGACAAAATAATAGCCAACATTTTTTCATGAAAATAAATAATAGCCAAAGCTAACGTGTGAATGTGGAACAATAAAATAAACACATAACAATGCATTGTCAACATTTTTTTTTCATATTTATTTATTACCCCTGTATACAAACTTTTCATATGACATTATCAGTTGGTCAGAATAGCAATATATACGGTACATACATTTGTTTAATTTCTTAGTTTAATCTGAGTTCTGACTGGCACACACCTTCCAAAATGTTTAATCATTAGTGATTCCTGTTCAGATTTCCCGAAAGTTAAAAAAAAGTGACAAAACATTAAGATCTGTCAGACCAAAACAAATGAAACATGAAAAAAGTAAAACATTTTTTTTATAAATATCATTCAGAGGAATACTTTTTATCTCAACTACATATCATATGGCTATTGAAATTCATAAGTTTATCTTGGAAATCTAAACACTCCATATCATGATCAATGTCTTTGTCCAAGTCTTTGAGCCAAACATTTTCTGAGTACAAAACGGTTTGGTTACGAAACCGACAATTTATTTCTGTTACGAAACGGAAAGGGTACGAAACGTCTTGACCCCGGTGTGGCGTGAAATTTGTTCTCCCATTGTGAGAGTTCTCATTTCAGTGTGCGCATGCGTATGATTGCACTTCCGCTTCCGTTCTGGCGGGCCGTTGTAAAAGTTCTCCTTTCCATTGCGCATGCGCATGAGAACTCCCACAACGATGTGGCGTGAAATTTGTTCTCCCGTTGTGGGAGTTCTCATTTCGGTATGCGCGTATGATTACATGAGAACTCCCACAACGGGAGAACTAATTTCACGCCACACCGGCGTGGTATGCGGTCTCAAGCTTATTGCGCCCCCAGTCAATCAACCATTGTGCATGCGAATGAGAACTTCAACAACGGGAGAACAAATTTAACGCCACCGGTGTGAAATTTGTTCTCCCGTTGTGGGAGTTCTCATTTCGGTATGCGCATGCATATGATTACATGATAACTCCCACAACGGGAGAACTAATTTCACGCCACACCGGCGTGGTATGCGGTCTCAGTCTCATTGCGCCCCCAATCAATCAACCATTGTGCATGCGAATGAGAACTCCCACAACGGGAGAACAAATTTAACGCCACCGGTGTCAGTGACGTGTGAAATTTGTTCTCTCGTTGTGGGAGTTCTCATTTCGGTATGCGCATGCGTATGAGAACTACCACAACTGGAGAACTAATTTCACGCCACAACGGCGTGGTATGCGGTCTCAGTCTCATTGCGCATGCGCATGAGAACTCTCACAACGGGAGAACAAATTTCACGCCACACCGGTGACACAGTCTGCATATAATTACGAAAGTGAAAGTTAATTTCCAGAAAACGCTTGCAGGTTAACAAAAACAAAGTCTGTTTTTAATTAGTCCAAATCATTTAGACAAGTACTGGCTCGTATTTGTTTTGCAACCAACGTCTAAATACCACTTCAATAATACATGAAAATCAAATTCACATCAGCGATAAATTTTAATTGTCCGCCATTTTGTTTACTTTCAACAAGTGGTTATATTGACTAGACGAAATACGTATAACAAAACAAAAAATATTTTACTCAACTCCCTATACGTTTAGTATGAATAAGACATATAATTATTTTGTTAAATATTTGATCCGGTTAAATATAATCCATCGAAAACAATATGGGTGAGCAATGTAAACAAATGTGTAAGATTTAAAACATGTCGGTCTTTTTTAAAAATTGGATGCATCGAAAAATATATCGGTATTGAACTAATTTAAGCTGTTATCATTCTAAATTGGGGCGATTAAATGTTGTCAATGAAAGGTGATAAGTTAAACGGCATTGAAAAAAATTGCACAGTCATCGAAGTGTATTACACACACTCCAGGATTAACTGATAAGGCGATGACCCGCGGCCAATCAAGCTTGTAATTAACACCGTGGTATGACACTTGAGATAAACAAAGTCGTTCACGCTTCATTGGCATGTGTTTTCATGCTCTCATACGCAATTAGAAGACGATATTTTTTAACCAGTTGCAAAATGAAATAATCGCCATTTTCCGTTGCCAAATTAACAAAGTAATCGCCGTCTTCATTAAATAATCGCCATATGGCGACAATGGCGACCTACAGCGCGAGCCCTGAATCCACATAGACTGTTAGCCCATTGGTGACTTTTGTCAAATGTCGGAAAAAAAAGAATGCCAGCTTACAGTTGTGTGACTTCGGGTCAAGAGAGAAAGATGGAGAAATATAACCTGGATTAATTCAAATAGGGACCAGGTACGCGTTAAACCGTCCTGTAATTCATTTCATTCAGAATGATTTCGATTAAATACCAAAAATTAAATGCAGCCTTTAACAAAAAATAGTAGAAAAACAGCAGAATGACCATTAGTCTTGAAAGTGCTGATAAGCCTATGCACGAAAACACATGACATTACGCTTATTTCTAAGTCTGGATCGCATACATACTGAAGACATGGCAAATTCCCATTTTTATTTCACCAATTTCCGGAACTTGTTTGACAACATCGTCCTGAATGAGGTGACATCCTCGTTTCTGTGCAGAAATCGTTATTTCTTTCTGGAACCAGGCCATCTTTTGACGAAAGAAACCGTGATATTCCGAACGAAACGCAGCATAATCAAAGAACCTTGATACATAGTCCCTTTGTTTGCGTAGAAATGAGTGTATATCATCACCAGAATGTATTGAATATATGACATTGGGTTTAAATTCATTGTAAATGTGTATAGGGTGCACTGGAAATGATTGATTTGATCACTTTTAGTAGTTTGACCTTGTTTGAAAATGAAAGTAGAGAATGCTAAACACCGGTTTTGTCCGGGCCCGATTTGGTCCAAAATGACGGAAACCATTTTCGCCTGGTAAGTTCTTTCTTGCATAATAAATGACCAGTCTCTAATTACGTATTATGTACGTATTATGTATTATTATGATGAAAGAGCACATACGTATTAAATAGCAATCACACTTTTAATTTCCAAATTACTAATTTATGGATAAATTATTATAACTGTAATTAAAGACCACCTTTGAAAAAACCCACAGACTCTTCTCGTCTTCAAACCAAAGACATTAGGTCTTTGTCCAAACACAAGTCGGGCTGTCAAGTTACATGCTTTACGTTTGTCCGTCAATGTGGTGTAATAGTTACAGAGTCCGCCACTGGGGCGGTAGACAATGGGTTCGAAGCAGGGTTGCGGTAATACAATTACGACCGATGTATCGATGCCAGGATGTACCGGTATTTGACCCGGGAAACGCCTTGATTTAACTGAAATCCAGTTTAAAGCGCCGTTCAAACAACGCAAACTGTACGTATGATTACAGTCTCATTATATTTCATATCTTGAAAGGCCATATATGTGCTTTATGTTGTATTTATTTTAAGCAATACATGTATAGTCCAACCTGTGTTAAAAAGACCATCTATGTGAACACGAGGTGGTCTTTGTTAACAAATGGTCTTTAATTGCAGGGACATTCGTGCAGAAAATGAGTAAATGGGAAATTAAAAGTGTAACTGCTAAAGACAGGAAATTGCTATACACAGTTGATCTTTAGCAGAGGTTTGACTGTATATGTAATTATACATTATTATACATGGTCCAATAAACACACCCAAACACTGATACAGCTTGAGGACTCTGTTGTGTTGCAAAGCATTGTTGAAAACAAGAAGGTTTTCCATTATCTTTTCACCTCTGTATCAAAATAATATTACTAATTTTCCACATATTTCCATTTCAACAAAAGATGAATAGAATATATTTTATTGACTTATACAATATACATGTATCTCGTCATACAAAACATAACAAAACAAACAAAAAGATGTTTTCAAAGAAGACAACAATATCGCATCTGCTTAACGACCAAATCTGTCTTGAAATTGTAGGCTTTTTTAATGTAATATAATTTATACACCAATTATATTGGAACGGTTTTGCCATTTTAACTGTTTGCTGTTAGTAAAAGATTATATTTACATACATTTTCAGGGGGAAAAATCAATTTACTTTGTTCACAAAACGGTATCTTTTAAATTTCTGTTTTTTTTCTAGGACGTCTCGAACTTAAAAAAAAAGTGAGAAACGAATAATTCTCTTTTAAAGTCACACATTTTTTAACATTGAAGTTAGTGACAGGCTATGAACAAAAAAAACGTTCGTTTTAAAGCAAAACTTTCATGTTTTTTACTTATTCTTATTTTCTTATGCGTCATTTGTCAGAAAGATAACGAAAAAACGTCAAGTCAATTTTAGGAAGCCTCTATGTTTGTTTACAGACGTATATTATCGAGAACAGATATCTTTATTATGCGTGTTTTGCGTGTTGGTAGCTCAAAACAATACAAGGAAAATCAAATAAAAATTGCATTATGCTCTAATATTCTCGCTAAATCAATGGAGAGGCAATTTCACTTTTACAACCCTCTTCAACATACTGTGTGGAATAACGGTCTCGCCATTATCAGAATCTTGAATCTACTTGAACTGACACATCAAATGTAGGGTCATTTTTTGTTGAGAACATTTTAAAGAAGCTGAATTTAAACTGGGGGCATTTTGAAATACCTTATCAAATGATGATATATTTATGTTGAAGACATTTCCTAAATTCAGCATTAATGGTGTGATTTTTGTGGCGATTTGGTTCACACTCGCCACAATGCTGACAGAAACATTAACAACGAAAACATTAACATAGTCAGTTTTGAATAGCCCGTTGACTTGTTATGCAATACTGCAAACCAATTAACCTACATCCGTTAAACCGCCAAATATATAGTTCCATCAGTGATGCAGAGACACAATTAATGATAATCATGTCAGTGCTACTTTGGCACCGGATTGATACTAAGATTTGAGATTTATCGAGATAATATCTACATAGAGTTAAAATATGTAAATATTATCTTTCTTCATGTTTGGGCAGATACTAAATATCATTGCGCGTTCTATCTGCCATGCTACTCTGAAATCACCTCGCCAAAATTGAAATTCCAAAAGATTATCGATTGTTCTTAAATCTCAATATTATAAACGCTTTATTTTGTAGTGGTCGCAATATATGAAAGCGTCTAGATGATAAGACTGGTTTACAGAAGTTTAAAGGACACGATGTCATGCAGTTTACAAGTTAGACACGTCTGTACGTTCCAGTGTAAATTAGCAATCAATGCTGAAAGTGTAGCCGAATTGAGTTGGAGATCGAGCATTATCGTATATGCCTATATATATTGAAAATCGCACGGCCTACACACCGATATACTGCTTGTTACTTTGCAGGATTTTCTACACGATCGCAACTACTGTGCCATCGGCGCTTTTATTATTGATTAGTTTCATGTACGCACGTATACACTTTCAAGAGTCTTAGTTGATATTCAATTATGTTGGTATGATGATAAATAGGAAAAACAATTGGAACCCGTGATGTTCTTGTTCTAACATAAAAATGGTACATTTTTCCGACGTTAACGTCGCCTAAAATACCCCCAGATATGCCCTAGTATGCACCACAATTATTGTTAACGTGAGTAACTTGGGGATAATACACCAACTCATCAGTATTCAACTGTATATGCTTTGACTCACGATAGCTGGAACATGTGCTATTTCGAATATACCGTTAAACTCGAACCAATTACGGAAACGGATCTGTCTTCTGAAAACAGGGTAGCGACACATATTATTGCTCAGACGACCAATCAGAACTGCTGGTGTGCTGTTTTCTTGATATGATGGTATCACTGATCTGCTTTTTATAATTAACGTTCAAGTTGGATGAATTACGTGGTAGAAAACACACATAAGTTGAGGAATTAATCGAATACGATGATAATTCGTGGAAGACAGTGGTGCAGTGGTAGAGCGTCGGCCTCTCGTACGAAAAGTCGCGGCTTGATGAGCGGGAGAACTGGTTAAGTCTCCAGAAAGCAGCCATCGAGCGTAATTAACATAAGCTCAAAGCTTGTTTCGCAATCGATGTAAAATAAATATGTTTAAAGTTTAAACATAAAACTAAATAAGTCGAAGTGATGTATGGGTACCTTACGATGATGAGTTTCCGCGAGTCAGTCACTGTATATTGATTTATGTTTTTGAGTGTTTAATGCCTTGAAATTAACTCTTTCCCACAGATAGACACTTACTGGCACCTCTGTTGCAGACGATTTTTGAAAACACCAAAGCGAACACATTCCGCGAAACGAGCAATTTCTCCTTTTTCCACAATGTTTTAAAATATTTTTACTACTTATACTTTCATTTATATCGAGTTTCTTTTGTTTTGCCTAGATAATTTCAAAGTCGTCTGCTGCAGATTTTTTTTTTTTATATGAGAAAGGGTTAATAAACTATAATACATTAATTACTATTACACCATAACAGTCTCACCGCACTGACTTTAACCAAGCTTGAATTTGTCATATTCTGAATGTGACAATGGCTGAACACGGTCGGGGGCATTCTTCCCAGAGACATATATGGAGGGTGTAGTAAAGAACTCCGTATTTACTGCATTACACTCTGATCGACTAGGAAAGAGACCAACCCAGAGCATCCAAGATGGTACTAACAATACTCATGTATTGTAATTGTATTGTATATACATGCATGTATATGCTGAATATTGCATTCCGAAGGGAGAAGCTGGTCAATTAATTCTCTCTGCTGAGAGAAACGATCGGAAAGTGTTTAATTGCCAAATGTATGCTGATGGTTTGTACATCTGTTTTGCATAATAAAATATATCTAAAAAGTCTATGTGCTAGTAGCCCTTTTGTGTGATACTAAATGAACGATTCATTAAATATGCACGGCATACGAAGAGGATAGTTTGAATAACGCATATACAGTACCGCTAATGGCGATCACAGTCTTGTTGCAGTTGCGTTAAGTAGGATGTCATACATTGATAATCCAATCTCATTAAAACCAGACCTAAACTTAGCTTGCTTGTATATATATATGATGACTGCTGCCCCATAAAGGTCGTCTCAGATTGAACTTTTTGTCAGCCAATCAAATTGTTGTTTACCAATTTGTATAGTATAAAACAGGTAAAATGACCCATATACATTATTCTGCTCGCCAAACAGTTAATTCTGCATGGCGAGGGTAAATAAAACCAAAGAATAAATAAATAAATATAAATTTACGATATAGAGAAGCGGTAATTATCGAGTGCTCCGATTGTATAGCACGGGCGTTTGTTGTATTGAGAGATTAGCCAACATTTGACATAAATCGAGCACGTGCTCATGAGTATTTAAATGTATAAGGTCAATTCGAGACGACCCTTTATGCGATGTAGTCGCATCCAATATACGTACGGAGAAGTAATTTGATATGATTTTAATGAGATTGATTGATCGCCGTACCAGTATTTACTATCCTGTTGACTCGAAAATTAGAACCAAATTCAAACCTTATTACAGAGTTATCCCATCTGTAAACAAATTTATTGATTTATTAAAAATTGATAAAACTGTAACGTTATTGATTTTGGCCAAATATTTACGTGAAGCTTTTGCACAAAGGATAAGCTTTAGTTAATATCACTTAAAAATCTCGAGCTATCATGCGATATGCCATAACAATCCAATATGTTTCTTATCATTTATATGTATTATATAATTTATACATATTTATGTACGTTTAAGTATACGTAAGATATATATGTCTATATAAATATTCACATATATTTCTTACATTTCCATATATGTTCAACCTCATTTATATATTGATCAAATATATTTGTCGAAACAACATTGAGCATCTCTGTGTTGCTTGTATTATATAGTATATGTATGTAACTAGAAACTTTGTAACGTTTACGTTACTGAATACATACATTTGAATCTTGAATCTTGAATCATATGTTGAGTATAAACTAGCCGTTAATGACGTCCAAGGCCTGAACTGACGGGGTTTCCACAGTTTATTGGATGAGGTTGTATTCCCCCCGTTCTTTTTGTTGGTCTCTAGCGGCCATCCCTGGATTGTAATATAAATGGAAATCTGAAGACTAGTTAATCGGGAATGTGTCGGAAAACAAGGATAAAAACTGTCGACTCCTGAAATGCCATTTATTTCAAATAAACACGCTACAGGTCCAAGTTTCTAGTCAACCTATTTTGGTCTCATATATTGCGTTTTATCGGAAATAATCTTTCAAACTTTGTCTCTTAGCAGCTACCCTTCTATTAACAGTCTGAAGTAGAAAAGAATACGCCCATCATCAGCAGTAATTCTTTATTTGCAAAAAAATAATTTCTACTCTAAATGAAGTTTTAAATTGGATTTGTCCAGCTTTGAATTCGGAAGAGTTTATAGCAAATTCGAGAAACATTAACAGGCAAACATTGAGTTGAGTAGCTTCACCAAATCTGCACGTGACTTGGAATTTGTATTTTTTCTGCCAATGTTTTTTCTACAAAGGATGTTAGTGCTCTCAACAATACAACATGCGTGATTACAAACAATGATTGCGAATCGTGTCCGTTTATAGTATAAACACTTTCCCACATAAAATAAATCTACAGCAGACGTCTTTGAAATCATACAGGCAAAACTATTAAAAACTGTTTTTAAAACTGAAAGTATACTAATTGAATAGAGTTGTAAACATTGTGATAAAAGTAGAAATGGCCGCGGAATCCTGAAGAATTTCTTTCTTATTCACAATATTTTCAAAAGTCGCCTGATTCAGATGCGTCTAAATGCGTCAGCAAGTGGGTAAAGTGTTAACCATTTCCCTCATATAGACGCTTTCTGACGCCTCTGCAGCAGACGGCTTTTTGAAAACATAGTAACAAAAGAAGAAATTGCACAAAACGTGAAATTTCTCCTTTTGTCACAGTGTTTTCCACTTTTAGTCATAGGTTATCCATTCAATTATAGAGATTTTCCATTATTTGACCAAATATGTTCAAAGTCGTCTGCTTCAGAATTTTCGTATGAGGGAAAAGTGTTAAACTGTTTCTTCCTTGTCATTAGAAGACAGCATTGCAATTATTGTGGATAATTGAAAGAAGCTCTATCGGTGTTTACGAATGGAAATAGATCTCGAACGTACATCTAAACAAAACAATTGTTTATTTCATGCGTTTATTCTCCGTGTCAATTGAATTATGTACTAGTAAGGTCACATTTCTATTTGTACCGACTTTGTGATTGTGAAAATTAACCCACATCGAGCACGTACACAGATCACTCGAAAATAGGAAAACGCGGTGTAAGTGGTTCACTTAGTGTATTCATGTGTCAGCGGTCGATTAATGTTCACAGTTCAATTTAAACGGACTATAGTTACTTAATGATAGGTTAATTTAAACGGACTATAGTTACTCAATGACAGGTTAATTTTAACGGACTATAGTAACTTAATGACAGGTTAATTTTAACAGACTATAGTTACTTAATAACAGGTTAATTTAAACGGACTATAGTAACTTAATGACAGGTTAATTTTAACGGACTATAGTAACTTAATGACAGGTTACTTTTAACGGACTATAGTAACTTAATGACAGGTTAATTTTAACGGACTATAGTTACTCAATGACAGGTTAATTTTAACGGACTATAGTTACTTAATGACAGGTCAATTTTAACGGACTATAGTAAATTAATGATAGGTTCATTTTAACGGACTATAGTAACTTAATGACAGGTTAATTTTAACGGACTATAGTAACTTAATGACAGGTTCATTTTAACGGACTATAGTTAATTAATGACAGGTTAATTTAAACGGACTATAGTTACTTAATGACAGGTTAATTTAAACGGACTATAGTCACTTAATGACAGGTTAAATTTATCGGACTAAAGTTACTTAATGACAGGTTAATTTAAATGGACTATAGTTAATTAATGACAGGTTAATTTAAACGGACTATAGTTACTTAATGACAGGTTAATTTAAACGGACTATAGTTATTTAATGACAGGTGAATTTAAACGGACTATAGTCACTTAATGACAGGTTAATTTTAACGGACTAAAGTTACTTAATGACAGGTTAATTTAAACGGACTATAGTTAATTAATGACAGGTCAATTTTAACGGACTATAGTTACTTAATGACAGGTTAATTTTAACGGACTATAATTACTTAATGACAGGTCAATTTAAACGGACTATAATTACTTAATGACAGTTCAATTTAAACGGACTATAATTACTTAATGACAGGTCAATTTTAACGGACTATAGTTACTTAATGACAGGTTAATTTTAACGGACTATAGTTACTTAATGACAGGTTAATTTTAACGGACTATAGTTACTTAATGAAATGTAAAGATATAATAACGACAGAGTAAGCAGTACAAACTGGTCATTTTATAGATTCAGTTCAATTCAATTCTTTAATTGCATATACCATTTAACATGTTGTTGCAACACACTTAACATGTGTACGGTAATACATATAGTATCTATGTTTAAATAAATGCCATAAACATTTGAGAAAAGTGTAATTAGTTATGTTAAACTTAGATTAGTTACTGTGTGAAATCTAAAAAATCATCACCTTATCCGGAGTTCTATCTGTTAACGGCTCTTTTTCAGATTTGCGTTTTGTATTGGCCATATACATATATATTTATATTTACTAAGTTTTCGTAATATACTTATTCTATCATTTTCATTAATTGTATACAGCGATGGCTATAGATGATAATATTGTGGAAGTAAATTGATAAGTTGATACATAGAGTAATAAAAGACACCAACTACTCTGATTAAGCTTAAGTGTTTTATCTTCTATATATGCCAATTTGGTAGTGTACACCATATCGTGTACAAGCATCTAATATATGCAGGTTATCATAACGATAGCTGCTCGCCAAATGGCATTAATGCCGAGCGCGAGGGTAAACAACGCCAGCCAACAACAACAATAGGTGCAGATAAATTCAAGAGTAACATACAAGAGTGTCCGGGTGCGGTACCCTAGTTCTTTCCAAAAAGACCCGTTGGTTCTTTAACTTGCCAAGTGTATATATATATATATATACATATATATAGCACCGATACACGCGAGGTGTACTTGACCTCTATTCGAGTGGGAGACACTTAAACGCACCTCAGAACAATCCTGATTATATTCTTTTCATACAGAGTTGAGAGCATTGTCAGAAAAGGATAAATGGGGATTAACCCTTTCCCGCATACAACAATTCTGCAGTAGTCGACTTTGAACATATTTTGTCAAAAAAATAGAAAATCAATATAATTGAATGGATAACCTATGACTAAAAGTGGAAAATATTGTGGCAAAAGGAGAAATTGCTCGTTTTGAGCAATTTCTTCTTTTGTCACTATGTTTTCAAAAAAGCTGTCTGCTGCAGGGGCGTCAGAAAGCGTCAGGGTTAAAAGATATCGTATAAGCACGGATGAAAAACAAAGACTGACTTGTAAATACAATAAGGGGGACCGGACCGTCCGTAGACTGCTCCTATTAATCATTTTATTAACGGTCTAATTGTTTCTTTACAGCATAGACTAGGTCTAATGAATGTTTTATAAGGCTATAGTCAGAATTGGTCTGGCTCCCAGTATTTGTTGTCCCACCTGGTGGTTACGTTTTAGACTCCATGGGGTGATCGACCGATGTTTCATTAACATTCGGTGAGAGTTATAAGAACCTTCACAGCATTGTCGTATTGGCTGTGACCTTGGCATTCTTTCGTTCAATTTAGGTTCTTACGTCCGCCTATCTTGATTGACCGAATCCGGGACAGAATGTCCACGGACAAAATGTTTATTTCGAAAATATTTTATTGTAAATTATAATGTTAAAGCAGCACACCACAAGTGTTATGGGATGCCAGGATGTTAAATGGGATGTGTGGAAAGCTGATCGAAGTGATGTTGTTTCACTCAAATACTGTTGCCACTTGTGGTGTGCTGCTTTAACATCATAATTCACAATAAAAATGTTTTCGAAATAAACTGTGGCATTTTGTCCGTGGACATTTTGTCCGTGGACATTATGTCCTGTGGCATTTTGTCCGTGCACATTATGTCCGGATACCTAATGGACCAACACAATTGTCCGCGTTAAGAATTGTCCACGGTGGCTCGCGGACGATGCGTTTCCCACGTGAGATGTACTGTATATATACAAATTACAAACAAAACATTTTGAAATACGTTTAATAGATACCAAACCTTACCGGGGACGTCAAAACCATTTAACTTACAACGGAAGACATCAGAGCCGTCAGCTCTGCTCACACCACGAGGACAACAACTGAAATATACTGGGTTTTCGCGGATCATGTTACGGATTCAGTTTATCTTGAACGCTGGTTTAATGTGTTGTGATCAACGGAAAGGTGACATTTACACGTTACTTTTGGGGTAAAACATCTAGCTTTTTCTTCACATTGAGTGTTACGAGTTTCACATAAATGAGCCTGCATCTATCGATTTGGGGGCTTAATGCATCTGCGTACAGTGAAGACTCGTGCAAGCCTGTGTCTACATGCTGTTTAGTCCTAGCATTTGATTAAACAGTAGAAGTGGCATCCCTATGAAATTAACTCCAATGTACATTTACATGATCCCTTTTTACATATTTTATATTAACCCATTCGAAAAATATAGAGGCATTTTGACGCGTCTACACCGGGCGATATTTGAAAGCAGAATGGAAAATAAATTCCTCCTAATAGAGCAAATTTTCCATTTGCCACACTGATTTCAACTCTGCTCAACAACTAAACTTTATTAAAAAGAGATTCCTATAGTTTTTTAATGTGCTTTTAAAGTTCAAAAACTGAAATTGGGTTGCTTGTGGAAAAAAGTAAAATCAACATAGAATGTGTTTATTCTTCACATTCAAACACTGGAGGCTCGGCCAACTTTCTTTCCGAGGATTGACAAAAGTACATGCGACATGCGTCATTCCTCTTCCACCAATGGGCTAAGTCTATGTGGAAAAGCAGCCAGTTGCTTCGGAAGATTGTTGTTTTGAGAACTGGTGTGAGAAAACCAGGAGATGCACGAGTAGGTGAACTGGCCGCCGTGATATAACTGAGAAATTGTTAAAAACGGCGTTAAACCCCAATCAATCAATCAATCAATCAAACACTGGAAGCCTATCCGATTATAAGTGCAGTTTTGAAAGTGGCCGTGTGGAATGACAACCTGCAGGCATAAAAAGGGAATAGTAATAGATCGTTCAAGCAGAATTCATCGTCAGCACATTCTTGTCCAACAAAGGTTTCACAATTAGCAACAAAGGTATTATATATAGAAAAACTAAGCGGAAACATGTAGTTATTTAACACTATTACAAAACACTAATCGGAAATTTGCTATTTCTATTGTCAATTTGTATCCCAATCTCTGCTAAAAATACATTGGAAACCTTTCAAAAGAGGTAAAACATTTCCTCGACATTTTAAGACAAACCGCTCGATTTGATGTGTTTGCCCACTGCTTAACAAAATCCACAAAGCAGTGAATCGTATAATACATGCACTTGAGAGCATGCTAAGATACGGCCTGACCAGCTTTCCGACCCCTTGGCGGCTTTGGCAGCTTAGCGATTTTAGCAGATTGTAACCGATTTAACACAGACGCCGACAAAGAAGTGTGTTAGATCATTACGACCACTCCCCCTCCCCCCAAAGAAATGGATTAAATACGGAATCGGATTTTGGAAATATTTTGGGTTGAGAATAACTTACTCTTTTAGATGTTGTTAGTTCACATTTGTTTTCTACTACGATGTGTTTAAATAGAAAAAGCGTTAGTTCCAGCAAATAGTTAATATTGACAGAGTTTATTACCATCGTTCCTGCTTGTTTATGACAGGTTTGTATTCAAATTTACATAGTGCTTATTTCTCACTATCAATCACTGTGGATGCATATGTTTGTTCTTCACTGCCCGCAGATGCTTTTGTTTGTATATTTGGTTAATTGGGGGTTTACGCTGTTGCAACATTAGCCGAATACGCTATATTGTGATCACGTGGTCGTACCCCAGATACTTAAAGAAAACTTAAAACACCGCCTCGGTGGTAGATCGTCCGCCTCGGGTACGGGAGGTCGCGCGTTCGATCCCCAATCGGGTCATACCAAATACTTTTAAAATGGTAGTAATGGCTGCCCTCCTTGGCGCTCAGTGTTGCTGAGTTAGCATTACGACTGACTGGCTGGTATAATAATATATCGATCAATTGTACTGGTAACTTACCCAGGAAACGCCTTGATAAAACTGAAAAATTGCTGAAAGCGGTGTTAAAACATCAAACAATCAAATCAAATTGAACACAGAATTGCAAAATTTGAAGTGTATTATTTCGCTGCGGGAAGGCACATGCATATCCTGGTATTCCATAGTGGTCGGCTTTCCCTTTGTATGGAACTTGATTTTGTCTGTTCGCCAAATGGATTAAATGCTTAACTGTCAGAGGAAAAGGGTCAAATCTAGACATTTCAGAATATTGGTTTGGGTAACTTGATCGCATGCACTTTGTAGCTTGTATCACTCGCCCGTGTGCTGCTTATTGCCCTGTCACACCAGAACGTTTTAGGCCAACGTGTGAGTAACGTGTTGGAATTTCGGCAACACGCTTGCAAACGCTATGAACCCGGTATCAACGCATTATGGACACGCTGAAATCATGTTACCACTTGTCTTTTTCTGTGAAAGGTCAGCATTTACCAGCCTACAAACTATTTTACGCGCTACTCCCGCGTTGGCCTAAAACGTTCTGGTGTGACAGGGCCATTAAGAGCTGTAATGTGGTTTGGTTGATTTGGATAGAACTTTCTGAACACTTGATGTGTTAGGATAATCATAATTACACCCCCTGGCCTGGTTTAGAAACGCTAGTTCCTGCTTGTAAGAACTGCTTTATGATGGTTGTCTACACATTGACAGATTAACACTAACCTTCTTACAACAAATCTGAAGCATATATATGGATTGATTGATGTTGAAAAATCTTGGCAAAACTATGGAAAATATTTATAGACAAAGTATAATTATTGAATACTATTGAAAACATTCTATCAAAAGGAGATTTTGCTCACCATCACCATTGTCCAAAATGTCTTTCAAAAAATGTTTCCTGCAGATGATGAGTATGATGCGTCTACATTTGGGAAAGGATAAATTGATTTAAAGCCAGAAAACGTTCAGTACAGGCAAACTTCCGACATTTCGGGTCAACTGGCCAGACATTTCCCAACAATGTTAATAAAATCAGAGGTATCTACCGCCGAAGTAAGCTTTCAAACGTTAGATAATGCTTATATTGACCGATGCTCGGTTTCATCGAGCTGAAAATTAATTCACTTTTCGTCATTTTCTCGTCGATTGGTTAACCGTTCTTAGACACAGATTGTTAGGCTTTTTCAGACATTTTCTGGCGCGTCTGCATGCACCAAACGACTTGTGGGTGACAAAAGAAGAAATTGCACATTAAGAGCAATTTCTGGTTTGCAACAATGTTTTTAAACTAAATGCAATACTTACAATTTCATTTTATAAATATGTTCCATGTTCGTTTAGACGGTTCCGAAATTGTTTGGTGCAGTATTGCTTTATGTGGAAATAGTTTAATCTTTGAAATCAGTCTTGCAAAAAAAAGAGGAACTGCTCAAAATAGAATATCTCCAATGATTCATTTCTAACTATTTTTTCTAAGCTGTCGGCTCTCAAATGTCAAATTATGAAAACGCTTTTGAGGTCGTTTAGATAGAAAGCTTCTTTTTTTACACAGTGTTGTTAAAATGCATCTCTTACAACGGTGTCTTAAGTCATCTGATTTAGTGGAAAGCTTAACCTTTTCCCACATACAACAAATCTGCTGCAGACGAATAGTAATCATTTGGGGTGGAAATATATAAAATCCCTATAAATAAAGTGTATAATTATTGAAATGAGTTGAAAACATTTTGGTAAATTGAGGAATTGATCATTTTTTTAAATGTCGTCTGCTGCAAATGAATCAAAATGCGCCTGCAAGTGGGAAAGAGGTATAACAAATAACGACAAGACTATTTTTTGTTCAAGGATAATCAAATAAGTTATCTTCTGCTACGATCTGGGTGTAAGTTACCAGTACTACTGGTCCGTTTATCCTGACACCAGCTGGTCAGTCGTAATGCTAACACCGCAACTCAGAGCGCCAATAAGGGCAGACATAACTACCATCAAATCGTCGGAAGCGGCTACAGCAGGTAAACGGTTAAAACAAATTGGCCGTATGTCTATTTATTGACATATATCGTGATTGCTGTTGGCTAGGGGTCCGCAGGTTAAACCTTCTTGATTTTTGGACGTCCTCCTGTAAGGAAAATAATATAATCTGTGTAAGTTACAAGTACTACTGGTCCGTTTATCCTGACACAAGCCAGTCAGTCGTAATGCCAACACCCCAACCCATAGCGCCACTTAAGGAGGACAGACATAACTACCATCAAATCGACGGAGTCGGCTACAGCAGGTAAACGGATAAGAACAAAATGGCAGTGTGCCGTATGTCTATTTATTGACATATATCGTGATTGCTGTTGTCTAGGGGTCCGCAGGTTAGACCTTCTTGGTTTTTTGACGTCCTGGTGGCTCCTGTACGGAAAATGTCGACATGTTAGATAAACTACTCAGACACTGCCTATCAATGGTAATCTAATTAAAGGTAATTAAATATACAGCCATTTAAATGGTATGTCAACAATGAGATAATGTGCAGTTATAGCAGCTGGCGTCCTATGCATCTCGGGCGCATTCAGGTATAACTAACTTTTCAACGCCACTGGCAATATTGAGGTTTTTTTTAAACAATATAGATGCAGGTAAGTCAGCTCGTAACGAGCAGTCTCACCTGAAATCAGCATCGTTTGCCCCTTAAGTATCAAACAGTCCAAAACCGTTATTACATGAGAAATGGAGACGCCCGATTTTTAAAATTGAAGAGTCTACTTTAAACAATTCGGAGCTGAAAGCGTTAATACAACAACTTGAGCCGAATTTAGAGAT
>JASEVX010000015.1:22279296-22314713 GCA_031761405.1 Serripes groenlandicus | reverse complement strand
TCTGTACACATTAATCATAAATGTGCTAATTAAAGTGATGATTCAAAAGAGAAAATTTACATAGCAGTGTTTAAAGAAAACAAATGTGGAATTACTAATCAATCTAATAACAGTTGGCCAAGAAAATGCAATTATAAGTGCACCATCCAGTGCAAAGAAACCAATGATAAAAACAGAGGAAACCAAATGTTATGACGCGGTAGATGAATGGTGCTTGACGTTGCCATCACACGTCTTTGTCATACAACACCCTCGTCTGACACAAATGGTGAGAGACGAATAAATCTAGAGCCGGGTTACACAACCGAATATATATCTTTACGCCTGAACTTAATTATTGTGGTCTCAAATATGGCATCTCTTTGATTTATTGGGGGACTTAACAACGTTTAAGCAAGCTTCGGTCAAAGTCTTCGTGGCCAGTTCGCGGGTTTCTAGACGGAAGCCGTCTAAATTAATGCGTCCACACTCTTTCAACTGTCTGTCTGTAAGTCTTTCATCTTAAATTGTTCTAAAATATTCGTGTTTGGTATTTAGCGCTCTATAGAGATTAATGTTTCCCTTGGTTGAATCCTACTTTGACACCACTATGGAAAATAGTGTGCACAAATAAAACATTGCTTAAAAAGTGCAAATTCTCCTTTTCACACAATGTTTTTCCGAATACATGAATTATTTTGTTCATTTTTACCACATTTCTTCATCGCTAGTGGGAAATGAAATGTTGCTCTGTATAGAGGTTTTCGTTCTTCAAAAACCAAACCAACGAATCTTACCAAAGGGAGATAGAAACCGGCTTACTCAAAGTGGTTTAACTATATATACACGTAGGTATAGAGCGTCAGACCACGGTAGCTATGTCGGGTAGATGTCAATCTAGTTAACACCAGACCCAAACCTCGCTCGCTCGTACATTAATCTGATGACTGCCCCATAAAGGTCGGCTCACATTGACCTTTGAGTCTGCCAAACAAAGTGTCACCCACCGAAAACACAAATCACGTAGCATTAGCTTACATTCTTTTAACTCATCCAATCATGCATTAATGAATACTACCAATGCATATCATTATGTTATGATATTTTATACTATGTTTTTATTTCTTGTTTCGTCATTGTTGAATAATGGTCTATTTTCCTTGTATGCTTCATAGGTATGGTACTCACCATATGTTGAGGCAATGCAGAATTACTTACTTAGGTAAAATAAACCATATACAGAAGAGGTGAGTGTTGAGAGTGCCGATTGTTAATTACGGTCGTTGTTTGTTTCGCGCGATTTCATTCGACATAACATCCGAATACGTACCGTTTCAATTCAAGAAGACCTATTATGCGGTGTAGTCAGGTCCAATATACGTATAGCGAAGTATTTGGGTCTGGTTTTAATGAGATTGGGTAGATGTGGCTCTTTAATATGACAGGGTTACTTTATAGTATTGGAGATTAGATATACTGATTGTTTAGTGCTTTACTTCGCTTTCAACATTTTCTCAGTTACATCACGGCGTGTCCTGGGTAAGTTACCGGTTTTACTGGCCCATTTAATCTGACTCTATCTAGTCAGTCGTAATGCTAACCCCGCGACCCTAAGCACCTAATAAGGCAGCAATGACTACCTTTATTTAAAGGCATTGGTATGACCCGGTCGGGGATCAAACACGAGTTCTTCCGAACCTGAGGGCACGAAAGGCTACATCATTGAAAGTCATAAAAAAAAGAAAATCCAGCTTAGCGTTCATTAAAGGAGCTTAGTTAGCTCACGGATCGTAACGCTTTGAAAGCTGTCTGTGATTTGATGGATGGATTGGTAACCGTTTGCTACAGTAACATGTCATTAAACGCAGGACTGACGCGAAGAACCAGAAGTAAAATCTATCTAGAGTGGAACTCTGAGTGTCTCGACGGTTAACGCATGACACTTTTCTTAACCCTTTCCCTCATACGACAATTCTGCAGCAGACGACTTCGAACATATTTTGACAAATAATAGAATATCTCTGTAATTGAATGGATAACCTATGACTAAAAGTGGTAAACATTGTTGCAAAAGGAGAAATTGCTCGTTTTGAGCAATTTCTTCTTTTGTAACTATGTTTTCAAAAAGCCGTCTGCTGCAGAGGCGTCAGAAAGCGTCTATATAAGGGAAAGGGTTAATTAACAGTTATTTACATTCAAGCGCATTTTACGCATATGCAGAATTAGTTATATGCAAACGTTTTGGCAAAAGGAAAAAGAAAAAATAGCTCAATATTAGCAATTTCTCCTTTTGTCACACTTATTTCAGCACTATACAATAATTATATCGTTGTTTTAAGGGATTCTCCATAGTTCTGCCTCGACGTTTTTAAAGTCGTCCGTTATAGATTTGGTGTATGTGGGAAAGGATTTAATAAAAAAAGTTCATGAAATTATAGCAGATGGGATCTAGTTACTTGTACTACATATATGATATGGGGATAAATGACTTGTCGTATGTAAACTGACCTTCACACCTTCCCGACCAGCAACCGTCCAGATCAGCCCTCGTTTCCGCACGTTCTGAGCAGGTATTGGTCCTATAAGGCTTTGTTAAGTGGTACGGACAACCTCAATTCATTAACACCAGATCAAAACTTTGCTACAGTAGCAAACGCTCGTTTATTTTGGTTTACTTTTAGCCCTTTTCCCTCATACGGCAATTCTGCAGCAGACGACTTTGAACGTATTTTGTCAAAATATAGAAAATCTCCATAATTGAATGGATAACCTATGACAAAAAGTGGAAAACATTGTGGCAAAAGGAGAAATTGCACGTTTTGTGCAATTTCTTCTTTTGTCATAATGTTTTCAAAAAGCCGTCTGCTGCAGAGGCGCCAGAAAGCGTCTAAATGAGGGAAAGGGTTAATGAACATGAGCCATCATTGTAACCTCTGCAGAACAGTTATGACTGTTATGATAAACAAGACACGAGAATATGTATGGGCCGTTCCACGAGAAAACAACCAACATTGTTCACTCTGCGTAAAGTATCGACTCGGATCAGCCTAAGCATGCCACGTAGGCTAATTCAGCCAGACACTTTTCGCCTCCTGTGGATTTTCTCTTTCAGGAATCAATACTCTATATCTCTATCTCCCCCTGAGACGGAATGTGTCAGCCCGGATTAGCCTTCGCGGACTGCGCAGGCTGATCTGGGTCGATACATTACGCAGAGTCCATAATGTTGGTTTTCTAACGGCTCATATATAATATACTATGTGTAGCAACAGGTAATTGCTGAGAAATAGCACGTACACGAATGGTCCTATATCATTCTAGATAGAAAGGGCAGTCATTCTGTGAAAATATCGATCTTGACTTACATCGAGACAAATTAACCTTTTTACCGCTTTATTGCTAAATGTACTGATTCGACATTTAAAGTAGTGATGGCTGCCCTCCTTGGCGCTCAGGGCAATGGGGTTAGCATTACGACTGGCTGGCTGGTGTACGGGTCAATGCACAAGTAGTACTGGTAACTTACCCAGGACAAACCGTGATATAACTAAGGAACACCAAACAATCAATCATTCAATCGACATTTACAACGTAAATCTTTCACTCTTGGCAATTAATCGAAATCATTCTCATATTGGGAAATATCTTAAGTTAAATGTCCCACCATATTGCATGTGGACCGTAGTGATGGCTGCCATCCTTGGCGCTCAGGGCACTGGGGGTAGCATTACGACTGGCTGGCTGGTGTACGGGTCAATGCACAAGTAGTACTGGTAACTTACCCAGGACAAACCGTGATATAACTAAGGAACACCAAACAATCAATCATACAATCGACATTTACAACGTAAATCTTTCACTCTTAGCAATTAATCGAAATCATTCTCATATTGGGAAATATCTTAAGTTAAATTTCCCACCATATTGCATGTGGGTCTTATTCATTAATTTGCTGTATATCAGGGTTTTAAGCCTTTCCAACCTGCAGACGCATTTTGACGCGATAGCAGCAGACGACTTTTGAAAACATAGTGGCCAAAGGTGGAATTACTCATGATGAGCAATTTCTCGTTTGGTCACAATATTTTTAACTTTATTTAACAATTAAGCTATTTTTTATGGCGATTTTTCAGGTTTTTGTCACTATGTTTTCAAAGTCGTCTGCTGCAGATTTGTTGTATATGGGAAAGGGTTTTATATTAACCCCTCTCCTTTCCTGTGTAGTTCTTTAAGGAACAAGGAACACAAGTTTTAAATTTGATTTAAATCTTATCCACATACATGTATAAAACATTTTATTACGCCGCTGTTGCAGCAGAGACGACTTTTGAAAACGTTACGGCAAAGGGAGAAAGTGTTCATAGTGAGCAATTTCTCAATTTACCACCATGTTTTCAACTCTATTTTTAAAATAACTACACTTTGATTAATGGACATTTAAAAAGAAAAGTTGTCTGCCGCAGACTTGATGTATGTGGGAAAGGGTTAAAGGTCTTTGTTGTAAGCACAACAACAAAATGTATTTTTAAAGGGACTGAATCCTATATGAGAAAAAAGCGGAAAAAAAAGAAAATTGTTAAAAATTGCTATTACCTTGATGTTATTGCATGTAAGGCATTGAGATTTGCTGACTGATGTACTACAATATATGCACACTATTAATATTGCGGAGATTTTTCGTTATTTTGCATTGTAAAATCTACTGGGTTAGTAACCCAGTAAATCTAAAAATATCGCTGTATATTTATCACGTAATCACTAAAACCGAATTGACAATCTCCTTCGCAAAGTTGTCGTTCCTTACACTCACGCATACATGAATGTAATGAGTCGATAGTGTTAGAGAATGCCGAATTGAATCCACAAATTCAAATGAGCAAGAGGAAATTCCACGGTATTTTTAAACGGGAAAACACGGAGCGGACGTTTTTTTAACTGCTTATTTCCTATGAAATAATGAAAAACAAGACTTGTACGACCTTCTACAACATTCCGTTACATATATATCGACGTATTGTGGATTAATTAGAATAAGTATAAAATATAACGATTTTGGACCATTATGGTGTTCAGTCCCTTTAAACATGAATTTATTGTTCAAGTGCACCGGGTCGACATGGGGTATAATTAAATGACGACAACTGCCTTAAAACGTTTCTCGTGTACAACAAATCTGCAGCAGCCGACCGTGTAAACACATGACTTCAGAAAATGTCTACACAATTCGAAATAGTACTTTACTGTGTTTATACGTTGTGGAAAAAAGAAGAAATTGCTCATTAGTGCACGTTATTGCAACAGTCGCCTGCTGCAGATACCCAAAAATGCCTAAAAAACAACATTTTACAAATATAAATAAATTATAATGAGCGTGTTGGACCACAGGTGCCAGTCTGGTTTAAAATCTAAAAATAGCATTTTACTATATATTGACTATATATAGTAAAATGCTATTTTTAGATTTTTAAACGAGACTGGCACCTATGTTGGGGACTCGTCCTGTCCTTTATTTGCTTGCCTTTTTTTAAAAAAAAAAAACTAGAATGGAGTGCTCCCCGGAGCACGTGTGTCACCTGCCGGGGCCTGGTCAGAACATTTTAATTTTTGACAGAAAAGGGACAATAACTCTGATATAAAAATATTTGGATTATTCCCCTTTTGTGAACCAATCACACACATTGATATAAACATTTGTCAGAAGTTTCAATGTAATCCTTTGAGTAGAAAACAGTTATTTGAAAACGTGACGAAAAAGTGTGACGAAAAAGTGTGACGGACAGACAGACACACACAAAGAAATTTGCTTTGGTCTTAATGAAATAAATTCGACCTTGATGATAAACCAGATCGTATATTTTGTCGACCTTTATGTAACGACTTTTTTCCATGATGATCGTAATGTCGAATAAGAAACGTCATTATGACCCCTTTTGTGATGTACAAGACTCACTATTCGAGAAATCTAGTTAAATTATACACTCGAATAGTAATATATTAACGCTATTGATAATACATGTTTAAATATAAGTGAGAAAAGGGTATCGTGTTTTGGAAAGAGTATCCGGATGTTTGTTGTCAAGTGCTTTCTCTTTCCTTTATTCCGTCTCATCGTTAACTGTTTTAGTACGCGATACAAATTGGTTGAAAAAGCATTCTGGCGATAATGTTCTGGTTTACGGATTTTATATCGTTTACTACTTTTCGCTTTAAAAAAATCCGCTTTTTATCCTATGCTTTATAGTCCAATTTAGACGTATAAATAATATTATAATTTCAATTTGTTTGTATACAACATATACGGCAGTTCACTTTGAAAACAGTTTGGCAAATATATCGATCCTCTGATTTAGTGAAAGTATTGCTTAGTGATGAAAACATTGTAGAAAATGCGATATTGCTTATGAAGGAAAAACTACATTATTTAAAAAAAACTATTGCTCGATTTCTCACAATATTTCTTGAAATGCCCCCAAAGTGACCCGACTGTAGTGATACCAAGAATGCTTAAAAATATATATATATATATATTAGAGATAAAAAGAGGAAAATGCGTGCTTCTCCAATAAAAAATTGTGTAATGTTATACATGTATATTAAATGGGACATGGATTTGAAACCAGTGGAATTAGAATTATATGGACCACAACGATACGCTACCGTTGAGACTGGGAGTATGAAAATGCTTCTTTCTCAACCAACGAGCCGTCAACAGTTTCCTGATGGGGGTCCAGCCAATTCTTTAAGACAGAATATATCACTCCCTTCCCACTTTGTTTTTGAAACCCTTTTCCACATATAAAGGTTTCTGCAGAAGACGACTTTTTAAATAATTGTGGCAAAAGGGAGGATTTGCTCAAAATGATCAATTTCTCATATTGTCACAATTGTTTCCAACATCTAGGCAAAACAATAACAAACATTTCTATAAATGAAAGCATTATCATTGAATATAGTTTAAAACATTGTGGCAAAAGGAGAAATTGCTCGTTTTGAGCAATTTCTTCTTTTGCCCCAATGCTTTCAAAGGACGTCAGATGTAGAGGCGTCAGAAAGAGTCTATATTATTCCATATTATAGCCAATATTATTTCAGTCATCTGCTGCAGATGTGTTGCATGTGGGAAAGGTCGGGTTAAAATCTCACAATATGTTGTTTCCTGCGTAGATTGTCACATCGGGGAAATAGTTTTACAAATGCTTAGAATAAATAGGATAACGTGAGTGGGGGAATTAAACAGAATATCCTAAGCATTCTGTCGGAACTCGAGCTGTAAAATAATGTTCATTAAGAAAGACGCAAAATGCAAACGGAAATTACAGTCATGTTTGCAGTTCAACGTCTTCATTCCTACATCGATTATAATAAACACACTTTATTCTTCTTGATACCAATTTATAACTCGGCTTTCGATATTGTTAACGCTATAGTGAATCACCCCAGTATGATTTATAAGTATCAAAGGGCAACTTATAAATTATCAATCACTTGCAGACGAATCGACAGCAGACGACTTATGTTGACATGGTCGCAAATGGATTATTGATTTATTGGGGTTTAACGCCGTTTTCAAAAAAAATCAGTGATATCACGGAGGCCAGTTCACATACTCATATGTTTCCTGGTTTGCTCACACCATTTCTCCACACAACATACTTTCCAAGCAACTGGCTGCTTTTCCACATAAGCTGTTAGCCCATTGGTGTATGTCACAGTGACTTTTGTCGAACGTCGGAAAGAATATTGGCCGAGCTGGGGTTCGAACTCATAACCACTGGATTGACAGCCAGCATCCCTACCGACTGAGCTACCGGGGCTCGGCGCGCAAATGGAGTAACAGCTTATATTTTGTAGAGACTTTCAATATAAGATGAGATAAGATAAGATAGGACAAAATGTTATTATCGTGAACTATGTGAATTGACATATACATGAATAACACATTTTATACAAATGTTTACCACTCCCGGCCCATTGGGCCTATAAGTCATCATAAAATATATACATACTATTAACTCATAAAGTCACATGAAATGAGTTATTTATAATACACAATAATTTGGTAACAGTGTGTGGAATGAGACATCGCACTCAATATGCAATGTCTATTTTCACACAGTGAAACACGATCTTCCCTCTAATGCCTCAAGGTAGCTTATTTACCGGGTTAAAAGGAATTATTTGCAGACTATTCGACCAAATGTTACTATAGTAAGGATTTATTGTCTTAGTGTTATAGAATCTGATTAAGTCGAGCTTGTTTAACACGTCCTTCAGATCACTACTCCAATTATTGCAACACAGTCTATAGTCTTGATTAAGTGTATGTTTCGTAATACGATTAACTTCAAACTTAATCAGTCTATTCCAGTAACGAATATATGTTCCAACAATCGCTCTAAGTCGTCCGCGTCATACGTGTTGTATGTGGGAAAGTGTTAACCCTTTCCCTAATACGACAATTCTGCAGTAGACGACTTTGAACATATTTTGTCCAAAAACAGAAAATATCTATAATTGAATGGATAACCTATGACTCAAAGTGGAAAACGTTGTGGCAAAAGGAGAAATTACTCGTTTTGAGCAATTTCTCCTTTTTTTCCCACTATGTTTTCATAAAGCCGTCTGCTGCAGAGGCGTCAGAAAGCGTCTATATGAGGGAAATGGTAAAACCTTATGTACGTAAATAAACCCGAGTCGACAATGTAAAAGACGCTACCTGGTATAGTTGGCTACCAAAGGGAAACGGGCTCGAATCTCAATGTTGTTAATAAATAAGTTCGTATTCCACAATTGTATTATGCGGTAAATCATGTTATTCAATAAATATTGTTTTGTTGGTTCCTTTCTCCATATTGATTCAATAATAAACAAACATTAATATAACACAATTTAAATATGAGCCATCCATGCGAGAAGACCAACAGTATGGCCTCTGCATAATGTATCGACCCAGATCAGCCTGCGCAATCCGCGCCGGCTAATCCGGGCCGACACATTCCTTCTCAGGGGTATAGAGGTATAGAGTAATGATTCCGGAAACAGAAAATCCTCAGGAGTGGAAAAGTGTTTATCCGGGTAAGCCTGCGCAGCATGCTTAGGCTGATCCGGAACAATACTTTACGCTGAGTCAACACTGTTGGTTTTCTCGCGGGACGGCTCATATATAGAATATTCAAAGGCGCTATCTGTCTCCGAATGAACGGTACATTCACTGGAAGTGAAGAAAAGAAAGAAAAAAAAAGGAAAGAAAAAGAAATACTAAGATTCTAATTCAATTGTTCTATGCGTCAAACCACTTGACTTAACCCTTTTTCTCATACGACAATTCTGCAGCAGACGATTCTGAACATATTTTGCCAAAAATTAGAAAAGTTCTATAATTGAATGAATAACCTATGACTAAAAGTGGAAAACATTGTGGCAAAAGGAGAAATTGCTCGTTTTGAGCAATTTCTTCTTTTGTCACTATGTTTTCAAAAAGCCGTCTGCTGCAGAGGCGTCAGAAAAAAGCGTCTTTATAAGGGAAAGGGTTAAAGAATCAGATGTGAACACCGAGTGTATATTAGTTGTACATTCATCTAATTTTAACAATGACTGATTTTACATTATGTCCTGGATTATGATTATGATTTTAATAATAACGGATCCATTGATGATTCTATTTACATCATTGTTTGTTGTCGTGATAAAGATCATGACAGCAAAGTCGAGTTATATCCAAGTTACTCCTTTAGATACAAACAACACGTAAGTATCCAAACACCCTAGGTACTGCCCCAGCTAAAAACCTGAATATAGTGTAGATAGTGACCGACATATGAGCCGTCCAACGTGAAAGCCAACATTGTGGGCTCTGCGTAAAGTATCGACCCAGATCAGCCTAAGCATGCCGCGCAGGCTAATCCGGCCAGACACTTTTCACCTCCTGTGGAGTTTCTGTTTCAGAAACCATTACTCGATACTTCTATCCCTTTGAGACGGAATGTGTCGGCCCGAAATATCCTGCGCGAACTGCGTAGGCTGATCTGGATCGATACATTACGCAGAGTCCATAATGTTGGTTTTCTCATGGAACGGCTCATATGTTTTATTATTACATGATCAAAGTTGTCTAAGCGCTTACCTCTTACTCTAACACTTATTCCGAAATACGGGACATTTATTTAACAACTTCATAAACTATGGAGAATTGGGCGTACGATACATATCTGGAAAAAAAATCAATTGCTTCATTTACCGCAATGTTTTCAAATGGCTTCGCACTCAAGATACATAAAACAAAAGTCGCCAGTATAGGAGAAACAGATGTAAACTTATTTATTATGAATGAAAATTCACGGTTAAGTTGTTTTAACTTTATAATGTCTTCATCAGTCTTGGCATGTTAAGCACGAAAACTTCTGTGTTAAACAATATCTTCCCTTATTTCAGGCAAAGCCTTAATTAATTAAGAACAACTACACATTTGGGGTGTATAACGTTTCCTGGCGATTCACCAGAGGCGTTTGTTTAATGGATTTTTACGCCGCTTTCAACATTATTTCAGTTATATCACGGCGACAGTTCACTTATTCATGATCCCTGGGTAAACAAACCAGTACTAGGCTAGAAAATGTGCCTTGCACAAGGGCACTCAATCATGACCGTAGTGCCGCGACTGGGGTTCGTACCCGTCGCCAGAGGTGTAAATAATCTATGAATGATATAATGGTTTATCACATAAATACCCTTATTTTCAAGCTGAGAACAAATCACGGAACAACGATATCCAACATGTGTGATATCAAATACACGCGACTACTGATGACGTCATTTTGACCTTTATCTTTATTATGTTTATTGTTAAGTTGTTAAATTTTACACATTGAAAAATGCAATAATACGTTATTTTGAATAAATAACGAGTCTTAATTGTTTAAAACATTGGTTTTTTTTTTCTTCTTATTCAAAAATGATGAGGACTACTTTTTTATGCGGTGAATCACAAGTTCTTATGAAGAATATGTTATTCGGTCTTTGTTTTGATGTTGTCAATATTTTTCATTAAAACACACTGTTTAGGTGATAAAAAGAATCCATCACTCGTTTTACTTTGGAGAAGATTTCTTAAATTCGTCTCGAAAAAGAGAGTTATTAACCTCGCCAAGAGGCTCGGTTAATAACCGTCTTTTTCTAGACTCATTTAAGAAATCTTGATCTCCAAAGAAAACTCGCCAAGAGGCTCGGTTAATAACCGTCTTTTTCTAGACTCATTTAAGAAATCTTGATCTCCAAAGAAAACTCATGATGGATCCTATATATATATCTGTGTATATATGGACCCAGTTATGAAATGAGCAATAGGAAACTCGATTGTCAGCTCTTTGTGACCAGGTTGATCGATTGATGTTTAACGCCGTTTTTAACAATTTCTCAGTTATATCACGGCGGCCAGTTCACCTACTCATGCATTTCCTGGTTTTTCTCACACCAGTACTCCACACAACAATCTTCCCAAGCAACTAGCTGCTTTTCCACATAGACTTAGCCCATTGGTGGAAGACGAATGACACATGTCGCATTGACTTTTATCAATCGTCGGAAAGAGAGTTGGCCGAGCCGGGATTCGAACTCCGAACCCCTGGATTGACGGCCCGCGTCGCTACCGACTGAATCTCTTTAGTATTCGCAGAGTCATCCTGGAAGCTCATTGATAACTAGTGTGACCGACTTAACAGATAGGAACCGTTCCATGAGAAAACCTTAATTGTAGACTCTGCGTAAAGTATCGAACCGGATCAGCCTAATATGCCGCGCCGGCTAACCCGGACGGATACGTTTCGCCTCCTGTAGATTGTCTGTTTCAAGAATCATTACTGTATACCTCTATCCCCCTGAAACGGAATGTTTTCGGTCCGGATTACCCTGTGCGGAGTGCGCAGGCTGATCTGGGTCGATATATTACGCAGAGACCATACTGTTGGTTTTCTCGTATGTATTCGTATCTCTGCATAGGAATCATTACGCTATCCCCCCCTGAGACGGTATGTGTCGGCCCGGATTAGCCTGCGCGGATTGCGCAGGCTGATCTGGGTCGATACATTACGCAGAGACCATAATGTTGGTTTTCTCGTAGAACGGCTCATATGCAAATGATCAAAACCTTCACCGATCCGATATTTCATACATAAGCTTGTTAGAATATTGTTAGATAAGGTTGATCATATGGACACGATGATCTGAACCTTAACTGTTCAGAAATGCCAACTTGTACCTTTTTTCTTTGGATTGGATCATACAGTCTTATTAACAGTTATTTTGAGTACTCTAAAATAAATTCTCCGTTTGAGACACAGCAAATACTTTCATTATTTTTGTCAAAACAAAGAGTTGGAATGAATGCCGCGATTAACGAAGAAATGTTTACATTACTTTAAGAAGGCTAAGATTTAAAACACATGGTATCCCCAAACCCCCTTTTTTTTTATCATATACGCGCCACTTTACTCAAGCTTCTTTACACGGACTAAAAACAACATTAATTTAAGCTAACAATTTAAACCAGGAGTTAAGTAGTCATATTCGAGCAGTCTCATCGTTGTCTTTATTCTTTTATTCTCTTTCATTTAATTCTTAATTACAATTCTCCATAAATATGTAATGGCTTGTTAACCCTTTCTGACATACAACAACTATCTACAGCACACGGCATTGAAAACATCTTTTTTTTTTTTTTATATAATAGTTTACTTACTAAATATAATTGCAAACATTGTGGCAAAAGGGGAGCAATTTCTTCTTGTATCACAATGTTTTCAAAAGTCATCTGCTACAGATGCGTCTATACGTGGGAAAGGGTTAACACTTTCGGATGATCAGGTATTCGGGAGGATTAGTTTAACGATTATCCCGCATCGTTATGACGTGCTGTTATTGTTACCTAATGTGAAAGGCTATTTCCAGCGTTTAAATGCAAGTTAACACGAATGCCCCCCACGCCGAAGCCAAATCTGCGCAATTTATAAAATGTATGGTAATTTAAAAGTTACAGTTCATGATAATAAAACTTCCAAAACGGACAAAAAACTGCGGGATAAAATATAAATCAACGCCGACCAGATTCCCTAACTGCGGGAAGAATCTCAGGACAAGAGCAATTACCCTGTTTATAATAAACCAAATTCCCTTACTGCGGGTAAAATCTAAGTCCAAGACCAATAGCAATGCTTAGAATAAACCAACGCCGACCAAATTCACTAACTGCGGGAAGAATGTCAGTCCAAGAGCAATTACCCTGCTAAGAATAAACCAACGCCGACCAAATTCCCTAACTGCGGGAAAATTCTAAATCCAAGAGCAATAACCTAGTTTAGAATAAACCAACGCCGACCAAATTCCCTAACTGCGGGAAAAATCTAAGTCCAAGAGCAATAACCCTGCTTAGAATAAACCAACGCCGACCAAATTCCCTAACTGCGGAAAAAATCTACGTCCAAACGAAATTACCCAGCTTAGAATAAGCCAACTGCATCTATCTTAATTCAACTACCCGCCAAAGATTATTGAAATGTCCAAATTGGTCGGAAGCCACAACGTTCAATGGCAATGACTTTGAATTTGATCTGAAGCTTATCATAAAACAAATACACACCGTAAATCACTGGTACAGCTGCAGCATGTGCATCCACTGCCGAATAATGAGCGGAAACTATGCCACCTACGAATTTATCTAAGTCCATGGACAATAGCTATCACTTTTCCCCCATACAGTTTTATGACGCCTCAATGGTAGTCGACTTCTGAAAACAACATGAGCAACTTCTCCTTTGGCCACAATACATTTCGACTTTATTCAATAAGTGTTCTTTCATTAATGGATTTCTTTCATATTTTCTACTAAATGTTTTCAAAATCGTCTCCTGCAAATGTGTTGTATGCGAGAAATTGTTAAATGACAACGGCAATGTTGGCGTTTATTTTTGTCATGTGTTATGTCATCCTCGGTACCAAGGCTATACATAACATATATGATACCCTGGGCAAATTGGTTATACAGATCTCGTACTCATGAATAATTAATGAGGTGAAATGCAGCCGCTTGATTGGTCGTATGACACAAACCTCATGCGATACGGCAATTTCATTGGTCGGGAAGTGATACGAATAGTCATGCTTTACGAATTTGCCTAGGGCATCATGAAAAGCCTGGGAACCGAGGATGATGTTATGTATGCGTGAAATAAAATGCATGCAATAATTAAACAGTTTATGCTCTCAGGACTATAAGAATTAAGTTTACCATGGTATGGCCACGAAATAAAATTTACCCTTTTCCTGATAGAGTTGACTTTTGACACGTGTACAGGAGACACAATTGAAATAAAGTTGAATCAACAATCATTTATTCATTTTTGCTCGTTATGTTTTTAGCATATAGGTTTATGACCACCACGGGTCCAGATCAGCCGGCGCTCATTAAGGCATCCTGAAAACAAGGCCGGTAATGCAAAACATCTGTACACGTTTGTTTGCAATTCCATAAACAAAGAGTGTATACCATTAACTTTACGTGTACTCATGATCATTATGCCCACGCCAACATTGTTCTCATCAACTCTCCGTCCCATATGTTGTGTTACCAGCAAGGATCTAGACCAGCCAGCCTCGTTACGTGGATTTTACAGGCATATACAATAGCTATTAATGAATCGACTCATTATCATAGTGTCATTCATTTCTAAAACTATTTGGGTCAATAATACACAATAGGGAACCAGGACACGATTGGGTTAAACAAGATATCTCGACTTTACTACGTTTGGGCTCTCATTTCTTTTACACATACTTTACAACCTATGGGCCAGTCAAAGTATGGGTTCAATGTTTATTTTAGTTTCTATTTGTATGGTGTTTAATGCCACTTTCAACATTATTTCAATCATATCACGACCGTTAATGGGTAATTTTACCAGTGCTGGTAAGGTTATCGTGACTCCAGCGGTTCAGTCGAAATGTTATCCCCGCAAAATCACGAGCGCCGTGGAGGGTAGACACGGATACTATTATTAAAGCCTGATCCGACCCGGGTATCAAACACTTGTCCCTCGTCCTAGAAGCAAGCGCTTTAACAGCTTCACCACCAAGGCGGTCGGCCATAGTATAGAAAATGTACGGTTTATTAACCCTTATCCTGCCGAATTCCTACAACTTATATCATCATCGTTACTATTTGCAATAACTTGTCACATACGTATGACATAGACATTGCTCAAAAATTGATAAATGAACAGCGAACAAGATCAGACAACACAAGTGTACAGACTGATCTGAGAATAAATTGTTTGAAAATGATACAAATTGTTCAGTCATTAACGGTCGAAAAAATAAATAAATCGCGTCAATCGATTCGAATTTGATTGATTGGGATTTAACGCCGTTTTCAACAATTTTATCATATCACGGCGGTCAGTTCACCTACTCATAAGTGTCCTGGTTTTCTTACGCCAGTACCCCACACAACATACTCTCCAAACTGGCTGCTTTTCCACATAGACTGTTAGCCCATTTTTGAAAGACGAATGAAGCTTGTCACAGTGACTTTTGTCAAACGTCGCAAAGAATGATCGCCGAGCTGGGATTCGAACTCAAAACCAGTGGATTGACAACCCATGTCGAATCTGTGTTGCCTGTGAGAATAATCCCACCAAAGCCACCACTGTCCGTCTACATACAATATAGTCCTGAATGTACCTAGGAATGTAGACTCACTAGTTTTACGCCAATTTTGATTGCATATAATATCGTCGTTTGCAAGTTAAGTTGGTTGAAAAAAAAAAGGTATCTCCAATAGTTTGTATGTTATAAATTGGAAATAAATATGTTTAACTTAATTTAACTTCCAAATGACGCAGATTTGTTATGCCTGGTATAGCAGGATAAGGGTACAGTGTGTTTAGGGTTTTCAAAACAATTCAAGGTTTATTTATTTGAGCCGTTCCACGAGAAAACCAACATTGTGGATATTTCGTAAAGATTTGACTGAAATACTGTTACAAAACTGCGTAAATCACAATATAAATGAGCCGTTCCACGAGAAAACCAACAGTATGGACTCTGCGTAAGATATCGACCCATATTAGCCTAAGCATGCCGCGCAGGCTAACCCGGACAGACAATTTTCGCCCCATATGGATTTTCTGTTTCAGGAATCATTACCCTATACCTCTATCCCCCTGAGACGGAATGTGTCAGCCAGGATTAGCCTGCGCGGTATGCACAGGCTCATCTGTGTCGATACATTACGCAGAGTCTATAATGTTGGTTTTCTCGTGGAACGGCACATTTATATTGTGTTTTACGCAGGTTTCAACAGTATGTCAGTCGAATCACGGCGTTAACTGAGTAACACTGTGAACATTAATTGACTGCAGACGCATGAATTCAGAATTCAGAATCCATATCACTCAGTAGCTACCTTTTGTGATTGTTTGTATAATCAAGTCCCCTATATACAAATAGCTATACTAACTTTAATATCACCCAAACATTGCTGGTAAGTTTATCCTGACATGATCGCAAAGGATATTTTAGTATTTGGTATTGACACGCCTCCTGTAATAGGAGGGGGAGGGGGGCTCGTACCCTGAGGCTGACGCTTTTACCACTATACACCATTGAGTGTTTGGAGTTTTCAGTTATATCACGACGTTTCCTGTGTAATTTAACGTTTATCCTGACACCAGCCAGTAAGTCGTAATGCTAACCACGCAATCCTGAGCGCCAAAGAGGGCGGCCATAACTACCGTTTCAAAGTATTTGGTATGACCCGAGGCGCACGACGCTTTATCACTACACCACCGAGCATCACTGACTTACGATAACCGACATTTGCGATCAATTTGCAAAATGATATAGATCGGTTTTGAATAATTATCATTCTGATATCATGTTGTTTGTTTTGACTTGATGTTGAATGGCGAACAATACAAAGTACCTGTGAGTACTTGTGAACCCTTTCCTGCATTTTGTTTATTTGTTTGTTTGGAGTTTAACGCCGCTTTCAACAGCTTTGGTCATATCACGGCGGTCAGTGCACCTACCCATGTTTTCCTGGCTTTCCCACACCAGTACTTACACAACATTCTTTCGAAGCCACTGACTACTTTCTCACATAGATCAGAGGTGAGAGGCAATGGAAAACATCGCCCGAAAGAATGTCGCCGCAACCGGGTATCGAACCCGTGACCTCCAGATCACGAGTCAGATACGCTACCAATTGAGCTACCCGGCCGGGTCCCTTTCCTGCATACGATACATCGTCAACAGACTACGTTGAAAACTTCTAGGCCAAAATATGGAATATCTTCATAAAATTTAAATATTAGTTTAATTATGTAACTAAAAATGTGGTTAAAAGAGAAATTGCTAATTATGGGAAAGGATCAATTAGTGCAGTAATACGGATTGCTTCTAGTTATTAGGCAAGTCTTCTCCATTCGTAAATGGAACAAACTTTTTAAACTAGCTATGACAATAGCTAAATTTGTTCTTCCGATGCTTCGGATGCTACCCTTCTGTCTGTCTGTCTGTCTGTCTGTCTGTCTTTCTCTTTCTATCTCTCTGTCTCTTTCTCTGTTTCTCTCTCTCTCTCTCTCTCTGTCTGTCTGTCTCTCTCTCTCTCTCTCTCTCTTTATCTCTCTCTATCTCTGCCTGTCTCTGTCTCTGTCTGTCTGTCTGTCTGTCTGTCTGTATGTCTGTCTCTCTCTCTCTGTCTCTCTATATATATATATATATATCCTACCCCCGCTCTCTTTCTTTGTCTGTCTATCTCTATATATCTATCTCCCTCTTTTATATATCTCTATCTCTCTCTCACTCTCTCACTCTCTTCTTTCTTTTTTCTTTATTTCCTTTAGATAGTTTTATATTTTTTTATATATATATATTCGTAAAAAACAACATGTGGTCACTGGTTAACTGGATATAAGTGAATTGATTGCTCATTTCTCAAATAGGAATTTGAAAGTACGAAACAGTATCCGATATATTTTTCCGCTTCGGGGCCCGTCTGTTCTTACCACGTTATATAAACAAGAAGTGTAAATAGACAGCTTTCCTCTCAAAATACAAGCCTGAAATCTAGGAAACAGAGCAATATTGTCATTCCAGATAAGGGCTATTCGGAGAATATTTACGAAGTGGGGGAGCGCGGGGGTAGGGACAGGCACCTCCTCCAAATATACTTAAATCCCCACTCCAGCTTATATTAGGGAAGGTATATAAAAGAATGGTTTTATTGACCGAGTGTTTGTAGCACAGGCGGGCATTTCTCGACCGTGTGCAGTTTCCGCAACCGCGTATCGATTTTCCACTAGCCATAGTTCATTCGCTTACTCGATGTAGGGGAAAATGTTTCACAGTACTGCTTAGACGTTCTGTATGTAATAGGCTCTAGTGGCGAAACATTTATCGCGCTTACAGCAGAGGGAAATTAAGGGAGGCAAGGAGTGTTGTATTTTTGGATAATTTCTCGTCTGCTCTTGTGATTTTTATGTGATTTTTCTTCACAGAATATTGGCTTTACACGAGTTTATCGTCTTGTTTTTGTTGATTTGTTGTGATAAATTTACGAGTACATCATGGAGTGGGGAAAGCTATACTCTGTATGATGTATGTTATTGAATACGGGAGCTGATAGCATATTCTCGCCATTTTGGATAATATATTATCAGAAATCCACCTATTTGACGAATCCGCCATGCAGTGCTAGCCCCGGGGTAAAGCCATGCCAGTCAGGAGGGGCCATGTGGCTCCACCGAATATATTTATCGACACTATAATACGGAAGTTCGACGGACAGAGTAAGTACCCCACCCACTTTTTAAACCCTTTTCGGTTTGTTTACACAAAACTGTTTGTGGATTCAAGGAAGTAACATCGATCTGTTCAAGTCAATATAATCTCTATAGTCCAAAATCAACCCTTAGCTGTGGGTCTACAGTGAATCAATTGTAACGGATTCATGATTTTTGTAAAAGAAGAGTTTGAATGGTTTGTTACAACATTCGAAAAATATCGCCTTTTCGACTGCTTGCAGTGTTTACCTTTGAAATTATAAACTTCCGTTTAAACTCGCGCACCCATGCATCTTTCCTGCAGACGACACGCAACATGTCGTGAGAATAAGGATAAAACCCGAGTTTTACAACTATTATTCGACTGATGACGGGGAAAAACAAGTTAATATTTAATCATCCGAGGAAAAGAGCGATTCTTATCACACCTTTTTGGTAATTAATCTATCAGACAATCGATCCCATAAACCCATTACCTATTTCATGAGACTGGCCCGAATTGGAAACATATACAGGACATATGCAGTCTCGACAGACGAAAGTGTTATTAGAGGCCAGTTAAATCTTTCTGAATATAAAACACACATTAAACCTTTCCCTCATACAACAAATTTGCAGCAGACGACTTTGAACATATTTTGTCAAAACATAGAAAATCTCTATAATTGAATGGATAACCTTTGACTAAAAGAGGAAAACATAGTGGCAAAAGGAGAAATTGCTCTTTTTGAGCACTTTCTTCTTTTGTCACTATATTGTCAAGAATCCGTCTGCTGCAGAGGCGTCATAAAGCGTCATAAAGCGTCTATTATGAGGAAAAGGGTTAAACTTGCATTTTGTAGGATGTAATTTCATACCCGTTTTCCCCCTCAGCACAACTGCTTTCCATGTATTTACCCTTACACGCACACGAACGCATTTTTCATACATATACAGCAGGTTAGTTTTGAAAACATACTGAGCAATTGCTCATTTTGCTAAGTTTTGTTTCAACTACAGTATATTCAATACTTATTATCTCATTGATATAGATTTCCCATATGTTTCCCTAGCACTTTCGATGTGGTCTGCTGCAGATTATTTCATCCAGGAAAAAGGCTTGACCCTTTCCCTCATATAGACGCTTTTTGACGCCTCTGCAGCAGACGGCCTCTTGAAAACATAGTGACAAAGGAAGAAATTGCTCAAAACGAGCAATTTCTCCTTTTGCCACAATGTTTTCCACTTTTAGTCATAGGTTATCCGTTCAATTTTTCAGAGATTTTCCAGTTGTTGTTAAAATATGTGCACGGTCGTCTGCTGCAGAATTGTTGTATGAGGGAAAGGGTTCATTAAGAAGAAGCGCCAACACTTGGTTCTGGCAGGAAAAGGTTGTGTGTGGTGTTTTTCTTAACCCTTTTCCTCATACGACAATTCTGCCGCAGACGACTTTGAACATATTTTGTCAAAAACTGGAACATCATTGTTCATTGAATGGGTTAACCTATGACTAAAAGTGGAAAACATTGTGGCATTGTGCTCGTTTTGAGCAATTTCTTCTTTTGTCACTATGTTTTCCAAAAAGTCGTCTGCTGCAGAGGCGTCAGAAAGCGTAGACATATGAGGGAAAGGGATAATTATCTAATCGAGAAATCATCGGCAGACCGATTTACTATTCAGTATTGTTTACTCTCTAATGAGTTAATGCAACAGAACAGAACACGCTACATTGTGTTTCCTAATTATGAACGTTCATGTAATCGATTTAGATGTATTCTTTAGGGGGGAGAAATCGAACATGAAGGAGATGCCAGTAGACTCCGTTATCTGGTTTTAAGTTTTGATATCTTAATTAATTAAAGGGACTTACAGCAAGTTTATACTACTTCATTCGTGACTTAGTGGAAGCCTTTCTAATGTGAGCCACATAGACCTATCGATTTGTTGGGTCTTCAACCTTTTCCCTCATACGACAATTCTGCGGCAGACGACTTTGAACGTTTTGTTGTCAAACAATAGAAAATCTCCATAATTGAATGGATAACCTATGACAAAAAGTGGAAAACATTGTGGCAAAAGGAGAAATTGCACGTTTTGTGCAATTTCTTCTTTTGTCACTATGTTTTTAAAAAGCCGTCTGCCGCAGAGGCGTCAGAAAGCGGCTATATGAGGGAAAGGGTTAATGCGTTCCCACCTACAACGCCTTTTTGAAAAACATTGTTGCTAAAGGAGAAATTGCTCAAGTTAAGCAATTTCCCCTTTTACCTCTCAATGTTTTCAACTCTATTCAATCATGATACATTCATCTTTCAGAGATCATTTTTTATACATTTGGCAAGATGTTTTCAGGGTCGTCTGCTGCAGATATCCTGTATGAGGTAGAACTCTTGATAAGGGAAGTTTTGCATGCTCTCAATTAGAAATCTAACTCTATGTTGTGGGTACTCAAAAGAATCGTCTCCGTCTCAGTGAGCTCGCCTGAGTCTTCACTGTATGCAGATGCATTTATACCCAAATCGTAAGACGTGACAAAATGACATATGGTTTTTGGGATAGGGGCGTTTCGCCACTATCCCATACTCCGGCTACTTTCGAAAAGTCGGATTACGGCTGCAACCACAGTCCACACAATTGAATTCCTACGCCAAAATCGAGTTTTGATTTTTATACAACAAGACAAACGAAATAGTACTGTCATATCACATCCTCTACCAAGTTTGAACAGAAAGGAACGAATTGAAGCTGTACCTTAACATGATAACTGGGAGGTCTAGACGGTCAACTGGTCTTTACCCCATAATATAAGGTCCAACCTGTGCTTAAAGACCACCCATGGGTAGAGAGTAGTGGGGTGTATTTGTTCACAGTGGTCTTTAAGTCGAGGGTCATTTATACAGAACATTTGTAATTTAAAAATTGTATAGACAGGTTATTGCTATACAAAGGTGGTCTCTTGCACAGGTTTGACTGTATATAGCATAACCAAACGCTAGCAGTGGGAAACCCAAAAAGATTAATTTCAGTGAGACGATTCGTTTGAGTACCCACAACAGAGGGTTTAATGGTCAAATAATGATATTATAATTTGAAGGATGTTTTTTATCTCGAGCTGTGTTTTGTAGTAATGGTTTCCCCCCTCCTTGGAGCTCAGGATTGCGGGGATAGCATACGACTGACCTGACTGGTGTCAGGATAAATGGACCAGTAATACTGGTAACTTACCCAGGAAACAATGTTGAAAGCGGCGTAAAACACCGTACAATATATCAATCAATAAATAAATGACCGATTATTTTGTGTATTCACAACATAGGAATTAACCCTTTCCCACAATTCTGCAGCAGACGACTTTGAACATATTTCGTCAAAAAATAGAAAATCTCTATAATTGAATGGATAACCTATGACTAAAAGTGAAAAACATTGTGGCAAAAGGAGGAATTGCTCGTTTTGAGCAATTTCTTCTTTTGTCACTATGTTTTCGAAAAGCCGTCTGCTGCAGAGGCGTCAGAAAGCGTCTATATGAGGGAAAGGGTTAATTAAGATTATAGTAAGGATGTAAAAGGTGAAATATGTATTTTATCTAGAGCTGTGTATATCCCGGTCAATTAACGTTTCCGTTATCAGCTGGTACTCGTTTTAACCCTTCCCTACATACAGCAAAACTGCAGCAGACGACTGAAAATTTCTACTAAAAAAGATGGAAAGTTTCTATAATTGTAGGTATAATTACTATAAGAAGATGAAAACATTGTGGTAAAAGGAGAAATTGCTAGTTTTGAGCATTTTCTCCTTTTTGTCACAATGTTTTCAAAAGTCGTCTGCTGCAGATGCGTCTATAGGTGGGAACTGGTTAATACACCATAAATACTAGTTATTAATCTGATTTATCACTTCTAAAAATATTATATTTGAAAAACACGTTTGGCGATTTGGGGTTTTAATATCTCTCCAGAAAACACATACATGTTAATTGGAGTCATACTATTAAGGCTTCTTTCTCTTGTAAAAATATACATTCTTTACTAAACTCCATATTCACTGTGCGCCGAGGTACATAAGACCCCAATTCGCTAGACGCGGCACGTATATATATGTATATATATACCTTTGATTTTCCTCTTCAAACGATTTTCAATTCCAGACATTGTCGAGTCGAGGCAACTTAGACAGAATGTAAGACAGAATGTAATTCCTTTATATGCGATTTTTTTTAAAAATTTACGCTGTCAAAGAATATTGGCGGACGGGGTGCCACCTTTTTTCCGAAACATTGAAAAAGTATTTCATTTATTAGCTTAGGTCAAAATTAGGCAAACTATTTCAAATTGCTTTATATCATTTAAATAAGACTCTTTAATAATTGAATTTTCGACCACTTGGTCTTTATCAATATTAAAACAATACAACAGAAATGTATGTGCAGTCCATTATTGTGTCCAAATTGGTTTGAGGAATATTTGTATGGAATGGGTATGACAATTATGCAAAACAAGGCTTACTGCGTTAGTCACCAAGGTTACATATTACGATCGATAATATGGTTAAGAAATACATTTATAATAAATGGGTATATTTCTGTTTATTTTTGAAATGTTGGGTATTTTGACAATACAATCCTTGACTACTACAAGTACTTCTAGGTGAGTAGGTTTTATACCAGGACAACCGTGAGTCGGTCCCTTTAACCCTTTCAGCCTGCACAGTTCGCACATGCTAATCCGGACCGACACATTCCGTCTCAGGGGGATAGAGGTATAGAGTAATGATTTCTGAAACAGAAAATCCACAAGAGTTGAAAAGTGTCTGTCCGGGTTAGTCTGCGCGGCATGCTTAGGCTGATCCGGGTCGATACTTTACGCAGAGTTCACAATGTTGCTGATCTCGTAACTCGGTTCATATATATATATATATATATATATATACATACATGCGGACAGTGAAGACTCTATCGAGACTGTAAGGTTACAATACACCAACTAAATTCCTTCTTTGTTTCCATGTAAATCGACCAGTTTCAGCCCTTAATTGTCACACTTTCTAAGCGTTTCTCATGTAGAACACCACATATCATTCAAAAGAGTTACCTCTAAGCTTTAAAACAAACCAAAGAAAATTAGGGCGTCATGCATTATGCAAGAAAGAATTCACCAGGCGAAAATGGTTACCGTCATTTTGGATCAAATTGGGCCCGGACAAAACCGGTGTTTCACATTCTCTTTCTTTCACTTTCAAACAAGGTCAAATACAATACTAATACATTATGATGATTAAATCAATCATTTCAAGTGCATCCTGAACACATTTACAATGCATCTCAGCTCAATATGATCATATATATCTGATGTATTCTGGTGATGGTATACACTCATTTATACGCAATCAAAGTTTTTTTAGGGACTATTTGGCATGTCTGCGGATGCATTTGGCGTAATTTGACCTTTAAGGAAGCACAGGCTTTCCGGAGTTTACACCCGACGCAGATGCATTTATCTATTTCCAAATTCGATATATCTGCAGCAGACGACTTCGAAAACGTCTGATTGAAAATATGGCAAGCCTCTGTATATTAAATGTTTACCTTTGAAATGAGTTGAAAACATTGTGGAAAAAAGGAGAAATTGATCATGATGAGCATGTTCAGATTTTGTCATAATGTTCTCAAAAATCGTCTGCTTACGAGGGCGTCAGATGGCGTCTGTAAAGGAAGTTAATATGTTATTAAAGTGACGTGTGTATAACATATGTGTGTATATATACACAATATGTATGTATGAAAGCGATGGCTTGGCGTGAAACGGTTGTAACTAAAAACCTATTTTGAAATCCCTGGTTTAGGGGTAAATTTTGACTCCTTTGTAAACAATGCAAAGTTAGGTGCTATTGCTCAGAACGAGCAATGGCACATCAATTTCCATTGTTTACCAAGAAAAAATGATTTAACGCTTATAAAGACTTTATGGCGAGGTGATTAACCTTGGTAAAAAAAATACAAATTTTAGTTACAACCGTTTCACGCCAAGCCCTCAATATGTATTTATATATGAAAGGGTTAAGACACGGCGCGTTAGTATGGAAATTGCGAAACATGTTGATATCGAACAGTGGACTTGAGAATGGGAGTTTTGAACAGCTCCTTTCCCCAACAATATCTCTCTAGTTGGTAGTACGATGCTTTTGAGTACCTACACCATAGGGTTTTAGTGTCAAACAAGGATTTTAGAAGAAGAAACATGGCCGTTATCTATATCTAGAGCTGAAATTTCGAAATATCATCTCCGCATATTCTTCCATAGAGGTCAAATCTGACGTACGAATAAACAATGTCAATGACGCATGTTTTATTTCCCAATGGACAGATTTGTAAAATGTAAATGATATATTTGGCTAATGATTCCATTTTCTGGTCTATCTACATCAGACCGACCTTTATAAAACATTTGTTTGAATGAAACATAAAGGGTTTTCTCGATATTGACCACCCATCGATTAGCGTAAGCTTTGAGGAACTGACTTTAGAAAAGATTAGAACAGATAAAACGGAAGTTTCAGGTGCTATTCTACGTAACTCTTATCCTGTATCACGTTTACCTCATAGGCCTGCATGGCGGAACATTCTTTTAATCCGAAAGTAGAAAAATAATACGCACAACTAATGGTTAGACCTATAATTCTGTTATGTATATATATATATATATATATATGAGCCGTTCCACGAGAACACCAACACTGTGAATTCTGCGTTAAATCTCGACCTGGATCAGCCTTAGCATACCCAGAGACATATAAACACATATGTGTTTAAACTTTAGATGTCTCTGGCATACTGCGAAAACTAACCCGGACAGACACTCTTATCCTCCTGTGGTTTTCCTGTTTCAGGAATCATTTCTCTATACCTCAACCCCCCTGAGACGGAATGTGTCGGCCCGGATAAGCCTGAGCGGACTACGCAGGCTGATATGGGTCGATATAATACGCAGAGTCCATCCTGTTGGTGTCCTCGTTGAACGCCTCATATGTACATGCCATTTTGTTTCACCGTTTATAATGCTTACTTCTATGTACCTAGTGTTTGTGTTCTCGGCACAGACTGGGAGTAATAAAGCAAATGAAATTTGTTTATAAAACTATGCACCTATGTCTATGAAACATAGAGACGGTAAACGGCAAACGTTGTTCATTTGGATCATTTATTACATATACAGTAATCCGTCGGGGATTTGGAGCGAGCGTCCAGGGTTCAATCCCCAGTCGCGGCACGGCGGTAATGCTGAAGTGCCCTTGGGCAAGGCACATTTTCCTGAGTACTGGTTTGTTTACCAAGGCGTCGTGACCAAGTGAACAGTCGCCGTTATATAACTGAAATAATGTTGAAAACGGCGTAAAACCCAAATCAAACTATTACATATACACGGACATATCTTTATCTGCACTCTCTCATACACACGATAAGATTTATTTTCCAATGGCAAAGTTCATGTATGTCACGTATTCCCATCAGAAATGTTGATAATATGGGGCTGTAGTTGAAAAAAACATTGAAATATTTAATTTAATTACATAAATAAATTAATACTGAGTGTCTAGCTAATCAATACTGGCAGCTCTCATGAATTGTGCTATTATAAACAAAACACACCATGAAAATTACAATGTTTACAGGGAATGCGTGCCGGGATATTTACGCCTAAAATTGTTAAACGTCACAGTTTCAAACGTTCGGTTGTCATGTGACATAACCCACGTGGTTCTTTGGGATCAAGAGCTTGGGAACCTGGACAAGTTTCAGACTGTCTCGGGGCAAAGACTAAGCAAATATAAACAATACATAAGAAAAGTAACCAATAACTGGTAAAAAGCCTGGGGATCCCGGAATGCTAGTTGTAGGGAATATACGTACCTAATTGTAACCCTTTCCAACTTGTAGAAGCAGCTTCTGCAGACAATTTTTGAAATCATTTTTGTGGCAAAAGAAGATATTGCTCATGATGAGCAATTTCTTCTTTTGCCTCAATGGTTTCAACTCAATTCTATAGTTAAACCTTCATTTATAGAGATTTTCTTCTAATGTGTTTTCAAAGACGTCTGCTGTAATTTTGCTGTAAGTGGGAAAGTAACGTTTTCAATGACATTGACCCATATATGCCATTTGATTACAGTCAGCCGTTACTTGAATTGGTTAAGACTGGAACACTCAATCTATTTATTTTCTATATAGTAGAAAGAATCTTATGCAGGGACTAGTTTTAAGATTTCTACAGAGAACTGGAAAATATCATTCATGGCAATCACGATCAAATGCACTCTTATTAAGACGGCTATTGGTTCGGACCTTTATCCGTAGGAGCGGTAAGCATGGGCGATTTGAGACGTGGCTTCACGAGTTCGACCCCCCGTTAATGGGCGGTCAAAGCGGTGTGCCTTTGGCTGTGCCTATTTTTGTACTGGTTTATCACCAAGGGATAACTTGGGAGATCCGAGATACAATAATAATAACGCATTGCTTCTAGTGCTCTTTGTAATACAACTTGGAATTCAGCTAATAAGACGGTATCAGCCAAGGTATCAGCTGCATATATCAGGAGAACAATTCTTAAGTATACATCAAAGTCATCATTACTAAGACGATTAAAGGTAACCATGGACATAGTAGTTAAGCCTTCAAACTTCTGACCTGGTAACTGGTTACATTTCAACAGAACCTGTTTTAGTTAATGAGTGGTGGTCTGGAAGAAGAACAATGTCGCTCGTCACAATAGCTTTTGTCAATCAACGGAAAGAATGAAGAAGAGGAAACAATCATTCTACTTTAATATTGTTTTGAACAAATAGGTTCATCAACTCTGTTCAATATAAACAATCAGGGGGCGTAGCTTGGCAATAATCAATGTGTAGGCCGTCTCGTGAGAAAATCAACATTGTGGACTCTGCGTAAAGTATCGACCCGGATCAGCCTAAGCACGTCACACAGGCGCACCCGGATATACACTTTTCGCCTCCTGTGGATTTTATGTTTCAGGAATCACTACTCTATCTATCTACCCCCCTTAGACGGAATGTGTCGGCTGGATCAGTCAGCGCGGACAGCGCAGGCTGATCTGGTCGATACATTACGCAGATGTGTATCGCCGCAGCTGCATTTTGGGCATTTTTATAGCACGTTATAAGGAAGTTATGGGAAATATTGTTATAGCAAATGAATGACCAAACCGAGATTCGATCTCACGAACCCTGGATTAAGAGCATATGTAACTGACTACCTATAGGCTACCCACATATACAGTGAAAACCTGTATATAAAGACCACCCATGGAAAAGCAACTATCTGTTATTTGTATACATGTGAATTTTTTTATCTGTTATTTGTATACATGTGAAAGCAACTATCTGTTATTTGTATACATGTGAAAGTAACTATCTGTTATTTGTAAACATGATAATTTTTTTATCTGTTATTTGTATACATGTGAAAGCAACTATCTGTTATTTGTATACATGTGAAAGTAACTATCTGTTATTTGTATACATGTGAAAGTAGCTATCTGTTATTTGTTCACATGTGATATTTGTTCACATGTGATCTTTAATTGCAGGGTCATTTATGCAGAGAATATGTCATTGGGAAATTAAAAGTGTGGTTGCTATAGACAGGGAATTGCTTTTCAAATATGGTCTTTAGCACAGGTTTGACTGTTGGAGACGTTTGACTGTTATCAATCATCGTACAGATAAAAAAGAGGCTGCACGCAGGTTTTAACCGTTCCCACATACAATACATCTGTAGCAGACGACTTTATTAAATATTAAGTCAAAAATATAAACACTAATTAGAAATGAAAGAGCATTTATTGAATAAAGTTGAAAACGTTATGACAGAATGAAAATTCTGAAATCATGATGAGCAATTTCTCTTTTGCCACAATGTTTTCCGAAATACGTCTGTCTGCTGCAGGCGTGGCAAAATGCGTGTACCAGTGGAGGAAATGGTTAATCTTTGTATTGGCACTGGTGTGAACCAAGTTAACCCTTTCCCCCATACGACAATTCTGCAGCAGACGACTTTGAACATATTTTGTCAAAAAGTGGATAAAATTGTGGCAAAAGGTAAAATTTCTCGTTTTGAGCAATTTCGTCTTTTGTCACTATGTTTTTAAAAAAAGCTGTCTGCTGCTGCGGCCTCAGAAAGCGTCTATATTAGGGAAAGGGTTAAAACAGGTGAATAAGTAAGGATTATAGACATTTTAGTACTTTTTTGTATCTGATTATGTTTCGAGATGTGTTGATATATAGGTAATAGATTTACATCTAAACTAATAAAATCCATTTTCCACCTTGAACCCTTTCCCCCGTCTGCAGACGCATATTGACACGTAATCCGGCAGACGACTTTTGAGAATATTTTGACGTAAAATCGAAACTGCTCATCATGAGTAATTACTCCTTTTGTCAGAATGCTTTCAAATCCATTTAACAAAAATAAAATGTTCATTTGTAGAGATTTACGGGTTTTTTTTATTGCCAAGATATTTTCAAATTCGTCTGCTGCATAATTGATGTTGTCGGGGTAAGGATTTAATCAATGTGTTTAGCTGGATTATTTGCACTGAAATACCCAATTTTCTTCCATGTGGTCTTGTCAGAATGTATAAACGGGGAACGAATAACAAATTCACACATTTCAACGGAATGATAGGTATAACACTCGTTTTATCACGAGAAAACATATTTTAACCCTTTCCCTCATAAGACAATTCTGCAGCAGACGACTTTGAACGTATTTTGTCAAAACATAGAAAAGATCTCCATAATTGAATGGATAACCTATGACAAAAAGTGGAAAACACTGTGGCAAAAGGAGAAATTGCACGTTTTGTTCAATTTCTTCTTTTGTCACTATGTTTTCAAAAATCCGTCTGCTGCAGAGGCGTCAGAAAGCATCTATATGAGGGAAAGGGTTAATATCATATCATTTCATATTAATGATTGTCTGTTTGATAAACTCGTATATTGATAAAGTCGCGTCTGAAGTAAACTTAATGAATTTTTGGCGTAGAGAACATTTGGCAAAATGGGGTTGTAAAATGTCATCACTACTACCGTCGTCGTCGTTGTCATCATCATCATCAGCAGCATCTGCTTCATCATCATCCATCATACCAAATACTTGAAAACGGTAGTAAATACACGTCGCCTTGACATTCAAGGTTGCGGAGAAAGCAGCTAGCATTGCGATAGTTGCATCATTGTCAGGTTTATGAATACTATTTCTCCGTTTGCCACAATGTTTTCAAATCTATCGACTGAAACCGCCTCAGTGGTGTAGTGGTACAGCGTCCGCCTCGGGTGCGGGAGGTCGCGTGTTCGTCCCCAGTCGTGGCATACCAAAGACTATAAAAGTAGTAATGGCTGACTTCTTTTGATCGCCAAATGGCATTTATGCCGAGCCCGAGGGATAACAACGTCAACAAAGTCAAGTTCCTTAGCCCACAGTGCTGCGGGGTTGGCATTACGACTGACTAGCTGGTGTCAGGATAAATGTACCAGTAGTATTGGTATCTTACACAGGACACGTCGTGATATAACTGAAAAGTTGTTGAAAGCAGCGTAAAACACCAAACAATTAATCAATGAACCATTCAACTGAAATACTGTTCAAAACGGCATATATATCAGCTTTCAAATAAACACGTGTTTGTGGCACGACACAACTCGTCATGAAAAACACACCATAAAATGCCAGTACATGAGAAAATGTAAAAGTTTATAAAAAATATCTGAACAGGGTAGGTTCAGATTATTTTGTCACACCGCTCAGTCTTGTCAGAATCTTCACAAGTTGACATACTCTTCCAACATGCTCGTGTAAGTAATATTTTAACAGTGTAGCTCTTGATCCGACTGTGTGGATACAAGGGCTGATCTAAATATATACTGTCATATCAGTGTATAAATACCTGCACAGTCGCATGTGTAACTGAAATACGAAGACTATGGTAACTTTTTTACAGATCCAATACACCGATAACATTGTTATTTGAGTCGAGCCCGTTTTGGGCAAAAGGTAACAGTTGGCTTTTATGAACAATGAAGAATCAGATATTCATATATCTGATTGCATTAATTAAAACATACTTGTTTTATAGCAAGTACACACAGATTAACATAACTAAGCAATTAATTATTTTTTTTACAGAAGAGTAGAACATAAATATTTATTCCACAACGTTGTTCCTTTTTAACCCTTTCCCTCATACGACAATTCTGCAGCAGACGCATTTGAACATATTTTGTCAAAAAATGAAAAATCTCTATAATTGAATGGATAACCTATGACTAAAAGTGGAAAACATTGTGGCTGGTTTTGAGCAATTTCTTCTTTTGTCACTAGGTTTTCAAAAAGCCGTCTGCTGCAGAGGCGTCAGAAAGCGTCTAAATGAGGGAACGGGTTAAGATGATTTGTATGTCCCTTGCGAAAAGTGCAGGCCAAGATTAGCTCGTATATCTATACAGACTTATAAACTTCACAATCTTCAACCAAATATTCATACAATATAAACAACAATATTATATATGACAGTGTTCATATATTTCTTACATAACCTTGTTAGAGGATTCTATCAATTAGTTAAGATTCTGGTGAAACTGAGCGGGAATATACCGTGACTAAGTGGTTAGCGTCAGGGACTTGGAACCGGGCGTCCCGGGTTCGATCCCCCAATCACGGTGCAACGGTTTATGATGTAGTGTCATTGCGCAAGGCCCATTTCGTACTGGTTTGTTTACCCAGGGATCATGAATAAGTGAACTGTGGTTATGTTATAACTGAAATAATGTTGAAAAAGGCTTAAAACCCCAAATAAAATAAACACACACAGTTTGAACAGATGGACAGGGTGATCTGGACATACAATATTCATGAATTACATCGGGTACCCTTTCTTACGAAAAAGGTCGTATATCGTTGAGGCTGTTTGAATATCTGTTTACTTGCAGTGCGTTCAGTAAAATGTGTTCGTCGCTCACGGTTGCAAATCCACCAGTCAAATAACAGCTTCGTTACAGTAGCTGTAATTTGATTGGTTGTTTATCAACCGTTAGCTATCGTTACGACGCACAATACGGACGACTGGTAAGGGCGACTTTTGGAGTCTTCTGCATTGTGAATATCTGAGGAAAACAAAGTGACAGCTTGAAAATTGGTTCAATTAGGAAGTATAATGACGATAGAGAGCTGAAAACAGTGTCTGAAATGAGAGAATAGGGACTCACTCGTCTGCATTAAGTCGACATTTCGTGGATTCAAATTTTAAAAAAAGGTCGTGGAGTGGTCTGTTACAATTTTGAACATGAGTTCGTCTACATTTTTTTTTTCCTATTCCAAAAAATATGTTTGATTCTGTTTTTATCTTCTACAGAATTATCGAAATTCCGCTGTATGAGGGAAAATGGTTTATTATTATTGACAAAGTGACATCGAGTATAATTAATGTGATATATAATCCACCATAACGGATGGATGTGAATAATTTACCATCCGATTCGTCTGTTTGTTTTCTGACCGAGTTAAAAATATTCGTGGGAAGAATGACCTAATAAACTGTTGAATTCACGTCTTTTCATTGGTTCTTGATGAACCCTCAACATAAATAAAAAAATGTTTTATTCCGGTTTAATGTTTGTTTAAACATTATAACAGTCACATCACTATTCATGATCACTTGCTAAACAAACCAGTACAAGCCTAGGAAATGTATTTTAACTCGAGGGCATTCCACCATGTCCGCCGCGATTGGGATCTAACCCGGGGTGCCTGGTTCACAATCTCCGACGCTTAGCACTCGACAGCTGCGTAATTCTAAACCAAACAGACACGAATTTAGCCGTTCACCTAATATAAACATCTAAGGGTCCGAAACTATAAACACACTGAAGACGTTCTCAGTGCTCAGAAATGAACTCCATGCTCCAAATAAGGTTCGGATTGCATTTGGTCAATTTGTAAAACATATTTGCTTCTTACCAGTCAGATACATGTATGAGAACAAATTCTGAGCACAGGATAAACTTTGATAGTTTTGGAGCCTGCTTTAAAACTGGGACAACTTATAATAATTATTAGTGGTCCCAGTTTAAAACAAATTTAGTCAGATGATGTAATCATTGGAAAATTGTGCCAGTAATCTATAAAACATGGATACATATCTATCTGCTAACCACATTTATTCATTTAGTTTAATCATCTATTTTGAGAGAAACCACATTTATTTATTCAGTCATTCTTTGTATTTGTTTACCGTCGCCGTGAAGGAATTTGGCGAGGATCCACATTTACCATGACGCGGTTGTTTATATAGCGTATGTACACATACATACCAGTGATTAAATGTAATGCGGCCTGTAATTCACATTAAAATAGTCCATGCATTTTGACATAAACAATATGAATAGAGTATCATAAACTCTTTGAGATATCAATACATTATAAACGTAAGGCTTTTTACGAACCGTGGTCAAATTGTTTAAATTTTGCCTTTTGTAAATGATTCAACTTAATTGAATTTTATCATGACAGAAAATAGTCCCTATGATATGCCATAGACGTCATTTGAGTTGGTCCGCACGAAAGTATTTAAACAGTTATCATTTATTTCTAACACGCAGGTAACTAAATTGATACCTTTAATCATTGTACTGACTTGTTGGCCTTGCATTCATTTGCGACGGACTGCCTCTTTTTTTTAAGTGTTTGACCATTTTCGTGTCCATGAACATTGATGGAAATGCCAGTCCAAAAAATCGCCGATCATTAAATCATTAAATTGAACAAAATGGTGAATGCACTGACTTATATATTGCATATCTGTAAATAATTGTTGTTTTAAGATTTTATTATTCACTAATAACGCGATTTTGTCGTCAGTTTTCGAGGTTTTAATTGAGGAATCTTGGTGATTGACTAGCTCTATCATATATTGAGTAGAACTTTGATTAATGGTTCTTGATTTTGAACACTTCTTTATGTCTTAGATTGAACAATTTGTTATGAGATTAAAATTCTTTTGTCTACGCAAAAAAAAAAAAAATGCAGCATATAATTTATGCACATCATTAAATCATAAACATTATTTGTATGCCCGGGCTAATTCTCCAAGAAGAGGCCCAGATAAACTTTCAGGGCTACATACATGTACGGTGATGTAACAGGCAGTCCAAGGAGTATATATATACTCATGTTTTGATTTAGTCTGGGTATTCAACTTTGGCTGGAATCCATGCTATGTACATAATGCATTAAATTAATTTATGTACACTGGGTCGTGTGTCATGCTTTTATCGGACAACATTAATTGCATCTCTTTTATGAAAGTATAATTATTTAGTTTAGTTTAAGCATTGTGTCAAAAGAAGAAATTGCTCATTACAAGCAATTTCTCATTTTGTCCAATATTTTTGAAAATATTCTGCTGCAGATGAGACAAAATGTGTGGGCAAGAGGGACAAGGTGTAAAAACTAACTACCAAGAGAATAAGATTAATGAGACAGGGGTGCCAAAGTCACAAGTTCGAGAGCTCCCGCACTCTTTCTAGAGTAGACGACTCTAAAAATAGCGCTTTAAGTAAACAGCTAACTTAACTACCATGGAAACCAGCTGGACACATATGGGTTCCAGTTTCACTTATGTTTCATGCCAGAAAGCAGGGTCCTGCAAAAACGGATCCTTGGATGTAGGCCTGTATTTAGAACAGATAACATCTTGGCATTACCAGTGTTATTCTTCTAATTTACTTTTTGTAAACAATTTCTTTTCAGTATTGGTTGTTATGTAACACCTGTGCATTCTCCCAGATTTCGTGCACTTTATTCAGTTCTTATACAATTGTCTGCTCGTTCACCGTTGTTTTCTGTGGCTATGGCTTTTTTTGTTTGACACAGCTACCACAAATGTTAATTAGCAGCTATTGAGTTTATTATCTAGGGCTTAATGATGGGTACCGAATGTTGGGAGTAAATAAATATCTGAAGTATTTCTCAGGACCGATCATGAAATTCTCATTTATATGATGTTAATATTTATATTAATATAACCTCCGACCACCAAATAGTGGTTTCACCATCATCATCATAATGTTGAAGCTTATATTGGTTAGAGAACTGTTTCAGGCAAAATTAATTAAATTTGTACTTTTTTGGCCAATTATATGATTCAAACTTCAAACCTAGATATTGGAGGCTTTGATGTCTGTCGAGCAGGCAAAGTTTAAAACAATATAAAAATAAGAGCACTTGCTTAAAAGGAGCAGTTTATCCTTTTCCCACAATATTTTCAACTCAGTATAAGAAATTAAATGTAACTTACTTTTTTGTTTCTTTATCAGATGCTTTCAAAATTTGAACTTGAAATATTGATTCAAAGTTGAAAACATTGTAGAATAAAGGGAAAATTGCTTGTTTGAGTAAGTTTTCCTCTTTTTATAATGCTTTTAAAGTTGTCTGCTACAATAGGGACCAGATGACCGACTCTATCAGGGAAGTGATAACTTCAGAAGCCTAGATATTAACCCTTTCCCTCGTACAACAATTCTGCAGCAGACGACTTTGAACAGATTTTGCCAAAAAATAGA
>JASEVX010000015.1:22131524-22279096 GCA_031761405.1 Serripes groenlandicus | reverse complement strand
GGATAAAGTTGGTTTTCTGTTTGGAAACAAGCATGTAACAGATGTTGATGTCAATGTTTTTTTCAACCCTTGTTAATTCAGTTAACAGGTACTATAATCATCCTTCATGTTTAACCCCTTCCCCACATACAACAAATCTGAAAATTTACTTAATTGCTCATCAATTACCTATTTCAGACAACTTATAGTATTTTGAAAAAAAAAAAAGGCATCTTCCTTAGATTAATTACTACTTTCAGAATCATATATAATATTATATATATACCACTCTGAAACTTTTCACAAATTGTTTTCTGAAACACAAAGTACTCCCCAATTTTCCTAATTATTCTTTGACAGATGTTTTCAATACAGAGACTCAGAAAATAGTGTATCAAGAAATAGGTTAACACCAGGTTTATCTTAGTTTGGATCTATCCAAAATGAATGTTAATTATCATGGAACATAATTATACCACTCGAATTTTTCAGAGACCGTTGGAGAAATTGTTTTTAATATGTTTCGTGCTATTTTCGAATGGAAATAACATGATACAAAATTATCAACGTGCTTATTACTTCTTATTAGAGTCGAGACTTTTTTAATACCTTGAATTTCAGGAAGTAAATCTGTTCTTTGATTTTCTGTATAGCCATTAATTAATCTTTTTGTTCTCTTTGATTTTCTGTATAGCCATTTACCTTGTTTTTGTATTTTTGTCATCCTCGGTACCCAGGCTATTCATAAAATATATGATATTTATAAATAGCCTGGGTACCGAGATTTTTTTTTTTTTTAAATTTGCATGAAAGTTGACAAAGAGGTTTTTATCCTTTGTTCACTCAACTCAAGGGCAAGGTCATTTCAATTTCAGATGTAAAAATGGAATCTGCTCAATTATTTGCATTTTAAATACTTTTAAACCAAATCCTTCATAGGCAGGCCTATTTTGCAATCTTACCTGTATTGATTCAAAAGTCACATGGGTTACGGTCACATTTACAAGCCAAAGGTCACATAAACAGAAGCTAGTTATTGCATTGTCAAAGTGTCATTAATGTTTCAACACTCAGTTTTCCAAATAACCAATGGCAGAGATAAGTTTGAGTAAGCTGGTCTTCCATAAACATAATCTCCCTTATTACCAATTTAAAACCTGCTGTTGGTATGTTAAACAAACCTATAACAATCATTTGGAGATGGGATTAAGACATGATATTATGACTTGTGATAGACATGATATATATGTCAGTAGTGACCACTTACAAGGTGTAGTGGTTAGAGTGTTGGTTTCAGGAGCGAAAGATACAGTTCGAGGGCTGTTCAAGTCATATCAAAGACTAAATATGGTAGAAATGGCTTCCCTTCTGTGCACTCAGGTTGAAGGGATAGCATCTGGGGTGAGAAGTCAGTGTCAGGGTAAGTTGATTCCAGGAAATTTTATATTTTTTGAAAACCTCATAAAGCACCATAAAACAAATGGCCCCTTATTTAGAGCTCTGAAAGAAAGCAGATTTTACCATGGGCGATGGCTTAGTTCCAATATTACAGGAAAGGGGGAAGAAACCTGTGTGCCTCAAATCTACAGAAAGATCTAATAAAACCTACATCAGACCTATTAGAATGTTTTGCATGTTTTGATCCTTCCTCTACAAGTTGGTATGAAGGATTTCAATTTTAACCTTTAACAATGTGCTGATGTATTCGAGATGATGCTTACAAAGCAGATATGCCTTCAGAAATCATTTGTAATCAGTAACCAAATAACTTGAAGTTGATGTCACTAGAACATGAAATAATAAAATAATTAAATATGTTTTCCACAATGCAATTTAAATGAAAAGGAATAGATTCTAAGAAGAAAAGCGGTGCCTGATATTATATTATGCCCTTAAGAATTATGCTGTATTGTAAATTGTATGGTTCACTAGCTTAAACTAATTTGACCCTTTGCCTCATACAGAAAGCATTTGAAGGCTTTGCAGCAGTCAATTGTTAAAATTGTTGTAGTCCGAAGAGAATTCGCTAGTTTTTCAATGTTTTCAACATTGAACCAAAACTATGCTTTCAGTTTTCCAGACATTAGGCAATTCTAAACAAATAATAAGTTAATCCTTTTCCAGATGTAGACACATTTTCATAAGTCTTTTGAAAACATTGTTGCAATGGAAAAGTTGCTTATGTTTTTGAATTGTTATGTATAAATAAGTATACGCCTTCATTTATAGAGATTTTCCATGTTTTTCTCTAAATGTTTCTAAAATTGTCTGCTGTTGTATATTGTGGAAAGGTTAACTGAAGAGTTCCAAATACGGGACATTGAACTTTATTCAAATGTTCCTTTCGGACATTGACCTTGCTCTATACAAATGTTCCTTTCTTTTGCTATGTTCTTATATCTTATGCTGTTGGTACTAACTTAACCTTTTCCTACATGTACACCAGATGTATTATACAGATGCTTTCTGATGTTCTGCAATTTCACCTTTTGCACATTCATTTCAACTCTATTCTAAAACTTTTATATTACGAGATTTTCCATATTTTTCTCCACAGATTATTTCAAAGTCATCTGCTGCAGATTTGTTCCATGTGGGAATGGGTTACAAGCTTTAATTGAACTATTTGTTAGAGTACAAATGATAAGATTGTTTATGGTATGATACGAGATCAAGTACATGTATAAAAGACATCAGGTATCTGGAATAGTATTTTCCTTACAAAGTTACAGGAATATTGTACTTTGGGGATATTAGATAATCAAAATTACATTGTTTTTTGTGTCTAGATAGCTGTGTTCCCTTTGTTGTTTCTGCTCTCCAAAGTAAATTGCTCTAGCTGGAATATTTAATTATTGGGGCAAAGAAAAATACAATTATTTAGACATGAAATTAAGTAGATATTGCCTGGAATTTCTGTCTGATCTGTATCTGTATCTTATATAATGTAGATGCACTGAAATTACAGTTTGTTTGGCTTCAACCATTTACCACATACAACAAATCTGCAGACAAATGAAAACATCTAGGTAGAAATATAGAAGCTTATCTATACATGAAAGTGCACATTATGACTCTTTTGAATCAAGTAGAAAACATTGCGGCAATTTCACTATTTGTGAACCCTTTCCAACTTATAGATACATTTTGACGCATGTGCAGCAGACGACTTCTGAAAACATCGTGACAAAAGGAGAAATTGCTCAAAACAAGCAATTTCTCCCTTTGCCACAATGTTTTCAACTTTTTTTCAGTAATTATACCTACAATTATAGAGATTTTCCATATTTTTGAGTCGACATTCTCAAAGTCGTCTGCTACAGATCTGCTGTATGTGGGAAAGGGTTAAAGAAAACATGAGTTAGACCTTGAAGTTAGAAAGAAAACATATATCTGGGTTTAAGTTCCTGACTGCTAAAGACTTAAGATGCTGCTGGCCACAAAATTACTCCTTTTCCCAAAATCAATTAAAAGAGTGGTCTGCTTTGAAAGCCTTTGTTATAAAAAACCGCAATGGACGATTAGACGTATTATATTGCGACAAAGTCGATAATAGTGTGTGAAAATGAGAAATTGCTTGTTGTAACCCTTATAGAAGCATTTTGATCAGCAACAGAAAGATTTTGAAAACAGTTTTGTCAAAAGTAGAAATTGTTCATGATGAGCAGTTTCTCCTTTTGCTCCAACGTTTTGAACTTAATTCATTTATCATAGTTTCATTTATGGAGATATTCTATATTTTTGCTTCGATGTTCAAAGTTGCCTTCTGCATGGGGGAAAAGGTTAACCCTTTCCCACCTGCAGACAAATTTTGACGCAATAGCAGCAGACGACTTTTAAAAACATTGTGGCTAAAGTTGAAATTGCTCATGATGAGCAATTTCTCCTTTGGCCACAATGTTTTCAACTTTATTTAACAATTAAGCTATCTTTTATAGAGATTTTTCAGGTTTTCGTCACTATGTTTTTCAAAGTCGTCTGCTGCCCACTTGTTGTATGTGGGAAAGGGTTAAATTTATTTGTCAAGGTTATTCTGTTCTGTACTTGTTTGTACATTATGGATTATTGTAATTTTTATAATGATAAAAACAAACAAGTCTTTTTTTCTTTTAGAAAGCCTCCTATAAAGGTTATTTATTGAACCCTTAATACCTTCACAGTAAAAACCAATCATGGAAACATGAAATGTCTAATGAGAAAAGCTCTGTATGATAAAACAGTTTGAAAAAGCAGAATTTTATTTTTTCACACACTTTATTTTACTATGTCAAAATAAGTTTTATTTTCTTAGATTTTGATTTTTAGCTCCACTGGCTGAAAGCCAGTCGATCTTATGTCATGGCGAATTGTCTGTTGTGTGTGCGGGTGTGTGTGAGTTAACTTTTTCCTGTGACCCTTTATTAGATTCCTTCAAGAAATGTTGATTGGTTGAAAAACATGGCCACCAGGGGGGGGGGGGGGGGGGGGGGGGCGGTGCTATTTTGCCTTATATAGCTATAGTGAAAACTTAAAAAGAAAAGGTGTTCAGCCGATTTTCAAATAATTTTGTAGAAATGTTCATTGGGTGACCCTCTATCAGATTCCTTCAAGCCATGTTCATTGGTCGAAAAACATGGCCACCAGAGGGCGGGGCTATTTTGCCTTATATGACCATAGTGGTCACTAGGTCAAATGAAGGAAAATCCTGTTACCACTGGAGGTTTCATTATGTCTCCCCATACATGGGGGTGACATATTGTTTTTGCCCCTTCCGTCCATCCTTCCGTCCTTCCGTCTGTCACACTTGTTTCCGCTCAATAACTGAAGAACGCTTAGGCTTAGGAACTTCATACTTGGTATGCAGGTTGGTCATGACCAGTAGCTGACCCCTATTGATTTGTATAACAGAAGGTCAAAGGTCAAGGTCATGGTGACCTTGGACCTTGTGAGGTAAAAATACCCTATTGATTTTGTTTCATTTTGAGGTCAAAGTCAAGGTCACAGTGACAATGAGCTGAAAAATTGTTTTTGCTTAATAACTGTAGAATGCTTTGGCCATGGAAGTTAATACATGATGTGCAGGTTGGTCATCACCAGCAGATGACCCCTATTGATTTTGAGGTCACTTTGTTAAAGGTCAAGGTCATGGTTACCTTCAGCTGAAAAATGGTTTCCGCTCAATAACTGAAGAATGCTTATGTCGAGGAACTTCATACCTGGTGTGCAGGTTGGCCCTAACCAGTAGATGACCCTTATTGATTTTTTGTTTGATTTTGAGGTCACAATGTCAAAGGTCAAGGTCCCAGTAACAATGAGCTGAAATATTGTTTTTGCTTAATAACTGTAGAATGCTTTGGCCATGGAAGTTAATACTTGGGGTGCAGGTTGGTCACCACCAGTAGATGACCCCTATTGATTTTGAGGTCACTAGCTCAAAGGTCAAGGTCATGGTAACCCTCAGCTGAAAAATGGTTTCCGCTCAATAACTAAAGAATGCTTATGTCGAGGAACTTCATACCTGGTGTGCAGGTTGGTCCTAACCAGTAGATGACCTTTATTGAATTTGTTTGATTTTGAGGTCACAAGGTCAAATGTCAAGGACACGGTAACCTTCAGCTGAAAAATGTTTTTTACTCAATATCTCAAGAACGCTTATGCCCAGGAATGTCATACTTGGTTTGCAGGTTGGTCCTAACCTGTAGATGACCCCTATTGATTTTGATGTCAGTAGATCAAAGGTCAAGGTCCCGGTGATCTTGGGCTGAAAAATGGTTTCCGCTCAATAACTGAAGATTGCTTGGGCCCAGGAACTTCATACTTGGTGTGCAGGTTGGTCACCACCAGCAAATGACCCCTATTGATTTTGAGGTCACTAGGTCAAAGGCCAAGGTCATGGTAACCTTCAGCTGAAAAATGGTTTCCACTCAATAACTGAGGATTGTCACTGTTGCTTCATCTCCGGTCCAAAACTACAAAATTCATCTCCATCATTTCTTTTCTTCGCATACGACTACAAAAAAAAAGCAATCTCTAGTTGAATCTTTGTCAGAATAATTGTCTTGCTGTGTCTTGCATTAGAAATCACATTGCATAATTCAGGTAAGCGATCAAGGGCCATCATGGCCCTCTTGTTTCCTTTAACCACACTGTTAAAAGTCGTCTGCAGCAGATCTGCCTCGAAAGGGGCTGCAAGTGTGAAAGGGCTAAATATTTTCAAAATGGCTTATGAGGCTAGTGGTTATCCTCATTCTAGAGCAGGCAAGTTATCCCCTGAAACAATGTAAACCTTTGTATTTTCTATTAACCCTTTCCCTCACATGACAATTCTGCAGCAGACGACTTTGAACATATTTTGTCAAAAAATAGAAAATCTCCATAATTGAATGGATAACCTATGACTAAAAGTGGAAAACATTTTTGTTTTCAAATAGCCGTCTGCTGCAGAGGCGTCAGAAAGTGTCTATATGATGGAAAGGGTTAAATGAATATCAGAATTTTATAACATGTCTTTGAAGAAAATGTCTTGCCATAAATTAAACTGAATTAATTATTTAGATATTTGTTTATCATAGAGTGTAGATATTTTCCTGTCATTAAAGAAAATGAACCTTCAAAAGTAAAACAATCAATTTTTTTTTTTTGGATTCTTTAACTTGAGTATAAGGACTGAAATAAAATGCAAAAGGGAATTGAGCATTTGCTGACCGATGAGTTTATAGAAGTGTTGCTTGATTCTTATATTGAAGTTCAATGTCGTTTGGCATGAAACATTTCCTACCCTCATACCCAAGAATCATTGCTAAGCAAGTATGTCTGTGTGATGTTACATATGATAATTTGATATGCCAATGAAAACGGCCTCATTACTGGCTCCTTTTTGAGTTTTGAAATTGAATCATTGTATTAACCTTTTCCACTTGCATAAATATTCCGGAGCATTTGCAGGAGACATTATGTCAAAAACAGAAATGGCTCAATTTCTCCTTAAGTTTGCCACAATGTTTTCAACTCTTCTGAATAATACAATTATTAGAGATTTTCCATACTTTGCCTAGCCGTTTTCAAAGCTGTCTGCTGAAGTTTTGTTGTAAGTGGGCAAGGGTCAGGAAAAGGTTGCAGGGTTCGAAAATTGTTTATTATTCATTTTTCGAAATGCTTTTATGAAGACAGTTGCAAGAGTTTGTGTGAAAGGGTGTCAGGTCTCCTAATTGTGTGAAAAGTGATTAACACTGTAACTATTATTGATTGATTATTATGTCTCCTCCATACATGGGGGTGACATATTGTTTTTGCCTGTTCCGTCCGTCCTTCCGTTCCTCCCTCCTTCCGTCTGTCACACCTGTCACACAATAACTGAAGAACGCTTGGGCGTAAGAACTTCATACTTGGTATGCGGGTTGGTCATGACCAGTAGCTGTCCCCTATTGAATTTGATGTCAGAAGATCAAAGGTCAAGGTCATGGTGACCTTGTGAGGTAAAAAGTGGTTTCCGCTCAAAAACTGAAGAACGCTTGGGCCGAGGAACTCCATACTGGGTATGCAGGTTGGCCATACCCAGTAGAAGACCCCTATTGATTTTGAGGTCAGTATGTTTAAAGTCAAGGTCACCGTGACCTTGAGCTGAAAGGTCACAGTGACAATGAGCTGAAAAATTGTTTTTGTCTGGGCCCAGGAACTTCATACTTGGTGTGCAGGTTGTTCACTACCAGCAAATAACCTCTATTGATTTTGAGATCACTAGGTCAAAGGTCAAGGTCACAGTGGTCAAAGTCACGTCCATCACACTTGTTTCCGCTCAATAACTGAAGAACAGTTAGGCTTAGGAACTTCATACTTGGTATGCAGGTTGGTCATGACCAGTAGATGACCCCTATTGATTTTGATGTCAGAAGTTCAAAGGTCAAGGTCACGGTGACCTTGTGAGGTAAAAAATGGTTTCCGATCAATAACTGAAGAACGCTTTGGCCGAAGAACTCCTTACTTGGTATGAAGGTTTTCCATGCCCAGTAGAAGACCCCTATTTATTTTGAGGTCAGTACATCTAAAGTCAAGGTCACAGTGACCTTGAGCTAAAAGGTCACAGTGACAATAAAGAATGCTTATGTCGAGGAACTTCATACCTGGTGTGCAGGTTAGTCCTAACCAGTAGATGACCCTTATTGATTTTGTTTGATTTTGAGGTCACAAGGTCAAAGGTCAAGGGCACATTAACAATGAGCTGAGAAATAGTTTTTGCTTAATAACTGTAGAATGCTTTGGCCATGGAAGTTAATACTTGGTGTGCAAGTTGGTCGCCACCAGCAGATGACCCCTATTGATTTTGGATCACTAGGTCATGGTAACCTTCAGCTGAAAAATGGTTTCCGCTCAATAACTAAAGAATGCTTATGTCGAGGAACTTCATACCTGGTGTGCAGGTTGGTCCTAACCAGTAGATGAACCTCATTGATTTTATTTGATTTTGAGGTCACAAGGTCAAAGGTCTTTTGACTCCATCATTTTTTTTCCTCCCCTACGACCACACTAATGGGGAGACAAGCGCTTTTTCAAAAAAGCAATCTCTAGTTGTATTAGCAACAGTCTCTGGATTATTATGTCTCCCCCATTACATGGGGGTGACATATTATTTTTGCCCGTTCCGTCCGTCCTTCCGTCCTTCCGTCTGTCACACTTGTTTCCGCTCAATAACCGAAGAATGTTTGGGCGTAGGAACTTCATACTTGGTATGCAGGTTGGTCATGACCAGTAGCTGACCCCTATTGATTTTGATAACAGAAGGTCAAAGGTCAAGGTCATGGTGACCTTGTGAGGTAAAAAATGGTTTCCGCTCAATAACTGAAGAACGCTTGGGCCGGGGAACTCCATACTTGGTATGAAGGTTGGCCATGCCCAGTAGAAGACCCAATTAATTTTGAGGTCAAAGTCAAGGTCACAGTGACCTTGAGCTGAAAGGTCACAGTGACAATGAGCTGAAACATTGTTTTTGCTTAATAACTGTAGAATGCTTTGGCCATGGAAGTTGATACTTGGTGTGAAGGTTGGTCACCACCAGTAGATGACCCCTATTGATTTTGAGGTGACTAGCTTGAAGGTCAAGGTCATGGTAACCTTCTGCTATACCTGGTGTGCAGGTTGGTCCTAACCAGTAAATGACCTTTATTGAATTTGTTTGATTTTGAGGTCACAAGGTCAAATGTCGAAGGTCACGGTAACCTTCAGCTAAAAAATGTGTTTTACTCAATAACTCAAGAACGCTTATGCCCAGGAACTTCATACTTGGTGTGCAGCTTGGTCCTAACCTGTAGATGACCCCTATTGATTTTGATGTCAGTAGGTCAAAGGTCAAGGTCGTGGTGACCTTTGGCTGAAAAATGGTTTCCGCTCAATAACTGAAGATTGCTTGGGCCCAGGAACTTCAACTTGGTGTGCAGGTTGGTCACCAGCAGCAAATGACCCCTATTGATTTTGAGGTCACTAGGTCAAAGACCAAGGTCATGGTCACCCTCAGCTGAAAAATGGTTTCCGCTCAATAACTGAGGATTGTCACTGTTGCTTCATCTCCAGTCCAAAACTAAAAAATTCATCTCCATCATTTCTTTTCCTCCCCTACGACCACACAAATGGGGAGACAAGCGCTTTTTCAAAAAAGCAATCTCTAGTTAGTTATTGATTATTGTATTAGCAACAGTCTCTGGATTATTAGTTATTGATTATTGTATTAGCAACAGTCTCTGGATTATTAGTTATTGATTATTGTATTAGCAACAGTCTCTTGATTATTAGTTATTTGGCATCATGTGAATTGGTTTTTACACATCTACAGAAGATGATTTTTGAACAAATTTTACACATCTACAGAAGATGATTTTTGAACAAATTTTACACATCTACAGAAAACGATTTTTGAACACATTTTACACATCTACAGAACATGATTTTTGAACACATTTTACATATCTACAGAAGGCAATTTTTGAACACATTTTATTATACACATCTACAGCAGACGATTTTTGAACACATTTTACACCTCTACAGAAGACGATTTTTGAAAACATTCATTAAAAGCAATTTCTTCTTTTCGGCAGCTTTATGAGCTTAATTTATTCATAATTTTTACTTTTATCTATAGATATTTGAAATATTTTTGTTTTCATGTTTTCATGTTTTTTTTGGCTACATATTCTTTCTATGTTGGTAGGGAGTGTTGATCCGACTGTTAACCCTTTCCAACTTATATACTGTTAAAAGCAGCACAAAACACCTTTTAAACCAACGCATGCTTGATTTAAAGCTTTGTATAACCATACCAAGATTCCATATATAGGCTGGAAGAACTGCTGGAACTTCTTTTTATCCCTCGATCAAATGTTTTCAGCTTGTAAGACTCTGAACATGACATGTCAGCAGGTAGATAAGGGGCATTTTTCATGTGCTAAAATCCTTATTTGATATTCAAACCCTATGTTGTGGGTACTCAAAAGAATCGTCTCACTGAGACGATTCTTTTGAGTACCCACAACATAGGATTTGGTTGAGTAATAATAAAAATATTGTGGGGAAAAGACCTGTTCACTCCCTCTTATCTAGTCCTCTGATGTCAGGTAATAACCCTGATCCGGCAAAATTCTACAAAATGGGAAATTCTAGCTAGATATTCTCTCTCTAAATTGAAGGAATTTAATCCCATAATTCAAGGTACTTGATATAATAAATAGTCAACTTCATCACACTGTTTGACAAGCAATCCAAATCCAGGTGATGTGGGACGGCTTGTTATGAGCTATAGCTGTCTCATATGGATTTACATTATGCTTGGTAGTGTATGGCAGGGATAAGAGATATTGTTAACTGTTTGAAGACTGACAGGTATTTTCTTTTGTTTCCCTATGCTGTGCTGAACTTTTAACCTTTCCTGAAACAATATACAACTCTTTAATCACTTTCTGAAGAATAACATCCATTAAACAATTAATGATTGACTGCTGCAAACATGAAAGTAATTATACTTCTAATTCCTGGGGTTATAAAGAATTATTGCAGAATGCTTTTGATTGAAGTAGGAAGAAAGGTCTGTTTAAGTCCTCGAGCTATCACAGGAAAGGGGAACCACATAGTTCTATTGTAACCTATGTTTGACAAGTGTTTACGACCACTTTCAACAGTATTTCAGTTATATCACAGCTTTCCATTGAACACTCTTTGTTTGTTTAAATAAAAGAAACTGGATAATTGTTTCGTGTTAGAATGTCTTTCTCATGTAACTGGTTTTTAATGTTTTCCCTGACAAGGACACATTTTGATGTCTTTGCAGCAGGCCTCTTCTGAAACCACATTTGAATAGGAGAAATTGCAATTTCTCTTTTTTTCATCATTTTTTTCATCGTTTATCACAATCTGACTTGTCATTTTCCACATATATAACAACATGTTCCTTTAATCCTTTCCCACATCCCACCTATAACAGATCTGAAGTAGATGACTTTGAAAAACAAACCCAACCCAAAAAATATGGAAAACCTCTATCGAGTTGAAAACATTTTGGCAAATAGAGAAATTGCTCATCATGAGCAATTTCTCCTTTTGCCACTATGTTTTCAAAAGTTGTCTGCTGCAGAAGTGTCAGAAAGTGTCTGTATGTGGGAGAGGGTTAATCCTTTCCCTCATATAGACGCTTTCTGACGCCTCTGCAGCAAACAGCTTTTTGAAAACATAGTGACAAAAGAAGAAATTGCACAAGACGTTCAATTTCTCCTTTTGCCACAATGTTTTCCACTTTTTGTCATAGGTTATCCATTCAATTATGGAGATTTTCTATGTTCCACAAAATACGTTCAAAAGTCATCTTTTGCAGAGTTGTTGTATGAGGGAAAGGGTTAATATATCCAAAGCAGATTACCCTAAATTTGTCATATCAGTTTAACAGATAAACTTTCAAAAATTGCATTTGCAGTGAGAATTAGGTACGTTCCCTCTAGAACAATTCTTTTTAACGCATGTAACCATTTTCCCATGTTAACCCTTTTCCACATACAAAAAAATCTGTTGCAGACGACTTTGAAAACATCATTTCAAAAATGTGAACATGTAATCTCCATTTATATATAGTTAAAGTTTAATAATTAAATACAGTTGAAAACATTGTGGCAAATGGTTAAATTGCTCATCATGAGCAATTTTACCTTTTGCCATAGTGTTTTCAAAAGTCGTCTGCTGCAGAGTCATCTAAAAGCGTCTACATGTGGGGAAAGGGTTAATATATACAAAGCAGATTACCCTAAACTTGTCATATTAGTTTAGCAGACGACTTTAAACATATTTTGTCAAAAATTGGAAAATCTCTAAAATTGAATGGATACCCTATGACTAAAAGTGAAAAAACATTGTGGTAAAAGGAGAAATTGCTTGTTTTGAGCAATTTCTCCTTTTGTCACAATGTTTTCAAAAGTCGTCTGCTGCAGAGGCGTTTGAAAGTGTCTACATGTGGGGAAGGGTTAAACATAACTGCAGCAGAGGAGTTTTAAAATATCTTGACAAAATTATTGAAAAATTATGGAAAAGAGAGTAGGATTATTGCATTGTTTAAAACATAACAGGCAATTTCACCTTTTGCCAAAATATTTTAAAATGTCGTCTGCTGCTATATTTTGCAGCTCTAAATCAACAGCAAATTGTTGTTAAATCATCTGTTTTGTCACTGGAGAGGATGGCTGTAACCCTTTCCCACAAATCTGTAGCAGATGACTTTTAAAACATCTAGACAAAAATCAGAAAAAATCTCTTTAAATGAAACGATAATTATTGAATATAGTTGAAAAGATTGCGTTACCACTTTCCCTCATATAGACGCTTTCTGATGCCTCTGCAGCAGACGGCTTTTTGAAAACATAGTGACAAAAGTAGAAATTGCACAAAACATGCAATTTCTTCTTTTGCCACAATGTTTTCCACTTTTTGTGATAGGTTATCCATTCAATTATGGAGATTTTCTATGTTTTGAGAAAATACGTTCAAAGTCGTCTGCTGCAGAATTGTCGTATGAGGGAAAGGGTTAAAGAGATTTTCTTTTTTTTGACAAAATATGTTCAAAGTCGTCTGCTGCAGAATTGTTGTATGAGGGAAAGGGTTATATGGACAAATTGCCACAATGTTTTTTCAAAAGTCATCAGAAAAAGTTGTATTATGAGGAAAAAGGGTAAAGATAATAGTCTCCCTATATGAAATGACATACTGGAATGATGTATCAGGACAGACAGATAGATTATGATTTATTTGTGACTTAGAATCCTAAATTATTGCAGGATGATATTTTTTACCCGTCTGCTTCGATAACATGAGAAAAATATATTGAAGTCTGAAAAATGACATTTACTCAACATTTATCGTTTAATGCTGTTTTTAGCTCACCTGAGCTTTGCTCAAGGTGAGTTATTGTGATCGCCTTTTGTCCGGCGTCCGTCGTGCGTCGTCCGTCATGCGTCAGGCGTCGTCCGTCATGCGTCAGGCGTCGTCCGTCGTGCGTCGTCCGTCAACTTCTTCTCCTCAGTAACCAGTGGGTCAATTTGGATGAAACTTCACAGAAAGCATCCTCTCAATGACCTCACCAGAATTACTTCAAATTTTTGGGATCCATGCAAAATTCTGGTTTCCATGGCAACGAAACCGAAAAAACTTCAAAATTCTTCTTCTCCTGAATTGGTTGGCAGATTTTCAAATAATTTTGTAGAAATGTTCCTTGGATGACCTTCTATCAGATTCCTTCAAGCCGTGTTGATTGGTCGAAAAACATGGCCGCCAGGGGGGGCGGGGCTATTTTGCCTTATATGGCTATAGTGAAAACTTAAAAAATCTTCTCCTCCGAAAGTGTAAGGCCGATTTTCAAATAATTTTGTAGAAATGTTCCTTGGGTGACCCTCTATCAGATTCCTTCAAGCCATGTTGATTGGTCGAAAAACATGGACGCCAGGGGGGGCGGGGCTATTTTGCCTTATATGGCTATAGTGCAAACTTAAAAAATCTTCTCCTCCAAAAGTGTCAGGCCGATTTTCAAATAATTTTGTAGAAATGTTCCTTGGGTGATCCTCTATCAGATTCCTTCAAGCCATGTTGATTGGTAACATGGCCGCCAGGGGGCGGGGCTATTTTGCCTTTTATGGCTATAATGAAAACTTAAAAAATCTTCTCCTCCATAAGTGTCAGGCCGATTTTCAAATAATTTTGTAGAAATGTTCCTTGGGTGACCCTCTATCAGATTCCTTCAAGCAATGTTGATTGGTCGAAAAACATGGCCGCCAGGGGGCGGGGGCTATTTTGCCTTATATGGCCAAAGTGAAAACTTAAAAAATCTTCAACATCTTCTCCTCAGTAACCAGTGGGTCAATTGGGATGAAACTTCACAGAAAGCATCCTCTTAATGACCTCACCAGAATTCCTTCAAATTTTAGGGATCCATGCAGAATTCTGGTTTCCATGGCAACGAAACGAAAAAAACTTCAAAATTCTTCTTCTCCCAAACTGGTTGGCAGATTTTCAAATAATTTTGTAGAAATGTTCCTTGGATGACTCTCTACCAGATTCCTTCAAGCCATGTTGATTGGTCAAAAAACACGGCCACCAAGGGGGCGGGGCTATTTTGCATTATATGGCTATAGTGAAAACTTAAAAAATCTTCTCCTCCGAAAGTGTCAGGCTGATTTTCAAATGATTTTGTAGAAATGTTCCTTGGGTGACCCTCTATCAGATTCCTTCAAGCCATGTTAATTGGTCGAAAAACATGGCCGCCAGGGGGGGGGGGGCGGGGCTATTTTGCCTTATATGGCTATAGTGCAAACTTAAAAAATCTTCTCCTCCAAAAGTGTCGGCCCGATTTTCAAATAATTTTGTAGAAATGTTCCTTGGATGACCCACTTTCAGATTCCTTCAAGCCATGTTGATTGGTCAAAAAACATGGCCGCCAGTAGGCAGGGCTATTTTGCATTATATGGCTATAGTGAAAACTTAAAAAATATTCTCCTCTAAAAGTATCTGGCCGATTTTCAAATAATTTTGTAGAAATGTTCCTAGGGTGACCCTCTATCAGATTCCTTCAAGCCAAGTTGATTAGTCGGAAACTATGGCTGCCAGGGGGCGAGGCTTATATAGCTAAAGTGAAAAAAATCAGGTGAGCGATTCAAGGGCCATCATGGCCCTCTTGTTAACAATTTCTCAGTCGTACCACGGCGGCCAGTTCAACTACACGAGTATTTCCTGGTTTTCTCACACCAGTACTCCACACGACAATCTTCCCAAGCAACTGGCTGCTTTTCCACATAGACTTAGCCCATTGGTGGAAGACGAATCACGCATGTCGCATTGATTTTTGTCAAACGTCGGAAAGAAAGTTGGCCGAGCCGGGATTCAAACTTACAACCCCTGGATTGACAGCCCGCGTCACTACCGACTGAAGCGGTCACCTTTATGAAGCAGCCAATGAAAATGAAACAAAACATCATTAGTCGCCGGGCAGAAGCCCGCGACTTCTATTTTTAATAGCTTTTCGGAAATCACATGGGAGGGCGGCTTATTATTAGATCTAGATGATTTGAGCATATTACAATTGTGGTTGTTTACGAACACTAATAACTGACACATCTAAAATGAAATAAATATTCCGATTTTTTAATGTTTGCAGTTTTTTTTATTTCACTCGCATTTAAGTTTTTTGTCTTATTTACGAAGACAAAAGTGGTCCCTTCAAGACGTGAACCAACACCCCCTAATGCAGACTCTTATGTGTCATCATTGAGGTCAATTTCGGATTCTCCTTTTAATAGCAATTTTAACTTACTAAATGTTGTTTTCATGTTCAAAGAGATGTCTTGATTTGTGTAGAATTCATTTAATAATGTTAATCCATGAATATCTAAAGTAGGAACTGTTTCTAAGCTAAATATAGACCCTATTCTGTTGTGTAGTTTCGTGACCTTTAACATCGATTTTCGCGCATGCCCATTTCGATATGAAAAAGCGAGTGATATTATTTTATTTTAGACAAGTACAAGACGAATGTTTGACGCAAAGCGTCAAAGAGAAGCCGCAATATTTCGTTGTACATGTAGAAATAAGAAAAAAAGAACATTTTTAAATCCACAAACAATAGAACAATTTAAACTGTAGACGGTAATGCTGATATATTTCTCCTTTTGAAGACTTTTGTTTTCTTCAAATTACCTCCCTTTAAAGCAATACCAGGATATTTACCTTGTGATTCGAATAAGATTGACAAACATTGAAATTATATGAATGAATACTATTATTTAAATAAGTAACAACAGCAAAAATAAATTTAAGCCAGATAAATGTGTACACATTTCTTTAATTTTTTATAGATACCCTAATGTATAGGTATGTATATAAAATTTATAAGCAAATGTTTTCATTACTACGGTCCTAATGTTTGAAATGTTTGAATAGACTAAGGAAAGTCAAGAATACATAAATAAATCAATGCAGTCTTTTCCGGCGACATTGATGCCTTGCATCAAGTTTCTCTTGTTTTCTTCTTTATCCAACATGATATTTAAGCACACTGAGTGTTGTAGTCATGGTACAGTCAAACTTGTCTTAGTGGTCACCTCTATGAAGCAGCCAATGAAAATTAACCAAAACATCATTTTCTTTTTTATTTGACTTGTATCAAGCAGCCAACTGTGTTCAGAAGCCACATTTTTTACTCTCCCTTTGGTGGCTTCATAAGACAAGTTTGACTAGTTTATTTTCTCCAGCTGTTTGAATGTTTTCAAAGGACATCTGCTGCATATGTGTCAAAATGTGCTTGAATTTGTTAACCCTTTCCCACATACGACAAATCTGCAGCAGACGACTTTGAAAACATGGTAAGAGAAATTGCTCATCATGAGCAATTTCGCCTTTGGCCACAATGTTTTCAAAAGTCATCTGCTGCTTTTGCGTCAAAATATGTCTGGAGGTGGGAAAGGGCTAATTACAGGGGTCAACAGTGGTCTCAAGTAAACAAAACGATTCCTGTAGACTTGTTTAGAGAATGTTTGAAAGGGTTAGGGAGAGTGGAGAGTCTGTGATTTATGCTTTGAAGGCAGAACAGATTTATAAGAATCTGACAAGTAAGCATAATATACTTATGATATGTTCCTTCTCTTTAGGAGATAATTTAACCCTTTCCCACATGCAGGCACATTTGACACTTTTTTTCAGCAGAAAACATTGTGGAAAAAATGAACTTTATTCAATAATTTAACTTTCATTTATAGATTTTCTATTCTTCTGTTTAGAAGTTTTCCAGTCTTCTGCTGCAGATTTGTCATATGCAGGAAGGGGTTAACTCAGACATTCATTCATGGCAACTAAGAGAGTAAAAGAAGACTATAAGTGATGATTTGAAAGTGATCCCTTCCCCTGTCCCCATCCGTCCGGCCTCCACCCACACACATACAAACATAAACACACACACACACACACACACAACACACACACACACACACACACACGCACACATACACAAAACAGCAAATTCCTGCAGACCAGTAAAGTAAAGTCTGTGATATATCCAGTATAGACATAAAATGATTTATTAGTGTCAAGTAAACATTACACCATTACCCCTCTCCCATAGAATTATTGTAGCCCTTCCATGCCATACTGTAATGTACTGAATGTGCACTGTAAGATTTACCCAAAGACAGTTTTGGACAGTAATTGCAGATAAATTCTCCCTAAATTGGGCTCTGTCGGGTCTAAATGGTCCAAGGTATATGTATCTTTAAGGCTTTTTTGGCGTCAATATAGATCATTAGCTGTCAGTGGGACCCCTCTGGTGATTCACATGAATAAAGTATATTAAAATTTACATGTTAAAATGAAGCAGGTGCCGACTCTGGTGAGACTGTAAGGATCAAAACCCAGGATTGCTGTAACCTCCCTCTCTATTTGTACAATAAACAATTTGGATAGTTTTTTTGTAGCCGGCTCCTAAATGATAATGGACATGCAAGGAAACAATCTCTCACGGTGGATAATTACCTGAAGCAGTTTCAGGGAAGTAGTAGTTTATGTTTTGGCAAATTAACCCTTTCCCTCATACTGACATCCACAGATACCTCTTGCTACATGCAATGTCTGAAAGTGCTGAAAGTGTAGTTGGAAAAGGGCGGTTGTCGATTGTTGCATCCACTTGAGTTGTCTGCTTGCTAACATTAAGCCTTTCCCACATACAACAAATCTGCAGCAGATGACTTTGAAAACATAGTGACAATTTAAACAGGCTACTCTCAATAAAAGACAGCTTAATTGTTAAATAAAGTTGAAAACATTGTGGCCAAAGGTGAATTTGCTCATCAGAAGTAATTTCACCTTTGGCCAGAATCTTTTCAAAAGTCGTTGGCTGCTATTGCATTAAAATGCGTCTGCAGGTGAGAAAGGGTTAATAGTACTTTCAACCATTTCCAACATACTTAGAATCTGCAGCAGACATATAATTTAAAACATATTTGAAACATCTAAGCAAAAATATGGAATCTCTATTGATCAATTAAATTGTAATTATTGAATCACGTTGAAACCTTGTGGCAAATGGCAAAATTGCTGCTCATCATGATCCATAAATAATATCCTTTTGCATCAACGTTTTCAAAAGACGTCGGCTGAAGATGCATCGAAATGTGTCTGTCTATATGTTGGAAATTGTTTGTAAAGATTTACCAAACTTGGTTACAATGTATATGGGATTAACTTTTTTACAAAGTTCAATATTGAATAAGGTTTCATCAGACACTTCAGAGTTATGGCCCACACCAAAGTTAGTGAAGCGTTGCCAAACAAGCTGACTATCTGCTTTTTTACTGGCATGTGGGTTAGCTTTCTATTGGTTGTGTAGTCTGTGGCCTATATTTAATACCGAAAAAAATCACTGTTAACTATCACTGCACGAAAATTGGGATTTAATTTAGAAGTAAATTTCCTTAAATTTCCTTAAATTCCGAAATTTACTTGCACATCAAGTAAATTTCGGAATTTTAGGAAATTTAAGGAAATTTACTTCTAAATTAAATCCCAATTTTCGTGCAGTGTATCGTGTTTTGATTTCAAGACATGAAGTTTAGTTCAAATGTATTGTTTTTGAGTTTCTTACAGACCTAGCTATATTCAAAATAAGATATATGTCAAATCACACCACTACCAATCTTGCTGAAAATGATTAAATAAGAGTATTATACTGTAACCCTGCCACGCCCAGAATCCCTAGAAGTTGGCCTATATATCATTCTGTTATGCAAGTAATAGCCCTGAATGGAGCAATCTTTATCCCAATCTATACCAAACTTAGTCACAATGTTACTGAACATACTTTTGTTTAACTTTGCAGTTGAAGCCAAATTGTCTAAGCCATTCTGAAGTTATGTCCCTTTATTAGGTATACATTATGACAATTTGAAAATTTGTTCTAGGACATTTTCAGCCTTATATTTCCAAAATACTGTAATAAAGTCCAAAATGGAAGAACTCAAACTTTCCCTCATATAGACGCCTCTGCAGCAGATGGCTTTTTGAAAACATAGTGACAAAAGAAGAAATTGCTCAATACAAGTACCTTCTTCTTTTGGCACAATGTTTTCCACTTTATTAGTCATAGGTTATCCATTCAATTATAGAGATTTTCTATTTTTTAACAAAATATGTTCAAAGTTTGTCGTATGATGGAAAGGGTTAACCTGATACAGACAGCAGTAGATGCCTTTGTTACAGCTGAAACATTTGAAAAGTTTTAGGGAACAGGAGAAGTTGCTAAAATAGTAGATTTATCCTTTCCAATTTTTTTTTTTTCAATTCTGTAATAATAGTTTCCAATTTTCCGGGACTGGTTTTGTGTTGTAATTATAGAGACCAATTTGAGGGCTTCATGCAAAACGGTTGTAACTATATCTTGAACAAGGTGTAGTTGCAACAGTTTTGCATGAAACCATCGAATTGCTCTGTTTGAGCTTAATATTTTTAGCTTCTGTAGGCCCAGTGTACATATAGGATCCATCATGAGTTTTCTTTGGAGATCAAGATTTCTTAAATGGGTCTAGAAAAAGACGGTTATTAACCGAGCCTCTTGGCGAGGTTAATAACTCTCTTTTTCGAGACGAATTTAAGAAATCTTCTCAAAAGAAAAACGAGTGATGGATTCTTTTTATCACCTAAACAGTGTGTTTTAATGAAAAATATTGACAACATCAAAACAAAGACCGAATAACCTATTCTTCATGAGAACTTGTGATTCACCGCATAAAAAAGTAGTCCTCATCATTTTTGAATAAGAAGAAAAAAAACAACAATGTTTTAAACAATTAAGACTCGTTATTTATTCAAAATAACGTATTATTGCATTTTTTAATGTGTAAAATTTAACAACTTAACAATAAACATAATAAAGATAAAGGTCAAAATGACGTCATCAGTAGTCGTGTGTATGACGTGTTTTTGTTATCACACATGTTGGATATCGTTGTTCCGTGATTTGTTCTCAACTTGAAAATAAGGGTATTTATGTGATAAATCTTTATCCCAATCTATACCAAACTTAGTCACAATGTTACTGAACATACTTTTGTTTAACTTTGCAGTTCAAGCCAAATTGTCTAAGCCATTCTGAAGTTATGTCCCTTTATTAGGCATATATTATGACAATTTGACATTTGTTCTAGGACATTTTTCAGCCTTATATTTCCAAGATACTGTAATAAAGTCCAAAATGGAAGAACTCAAACTGGTAAACGTTACCCCTTTCCCTCATATAGACGCCTCTGCAGCAGATGGCTTTTTGAAAACATAGTGACAAAAGAAGAAATTGCTCAATACAAGCACATTCTTCTTTTGGCACAATGTTTTCCACTTTTAGACATAGGTTATCCATTCAATTATAGAGATTTTCTATTTTTTAACAAAATATGTTCAAAGTTTGTCGTATGAGGGAAAGGGTTGACCTGACACAGACAGCAGTAGATGCCTTTGTTACAGCTGAAACTTTTGAAAAGTTTTAGGGAACAGGAGAAGTTGCTAAAATAGTAGATTTATCCTTTCCAATTTTTTTTTTTTTTAATTCTGTAATAATAGTTTCCAATTTTCCGGGACTGGTTTTGTGTTGTAATTATAGAGACCAATTTGAGGGCTTCATGCAAAACGGTTGTAACTATATCTTGAACAAGGTGTAGTTGCAACAGTTTTGCATGAAACCATCGAATTGCTCTGTTTGAGCTTAATATTTTTAGCTTCTGTAGGCCCAGTGTACACTAGTATATCATGTACTGCAAGTGTCTGACAGGACTGGTGCAGATATTTTCAAGAGGCTGAAACTATTCTATCCCATAATTGGTTATATCACATACCATATATTGATGGATTCATACCAAACGGTTGTAATTATGTCTAGTAAACAAAATGCAGCTACCACAGTTTTCCATGAATTCCAGGAGAGACTGCACTTAGGTTTGAAATAATTGAAGCTTGGGACTTAGTCTGGTAGATCAGTGGTTGCATTTTATGTTTTATATTGACCCAAACTTCCTTGATTTGAATGAATAATGATTATTGTGGAATCAATACAAGAAAATTATCCATTGCATGTTCTTGCAAGATATATTTAATGATTGTAATTAGGTTATAGAAGGAAAGAATATATCTATTTAGTTCTTTAAAGGCTTTACAGGAGAGAGACCTAAGGTTAGCCCTCTGTCTGCCTGTTGTTGCAACGGTCAGGGTTTTTCATGCTTTAAAATCCTCATTTGACCTCCAAAACCTATGTTGTGGGTACTCAAAAAAAGACTATTCTTTTTAGTACCCGGCTGTAGCTTTTCCGGGGACTCTAACGAAAATCCCCGGAGTATTCGGACAACTTTCCAGGGATAATTTGGGATAATCTGACACTTTTCATGGAAACTCCAGCACATTTAAGTAGAAAACCTGGAAATTCAATGGACAACCCGGAACGGAACGGTTCCATGGACATCCTGAAACGGTTCCATGGACACCCCGGACCCTGGAATGGTTCCCTGGACCCCGGAGTATTCGGACCATTTCCAGCTTATCATTAAATTCCATGGTTTTTTCCATGGTTTCCCTGTATTTTCCGTGTATTTTTGTATTTTCTGTTAAGAGACCCCGGAAAAGCTACAGCCGGCCCGGGTACCCACAACATAGGCATTAATGAGTGCTAACAGAGATATCATGGAAGAAAGACCTGTTTACTCCTCCTTATCTGGTCCTCTGAAGATGTGTAACTTATAATCTAAACATGGGTTTGATATAAGAGCTTTTAAAAGCTCATAAACTTTTGTGGATAGAGGGCATTTAAACCCTCCCTTTTCCCCTTGCATTTGAATTTTGACACTCTGCAGCAGATGAATTTTGCAACATTGTGTTCAAGTTTGTAACGTTTCAGCTCACCCGACTGTGACCTGAGCAGCAATTGTTGGGTTACAAAGCTACTGTGATCACTCACCGTCTGTCGTCATCTTCTTCATGGTCTGTCTGTTCACATTATCCTACAAACAACTTCCCCTCCTAAACCAAAACATTAAAAATAGTCTTGTCCAAAAATACTGGGCCTGATTTGAAAATAATTTGGTACAAAGGTTCCTTCTGTGGCACTGAACCAAGATTGTTAAAATGATTATGACCCATTGATAAACATGACCATCATACTTACTATTTAAGTTTTGTTAAATCAGGTGAGTGACTTAGGACCATCATGGTCATCTTGTATTGATTGAGGTTTTCCATTGTTTGCCAAGATGTTTTTTAAGTCTTCTGCTGCAGTCTTGTTCTATGTTGGAAGGGGTTAACCCTTTCCCTCATATAGACGCTTTCTGACGCCTCTGCAGCAGACGACTTTTTGAAAACATAGTGACAAAAGAAGAAATTGCTCAAAATGCCCAATTTCTCCTTTTGCCACAATGTTTTCCACTTTTAGTCAATAGGTTATCCATCCAATTATGGAGATTTTCTATTTTTAACAAAATATGTTGAAAGTCGTCTGCTGCAGAATTGTCGTATGAGGGAAAGGGTTAAGAATAGAGATTGCTTTCTTCAGATCTATTGGGCACATACAGTCCTGATGACATATTGTAATATCTCCATCTTATCGTGTCATCTGCTACTGTCCTAGCTAGCTGTACACTATCCATCCAATCAAAATTACTTTCTCTCTTTCATAACCCTTTCACAATTGTAGACGCATATATTGACACATCTGCGGCAGATGACTTTAAAGATCATTGTGACAAAAGAAGAAATTGCTTATAATTAGCAATATAATGATTTATAGATATTTCTTAACAATTTACCTGGATGTTTTCAAAGCCATTTAGCTGCAGATCCGTCAGCTTGCTTTTGCACGTTGGAAAGGGTTAACCCTTTCCCCCATACGACAATTCTGCAGCAGACGACTTCGAACACATTTTGTCAGATTAACTAGAAAATCTCTATAATTGAATGGATCATAACCTATGACAAAAAGTGGAAAACATTGTGGCAAAAGGAGAAATTGCACGTTTTGTGCAATTTCTTCTTTTGTCACTATGTTTTCAAACAGACGATTGCTGCAGAGGCGTCAGAAAGCGTCTATATGAGGGAAAATGTTAACAGTGATCTTCTCCAGGTTTTTTTTTAGTCTGCTATAGTAATCTTTTCTCCATCAGGTCACACATTAAACATGTTGGTTTTTTCTGGTTCATGTTAAATCTATTTCCCTCATTGTTTTGAGTGTTAATGTTACCCGTTGAAGCTGTTTACAACTTGGTTTTCTGTGGCCGCCATCTTGTTCTCATGATCTGTTTGGATATCCTCTTCACCACCTTCAGTTATCTTCCATGTCTCACAACCATAATGTTACAGTGAAATAGTTGAAGAGTTCAATATTCTGAAAGTGGTTCATTCCTAGAATACCGCAGTTTCTTAACCCTTTCCCTCATATAGACGCTTTCTGACGCCTCTGCAGCAGACGGCGTTTTGAAAACATAGTGACAAAAGAAGAAATTGCACAAAACGTGCAATTTCTCCTTTTGCCACAATGTTTTCCATTTTTTGTCATATATAGGTTATCCATTCAATTATGGAGATTTTCTATGTTTTGACAAAATACGTTCAATTTAGTGGTCTGCTGAAGAATTGTCGTATGAGGGAAAGGGTTAAGCCTACTTAATTAACCATTGGCTTGTCCTATTCTGCTTTTGCTGTCTTCATAACAGTCTCTTCTTTTTGTTGCTAAAGTATTTCTCCCAAATATGTAAATGAGTTCACATCTTCTAATTCTCCTACCCTAGTTTGATGCTTTTGTCAGTTCTCGGGATCACTCTTTAGCTGAGCTCTAGATAATTAAGCTAAGTATTTCAAATTCCCAAAATCCTTATTTCGACACTCAAACCCTACGTTGTTGGGACTCAAGAGACAAGAGGATCATCTCAGTGTGAACATTCTTTTGGGTACTAACAACATAGGGTTTGGTTGAGTGTATTTGAGAAATATAGGCAGAAAAATCAGCATTTCAAATCTATTCTTTTCTTATATTTCAATGTATAGAGAGAATTAATTGCCATATTTTTGCTTAGATGTTTTCAATGTCATATCTGCTGCAGAATTGTAACCTTCTTCTTTCTTCCACCTATTTGTATATATATGCAGGGAATATGAAATGAAATCATTTTGGGTTAAAAAGTTGTATCACATGATAAGCTTTTCTCTTCAGCCGACATTGTTTTTCTTTTTTTTAAGACAGTCTGCTTTTTTAGATTTGATTAAATGGAGAAAATGAGATACAGGATTCAGTCCTGTCTCTCACAAGTAATTCTGTTTATTTCTGATCAGTCTGGAGCAAGGATATTGATTCATTGTGGAAAAAGGCTTAATTACTCATAATGAGAATGTGTCCTACCTATCCTTTAATGTATTTTAAAACCATCAAATTTGGTTTTGATTTCTTTATCAAATGTTTTCACTTTTGATGCTGCTAAAATGACATTATAAGGAGAAGGATTGAACTCTTTGAACGCATACAACAAATCTACATCAGACCACTTCCAACACATCTAGACTAAAATATGGAACATCTCTTTTAATAAAAAATAAAATTGAATGCAGTTGAAAGCTTTATGGCAAAAAGAGAACTGAGCTCATTATGAGCAATTCTTCAAATTGCCCACAATTTTTTCAAAAGTTGTCTGCTGCAGATGCCTCAAATTGTGTCTGCATTGGGGGGAAAAGGGTTAACCCTATCCCTCATATAGACGCTTTCGGACGCCTCTGCAGCAGACGGCTTTTTGAAAACATAGTGACAAAATAAGAAATTGCACAAAACGTGCAATTTCTCCTTTTGCCACAATGTTTTCCACTTTTAGTCATAGGTTATCCATTCAATTATGGAGATTTTCTATGTTTTGACGAAATATGTTCAAAGTTGTCTGCTGCAGAATTATCGTGTGGGGGAAAGGGTTAAAGCTAATACTAGATAATTGTGTATTCACAACATGTGAGCTTGGCTTGATTGTTTTACTCCAAAATAGGAGAAGGACTATTCTTGGGAATGTTTATCCCGACTAGGAATAAAAAACTTAACGAACAAACAGGCAAGAATATGTTTGTCAGAAATGTGTCATGCATAAAAGACTTAACAAACAAACAGGCGAGAATATGTTTGTCAGAGCCATTTCTTGCATAAAGACTTAACGAACAAACGGGCGAGAATCATGTTTGTCAGAGTCATTTCATGCATAAAGACTTGACGAACAAACGGGCGAGAATATGTTTGTCAGAGTCATTTCATGCATAAAGACTTGACGAACAAACAGGTGAGACTATGTTGGTCAGAGCCATTTCATGCATAAAGACTTAACGAACAAACAGGCGAGAAAATGTTTGTCAGAGCTGTGTCATGCATAAAAACTTAACGAACAAACAGGCGAGAAAATGTTTGTCAGAGCCGTATCATAAGGAGATTATATATATGATGGCTGAAATATTTAACACTTTTCAACATACAACAAATCTGCAGCATGCATCATATAGTTGAAAAGAATGGACAATCTCTTTGAATGAAAAAAGAGTTTTTGAATAAAGTTGTCAACATTGTGGCACAAGGATAAATTGCTCATTATGAGCAACATATGTTTGAGCCCCGGTAGCTCAGTCGGTAGCGACGCGGGCTGTCAATCCAGGGGTTGTGAGTTTGAATCCCGGCTCGGCCAACTTTCTTTCTGACGATTGACAAAAGTCAATGCGACATGCGTCATTCGTCTTCCACCAATGGGCTAAGTCTATGTGGAAAAGCAGCCAGTTGCTTGGGAAGATTCTTGTGTGGGGTACTGGTGTGAGAAAACCAGGAAATGCATGAGTAGGTGAACTGACCGCCGTGATATAACTGAGAAATTGTTAAAAACGGCATTAAACCCCAATCAATCAATCAATTGACATTTTCTCAAAATGTTTACAGAAGTCATCTGCTGCAGAGGCGTTGGAAAGCATCTGTATGTTGGAAAGGGTTAAGATGACTATATATATGCTGCAACTGACATTGGAACGGACTAAGTGACATGTTCAGCCCTGCGTCTGTAACTGAAACAGAAGCTATTTTTGGCGAAAATCCTGATATAATGTTCAAGTCATGTTTCATGAAAGGTGACTTCTTATTTCCTTTTCTTCGAAACAAAATTGATTTTCACATTTTACATTAGGTTTTAGTGTCTATAATGACTGCAGGCTTAGAGATAGATGCCCATACATACAATTTACTTTGATCGGTTCCCATATACAGATGCATTCTCATGCCTCTCTTATAATGAGCAATTTCTACATTTTAGCCGAGATGTATATTGTATGTATGAGATTTTAGCCGAGATGCATATTGTTGCACAGGTTAATCCTTTTCCACATACGACAAATCTGCAGCAGACGACTTTGAAAACATTGTGATAAATAATCTCGATAAAAGATACCTTAATTAATTGTTAAATAAAGTTGAAAACATTGTGGCCAAAGAAGAAATTCGCTCATGAGCAATTTCACCTTTGGTCACAATGTTTTCAAAATTCGTCTGCTGCTATTGCGTCAGAATGCATCTTCAGTTGGTAAAGGGTTAACCCTTTCCCTCATACGACAATTCTGCAGACGGCTTTGAACATATTTTGTCAAAAAATAGAAAATCTCTATAATTGAATGGATAACCTATGACTAAAAGTGGAAAACATTGTGGCAAAAGGAGAAATTGCACGTTTTGTGCAATTTCTTCTTTTGTCACTATGTTTTCAAAAAGCCGTCTGCTGCAGATGCGTCAGGAAGCGTCTATATGAGGGAACGGGTTAAGTAGGCCTTTAAATTCCCTCTATGATGCCGATCTAGATCACAAAATGCTGATGTACATTAGCAGAATTGACGCACATTTTAGATCTTTTTTTAGCAAATTCGCCATTCCCAACAATGTTTTTTTTTAAAAGTTGACTGCTGCAGAGGCGTCAGAAAGCAGAAAGCGTCTGTATGAGGAAAATGGGTTAATTAATATAGTGATGTATTGTAATTAACAGAAGACTGTCAACGGAGCCCATTAAACCCTTTCCCTCATATAGACGCTTTTTGACGCCTCTACAGCAGACGGCTTTTTGAAAACATAGTGACAAAAGAAGAAATTGCACAAAACGTGCAATTTCTCCTTTTGCCACAATGTTTTCCACTTTTAGCCATAGGTTTTCCATTCAATTAAAGAGATTTTCTATGTTTTGACAAAATATGTTCAAAGTCGTCTGCTGCAGAATTGTCGTATGAGGGAAAGGGTTAAGGCATGGCAATATGTCGTGCTCTACAATGTACACTGTGTTCACACGAGCCTGCATTTGCCTTTATTTTAAACCATCAAACACACAATAAAAAGAATATCCTGCAAATCAATCAAATTCATTTTATGGCTGCCCGTCATTATGGTATTTGAGAATTCAAATTGTGTTGGAAATGTCAATAATGCCGTGGAATATCAACAAGAGTTATTCTACTCTCACACAGGGCTGCCTTAATTATTCATTAGAATATAACTTCACATGTCAATTAACCCTTTCCCACATAGATCAACCACAAATCTTGCGGCAGATAACTCTGAAAACATCTTGGCAATGTTAAAAAAACACTTTTGCACAGTCTAAAAATAAGCTTGTGAAGTTGAGGGTTACTTTGTTATAAGTGAGTTACTGATAAACATTCCTTTAAATGACCCCGTCTCCCTGATATATTGAGTATTCAGTTCTTCCTTTTCTATTAATTGGCCGAGTTCTAATATTTACTTTTCCTGGTACTTGGTAAAATACTTGGTTATTAAATAAGGAGTTACAACTTTATTTCCAGTCTGCAAATAATAACCATTTATAATTGTATACACTTGTGTTTGTAACAGGCATTAGATAAGGTAGCAAAATGTGAGACCAACATCAGACTGCACAATATAATTATAAACCCTTTCCCACATACAACAAATCTGCAGCAGAGGACTTGAAAACATCTAGACACAATTATGGTTAATCCTTATGAATGCAAGTATCTTTATTTAATAGAATTTAAAACAATATCTTATAAAAGGATGATGCTTAAGATGCGTCAAATCCCTGACCTGCCCTGCCCTGCCCTGCGGGGACAAACTGCTGGTAAAATCACCGCCAAAATGCCCCCACACCCCGGGGACATCCTAGGATTGGGAGAGAATCAGGATGAAGCGCCATCTTTTTTAAATTTCTCGCGAGATCTCATTAAACTCCGGGAAAAGCTTGGCTAAAACACGGACAAATCCCGTTAAAAGAACGGATATTTCCCGGCACAAAGCCACGGCCCATTCCCAGCAAAAACAAAACCACTGCATTCACTCGGCACTGCAGGGCCACCTGGAAGTAAAAACACGGCCCATTTCCCCCGCTATCCCCGGTATACCTCCAGACTGAGGGGGCCGTGGTTACAATTGACTGGTGCATAATGCATAAGCCTTTCCTTCATATAGATGCTTTCTGATGCATCTGCAGCAGACGGCTTTTTGAAAACATAGTGACAAAAGAAGAAATTGCTCAAAACAATTTCTCCTTTTGCCACAATGCTTTCCACTTTTAGTCATAGGTTATCCATTCAATTATAGAGATTTTCTATTTTTTGACAAAATATGTTTTAAGTCGTCAGAATAGTCGTATGAGGAAAAGGGATAACGGAAAAGTTTATTTGTTATTGGTAAAAATGTATTGGATTATTAACGTTTTCTCGCTTGCTGACTCATTTTAACGCATCTGCAGTAGACGAAAGCATCAGACTACAGTATTCTGTGTATGTGGGAAAGAGTTAAACGAACAACAACATAGAGGGTTTGGTTTGGAGGTTACCTTTAAGAATTTAAGACAATGGAATCCCGTCCCATATCTAGAGTTGTGGTGACAGTATAACTTGATTGATCTAATAAATCTTTGTCTGCAATAAAACAGCGGGCCGCTATCTGAGACAGATAGAAGTCTTTTTCCCTGATGAAATAATGCTTATCAGCGTATTTAACCCTTTCCCTCATATGGACGCTTTCTGACGCCTCTGCAGCAGCTGGACGGCTTTTTGAAAACATAGTGACAAAAGAAGAAATTGCTCAAAACGAGCAATTTCTCCTTTTGCCACAATGTTTTCCACTTTTAGTCATAGGTTATTCCATTCAATTATAGAGATTTTCTATTATTTGACAAAATATGTTCAAAGTCGTCTGCTGCAGAATTGTCGTATGAGGGAAAAGGGTTAAACTTTGATTGCTGGAACTGATTTTGTGAAACCTGTGCCACCAGTATGGAGCCAGGTAAGGCAATGCATCAGCAGCTATACTGTTGACTGACCAACTCACCATTTTTTCTTGAAATTACTAAAATTGACTATTGACATCTTCCATCTGCAAAGCTTGATGAGTTCATTTTAGAAATTCAGAACTTAAAGAGTAAAATGAATTGTCTCAGTGAGGCAATTCTTCTGAGTATATCCACAACATCATGGAAGCTATTTTTGCTTTTGCCTCAATGTTTTTAACTCTGTTCCATTTGCAGACACATTTCGATGCATCTGCAGTAGTAGACATCTTTTGAAAATATTGTGGTTAACAGAGAAATTGCTCCTTTTGCTACAATGTTTGAGACTCTATTCAATAAATCATCATGCAATAATAGAGATTTTCAATTTTTTGTCTAAATGTTTTCAATGCAACTGGTACAGATTTGTGGTTTGTGAGAAAGGGGTTTAACCCCTTCCCTCATACGACAATTCTGCAGCAGACGACGTTGAACATATTTTGTCAAAAAAAAGAAAATCTCTATAATTAAATGGATAACCTATGACTAAAAGTGGAAATCGTTGTGGCAAAAGAAGAAATTGCTCGTTTTGAGCAATTTCTTCTTTTGTCACTATGTTTTGAAAAATCCGTCTGCTGCAGAGGTGTCAGAAAGCGTCTATATGAGGGAAAGGGTTAAAGCAGATAAAGAGGTAAAGGGTTAAAAAACAAAAACTCATTATTTTAAAAGGATAAGTTCCACCCCTTGATCAATAGCATTAATATTTACAAAGCTTGTTGATTATTGTATTTATTTAATGAAATAAGAGTATTGAATAATTGTGTTTATTTGATACAAAGCATCCCATTCTAACTAACTATTTTTCATCATAGAAATACAAATATTTGCATGGTAGACAAAGAAGATCGCATAATATAAGCAATTGATTAAACTTGTGTTTCACTTAATTAAAACATTATGGTAATACTTTAACCCTTTTCCACACACAACAACTTTTGCTGCATGCAGTCGAGTCTAAAACATCTGGTTAAAAAGATGGTAAACCTCTTTTAATGAAACGTGGATCATTGATAAAAAAAGAAAATGTGACTAAAGGAGAAATTGCTCATTATAAGCAATTGCTTTTTTTGTCACAATGTTTTCAAAAGTCATCTGCTGCAGAGGCATCTGAGAAAGTGTCTATATGTGGGAAAGGATTAATACATTTCTGTCTATTTAATACAGCAGTTAGTTAAAATATTTCATTCTGCCTTGAAGGCTTCAAATTCACTACAGTTTCCCTGAGCACCAAGGAGGGCTGCCATTACTACTATCTTTTAAAGTCTACGGTATTACCCGGCTTGGGATCGAACCCACAACCTCCCACACTGGAGGCGGACGTTCTACCACTACACCGCTGAGGCGGTCTGTAAAAATCGCCTTAACTAGACCGTCCAATCATATACAATATCAGTCTTTTCTAGCCAGTACTACTGGCTCGTTTATCCTAACACAAGTCAGACAGTTGTTTTATGCTAAGGCTAAAAAAAATAATATATGTGGTTCAGGACCTTCCCTATTTTTTGGGGCCGACCCTAGAACTTTTTATCGATTTTGGGAACTAAAATAATTGAGTACGAAACTGAAACGCTTTCCAAGCGTTTATCGATCGTAATAAAACAAACATGGCGGCGGCCACAGTGTTCGCCGTGACGGTAGAAAACGCATCCATGGTCCTTCAAAATGAATTATGAAGGCAGTCATCAACTCATCTACCGTCGGGGAAGTTTTTGCAAGAATTATTGCATATATTGATGAGATGTCTTGAATCTGTATATAGCACACATTTGTAACCACTTACGTCTGTAACAACTTGCAACAGACAACTTACTTCTGAAGAAAAAAAAAAGCGCCTACCTACCTACCGTTTTTCTTTGACCAATGTTACCTGAACCACACATATTTTTTTTTAGCCTAACCCTTTCCCTCATATAAACGCTTTCTGGCACCTCTGCAGCAGACGGCTTTTTGAAAACATAGTGACAAAAGAAGAAATTGCACAAAACGTGCAATTTCTCCTTTTGCCACAATGTTTTCCACTTTTGATCATAGGTTATCCATTCAATTATGGAGATTTTCTATGTTTTGACGAAATACGTTCAGAGTCGTCTGCTGCAGAATTGTCGTATAAGGGAAAGGGCTAACCCCACAACGCTGAGTGCCAAGGAGGGAAAGCCATTACTTCAATTTTTAAAGACTTTGGTTATAATGATCCGATGGTAAAAAAAAACTTTTTACAGACTTAAAGCCATTGTCAGATATGAGAAATTGATCATCTCAAGTTATGTATTCTTTTTTTCGCAATGTTTTGTAAAAGGTCCTCATGAAAAGGCAATTGATTAAACTTGTGTTTCGCTTAATTAAAATATTATGGTAATACTTCAAACCTTTCCCACATACAACAAATGTGCAGCAGACAACTTTGAAAAATTCATTCAAAACTATAAAAACTCTCTTTAAATGAAAGAACAATATTATTGAATAAAGTTGAAAGCATTGTGGCAAAAGGAGAAAATGCTCATTATGAGCACAAAATTTCGGCACAAATGTTTTCAAATGTCAAAATTCATCTGCAGGTTGGAAAGAGTTATGCCATCAGGTAAAGGTCAAATTGTCCTGGATATTGAGTACCATATTTTAAGAGCTAGATAAGGAGCATTTTTCATGTTCTAAAATCCTTATTTGACATCCAAACCCTATGCTGTCGGTAGTCAAAAGAATCGTCTCAGTGAGACGATTTTTTTGAGTACTCACAACATAGGATTTTGTTGAGTTATAAGAGAAATATTGTGGGGAAAAGACAAGTTCACTCCCTTTTATCTAGTCCTCTGCCATATTGACCTGATCATGACCTTTATGCAAATTTGTGATATCATGAAATATTTTTATTATCCCCCGCTTTTTCGAAGAAAAAAAGGGGGGTTATTAATTTCGGTTTGTCCATCTGTCCTGTCCGTCTGTCTGTCACACTTCGTTTCCGTACAATAACTGCCACAAATGGGAACCGTTTTTTTTTTTCAAACTTGGTAACAACGTAAAATGCCTTAAGGGCTAGGCCAAGTTCGATCGTCAATTTCGGCGGACTTTATTCAGTGGAGATATGGCCCCTTGATTAACAAAAAATGTTGTTTGTAGCGGTTTCCGTGCAATTACTGCCACAAATGTGAACCGTTTTTTTTTCAAACTTGGTAACAAGGTTAAATGCCTTAACAGCTAGGCCAAGTTCGATCGTCACTTTCGGCGAACTTTATTCCTACAATATTTCCTGCAAGCGGGGGATATAAATTTCATGAAATTTCTTGTTAACCCTGTTCCACAAACAAGAAATCTGCATTAATGCAACTTTGAAGACAGTTTGGCAAAATAATGGGGAAATATGTTAAATTTATTACTTCTTTTATGGCAATATACAGGATCCAATAAATGACCAGTGCTATATATTTTATGAAAATAAATCTGTGCTTGATTTTGATTTATATCCATGCCAGGTTCAGCTTCAGGTTGAGGCCAATATTTTCATGATGTAAGAGTTTTTTTTAACCCTTTCCCACTTGGAATGCATCTTGAGCAGATGACTTTTGAAAACATTGTGGCATAAGGAGAAATTGCTTATCATGAACAATTTCTCCTTTTGCGACAATATTTTCATCTCTGTTTAATTATTTGTATCTTCATTTTAATTTTCAGGGTTTTTCAATATTTTTGCATAGATTTGTTCATAAATGTCTGCTGCAGATTTGTCATATTAGAGGAAGCCAATTATTTATGTTGTTTATTGGTATTCTGATGCTAGAGGAAAATAATGATGTTAACCCTTGCAGACGCATTTTAATGTAATAGCAGCAGACGACTTTTGAAAACATTGTGGCCAAAGGTGAAATTGCTCATGATGAGAAATTACTGTCGACAAAGCAAGAAATTGCTAGAATAGAACAATTTTGCTTTTCGCACAATCATAAATGTCCTCCAATCCAAGCTCTTGATAATGTATGTTTTTCATGTTCTAAAGTCGTGTTCTTAAATTGGATATGCAAACCCAAATGTCAGAGCTCAAAGAATTGTCTTGGTGAGATGATTCTTTTGAAAAACAAAAACCAAAACATTGCAGACTATTTAAGCGAGTAATAAGAGAGATATTAAATTAAGGTCCTAAAACCAGAATGCTCTTTTTTCTCAAGGACTTCAAACCAATATTGCATGCGCGGCAGTCGACAAAATTATTTTCATAATAAGGAAATAATGCTGAGCCATGTCTAGCAATTTCAGGTTTTATTGTCTCTCGATCTGTAACAGGATACTTTAAAAGTTAAATTGTTGTAAAACTAATAGGGCTATAGTTCTTGTTTAATGTCAAAAGATGCTTCTAGGACAAAACTACAGACAGACAGTGGTGAAGGGAGTGAGATTGTGTGGATTCGCAGGCTACTCCGAGTCTTCACTGCTACACAGATGATCTAAATGTAAGATCCAAAATGGCTGGATAGCTCATTGCTGTGATAAGAGTATGGATTGACTAGGCAGGTGAACAAGATCTTCCCGACAGTTATTGCCTATCTCTTTACAGAAACCTGGCCTTGTCACTGGAAAGACAGGATAAAGCAAATTGTAATCCTGGAGACCTTGGCAATAGGGAGTGGTACACTGGTGTTTTCCACCCATTATTCTTTAAAAACTGCCCTACCCAATCAGTCCATATGCTGTGGATACCAAAACAAAGTTGTCTGTCCATTACACCTTGAATGAATTGGTTATAGTAATCCCTTTCCCACCTGCATATGCATTTTGACGCAATGCTGCATCTGCCGACTTTTTAAAACATTTTGGCCTAGGGTGAAATTGCTCATGATAAGCAATTTCTCCTTTGGCCACAATGTTTTCAACTTTATTTAACAATCAAACTATCTTTTATGGAGATTTCTCAAGTTTTTGTCGCTATGTTTTCAAAGACGTCTGCTGCAGATTTGTTGAACGTGTTAAAGGTTAGTGACAGGCGACCCATGTGTACTACAAAAACATTCTTTGTAATAGGCTACCTAGCAAAAGTGTCTGTTGCAGACACATTTGTCATTATAGAAAATACAAGGCAGAAATAAAATGGAGGACTGTTGATGATAAACACCCTATTTCTACCAAATTTCTCATGATTTCTGGTGTTGTACTACCGGTGTCGTGGCACACCTGCTGAGAGTAAAGTGTTAATACTTTTAAGCTTCCTGAATCCCTGTTTTATCTGGTTATACAGAAGGACTTAATTAGTCGCCGGGCAGAAGCCCGCGACTTCTATTTTTAATAGCTTTTCGGAAATCACATGGGAGGGCGGCTTATTATTAGAAAGGAACAAATCTAGATGATTTGAACATATTACAATTGTGGTTGTTTACGAACACTAATAAATGACACATCTAAAATGAAATAAATATTCCGATTTTTTAATGTTTGCAGTTTTTTTTATTTCACTCGCATTTAAGTTTTTTGTCTTATTTACGAAGACAAAAGTGGTCCCTTCGAGACGTGAACCAACACCCCCTAATGCAGACTCTTATGTGTCATCATTGAGGTCAATTTCGGATTCTCCTTTTAATAGCAATTTTAACTTACTAAATGTTGTTTTCATGTTCAAAGAGATGTCTTGATTTGTGTAGAATTCATTTAATAATGGTAATCCATGAATATCTAAAGTAGGAACTGTTTCTAAGCTAAATATAGACCCTATTCTGTTGTGTAGTTTCGTGACCGTTAACATCGATTTTCGCGCATGCGCATTTCGATATGAAAAAGCGAGTGATATTATTTTATTTTAGACAAGTACAAGACGAATGTTTGACGCAAAGCGTCAAAGAGAAGCCGCAATATTTCGTTGTACATGTAGAAATAAGAAAAAAAGAACATTTTTAAATCCACAAACAATAGAACAATTTAAACTGTAGACGGTAATGCTGATATATTTCTCCTTTTGAAGACTTTTATTTTCTTCAAATTACCTCCCTTTAAAGCAATACCAGGATATTTACCTTGTGATTCGAATAAGATTGACAAACATTGAAATTATATGAATGAATACTTTTATTTAAATAAGTAACAACAGCAAAATTAAATTAAAGCCAGATAAATGTGTACACATTTCGTTAATTTGTTATAGATACCCTAATGTATAGATATGAATATAAACTTTATAAGCAAATGTTTTCATTTCAACGTTCCTGATGTTTGAATAGACTAAGGAAAGTCAAGAATACATAAATAAATCAATGCAGTCTTTTCCGGCGACATTGATGCCTTGCATCAACTTTCTCTTGTTGCTTTGCTGTATTAGCTCTCCAGATAGATTACCTATGTTTGAGGTCCCGAGATCAAGACACTGACAAGAAAAACTTTGTTTCTCCTTCTGTATCCGCTGGTATAGATATAGTGACCTGAAATGTTTTGAAATATGTGAGAGGAAAAGCTTTGTTTCTCCTCCTGTATCCCTGATGGTATAGCTACAGTTACCTGAAATGTTTTGAAATATGTGAGAGGAAAATAAAAGTGTAACACCGTGGACATTTAAGCCTTTCCCACATGCAGAAGCATTTTGATGCTTCTGCAGCAGATGGCTTTTGAAAGCATTGTGGCAAAATGAGAAATTGCTAATATTTTCTCATTTTCTCACAATGTTTTGAACACTGTTCAATAACAGTAACTGTTGTACTTTCATATTTTGGCCGAGATGGCTTCACCCATAGGAGGCTGACACGCTATTTAACCCTTTCCCTCATATGACAATTCTGCAGCAGACGACTTTGAATAATATTTTGTCAAAAAATAGAAAATCTCTATAATTGAATGGATAATGCACCAGTCAATTGTAACCACGGCCCCCCAGGTCCGGGGGTATACCGGTGGAAATTGGCCATGTTTTTACCTTCTAGGTGGCCCCGCAGTGCCGAGGGAATGCGGTGGTTTTGTTTTCGCGCCGAAAATAGCGGGGAATGGGCCGTGCTTTGTGCCGGGAAATATCCGTTCTTTTAACGGGATTTGTCTGCGTTTTAGCCAAGGCCTTACCTAGGATGTCCCCGGGGTGCGGGGGCATTTGGCTGGGATTTTACCAGCAGTTTGTCAAAAGTCAAAGTCCCCGCTATTCCCCGGACCTGAGTGGGTGGGGGCGTGGTTACAATTGACTGGTGCATAACCTATGACTAAAAGTGGAAAACATTGTGTCAAAAGGAGAATTGCTCATTTTGAGCAATTTCTTCTTTTGTCACTATGTTTTCAAAAAGTCGTCTGCTGCAGAGGCGTCAGAAAGCATCTATATGAGGGAAAGGCTTAACAAAAGGTGCACTCTATTATATATACTCAAGGGATGTATCTTCTTCGTCAGCCAGATTTGATCCATGTTTGCATTTTGGTTCGATACAAAATTAAAAAGCCTAAGTACTTGACACAAAGATTTCATCCAAGTATACATTTTTAGCTCTACTGGCCAAAGGCCAGAAGGGCTTATGTCGTGGCGATGTGTCCGTCGTCCGTGCGTGCGTGCGTCCGTGCGTCCGTGCGTCCGTGCGTCCGTAAACAATTTCTTGTTAACACGATACAGTCTTCACTTTTGATTGTATCTCAACCAAACTTATACAGTAGTTAGATATCCATGAGAGCTCGGTTCCTTTCGAAAACCAGCCAGATCCGCCCATGCATGACTGGATTATGGCCCTTGAAATTGTCAAAATTGCTATAAAAGAGCTTGTTAACACGATACAGTCTTCACGTTTTATTGTATCTCAACCAAACTTATACAGTAGTTAGATATCCATGAGAGCTTGGTTCCTTTCGAAAATCAGCCAGATCCGCCCATGCATGACTGGATTATGGCCCTTGAAATGGTCAAAATTGCTATAAAAGAGCTTGTTAACACGATACAGTCTTCACTTTTAATTGTATCTCAACCAAACTTATACAGTAGTTAGATATTCATGAGAGCTCGGTTCCTTTTGAAAACCGGCCAGATCCGCCCATGCAAGACTGGATTATGGCCCTTGAAATGGTCAAAATTGCTATAAAAGAGCTTGTTAACACGATACAGTCTTCACTTTTGATTGTATCTCAACTAAACTTATACAGTAGTTAGATATCTATGAGAGCTCGGTTCCTTTTGAAAACCAGTCAGATCCGCCCATGCAAGACTGGATTATGGCCCTTGAAATGGTCAAAATTGCTATAAAAGAGCTTGTTAACACGATACAGTCTTCACGTTTGATTGTATCTCAACCAAACTTATACAGTAGTTAGATATCCATGAGAGCTCGGTTCCTTTCGAAAACCAGCCAGATCCGCCCATGCAAGACTGGATTATGGCCCTTGAAATTGTCCAAATTGCTATAATTGAGCATGTGAACACAATAGAGGCTCCATTTACTATCTGATCTTCACCAAACTTAGATAGTAGTTAAATATTGATGACAGCTTGGTTCCTTTTGAAAACCAGCTAGATCCGCCCATGCAAGACTGGATTATGGCCCATGAAATTGTAAAAATTGCTATAATACAGCTTGTGAACACAAAAGAGCCTCCATTTACTATCCGATCTTCACCATACATACATGCTCTGGATTAAAAATGACCAAAGAACCATACCAGTAGAGCATAGGCCCTCATGGGCCTCTTGTTTCTAATAGCGTGCCAGGCCACTATTGTTTCACTCATCTTCCGCAGATTTGTTGTATGTTGAAAAAGGCTTAAGTATACAATGCCATCTGTTGCAATTTTGTCAGATGTTATCTTGATCAGGGAAAGAGTTTCATTATTGCTGAGTTGACCATTTGGAATTGATGTGTTTGTTTATTGGGGTTTTACTCCGTTTTCAACATTATTTTCAGTTATATCACAGCGACAGTTCACATAGTCATAATCCCTGAGGAAACAAACCAGTACTAGGCTTGGAAATGTGCCTTGCCCAAGGGCAATCTGCCATGACCCCGGATGCCCGGTTTCAAATCCCCGACGCTAACTACTCGACCACGGCAGATTCCTCTGGAATTGATGTGTTCAGCAGTGTCCAATTATGTCGGAATATTCATTAATTTTGATTTGATTTTGTTTCTTGCATGGATTTTATACTGTTCTGGGCACTGTCCTATAACTGCAAAAAATTTGCACATTTGTATATTTTTTTACATCATCTCTGTGGTGTAGTAGTAAGAGCATCTACCTTGGTAGCCAGAGACCAGGGTTTGATCCCCAGTTGAGGTATTATCGCAACAGATTCTTCCCTTTCCGGTTTATTCTAACAAAGATCGAGATGTAAACACAAGTGTTCCATGAAACACATGTGGAACACAAGTTTAAAAATAGGTGAGACAAGGGGGCTATTATCATCTTGATCTGTGTTACAATTATCCAGACAGGGAAGAGTCTGAAAGAGACTGATGAACCAGTCCACCTGCTGCAAATCGGGGGCTTGGCGTGAAATGGTTGTAACTAAAAAAAAAATTACCAAGGTTAATCACCTTGCCATGTAGTCTTTATAAGCGTTAAATCATTTTTTTGACACCCTGCATAGCATGATAGGCACTAAGGGATTACTCTTTTTTTGGCCTGGCGTCCGTCTGTCTATCTGTCTGTCCGTCACACTTTTTCGTCACACTTTCAATAAGCAGATGCAGGTGACACACATGTTCCGTGGAGCACTCCATTCTAGTTCTTGGTAAACAAAGGAAATTTAGACACTTTTGCTCGTTCTGATCAATGGCACCTAAATTTGCATTGTTTACAAAGGGATAAAAATTGCCCCTAAATTAAACCATAGGTTTTTAGTTACAACTGTTTCATGCCAAACCACAAAATGCCAAGCCCTCGAAATGCATCAAAAGTCAATAGTAATAGCGTAAAGATTCATAATCCTAATTATGAAGAATCAAAAGGGTGAAAATTCTTTCAAAAATTGGGGTTGTTTTGTTGTTTTATGGTTTTATGGTATGTCTTAAGGAGATGTGCGGATTACATGGAATAATTAACCCGTTTATTTCAGTACAATTTCAACCTGTTATTTTGAAACTCTGGAAATATGCCCATATGATTAAATGGAAATTGCTTTAAGAAACCCTACATTTTTGCAACAGTAAAATTTAATATCTCTTTTATAGAGGATTAACCCTTTCCCTCATACGACAATTCTGCGGCAGAAGACTTTGAACGTATTTTGTCAAAACATCTCCATTATTGAATGGATAACGTTTTGTGCAATTTCTTCTTTTGTCACTATGTTTTCAAAAAGCCGTCTGCTGCAGAGGCGTCTGAAAGCGTTTATAGGAGGTAAAAGGGTAAATTTTATTATGTACTCACTCCTTCAACAGCAATAAAATCATTGCATGATATAATTAAAAAAAAAAAAACGGTTGGCCATGTATACTATAATATACTATGGATTTACCATTAAAATGCTTAATTTTTAATTTTCACAAACATTTGGTCCATCATCAGAATTGCAGTTTAAATTATGGAGATATCATGTCATTTTGCTATTTGTAATACACACATTTGAATACTAATGCCTGTGAAGATGAGGTGTTTAAACCTCGCTTGTGAGATTTGGGAACAACTTTCCTTTGGAAATGTTGAAGTTCTGCTCACGAATCAATCAACCATGAACAAATCATTTTCATATTTCATAAAATATCTTTGAAATGGCTTGACATGCTTAGGAATTGATTTATTTCTGAATTTCAGATTGTGAACTCCTGTAACTGTCGTTGAGAAACTTTAACCCTTTCTCACATAGAATAACTCTGTGTCGCAGTCTGAACTTGTTGTATGTCTATGTCTTTATACACAGTTGGAGAGATCAAATGTAAGCGGCTTGGTTATCTTAGTCGGTAGAGTACTTGCCCTGAAAGCGAGAGGTCCGGAGTTATGGCCCTTTTACTTATTAAGTTGTTGGTCATATTTTGTCCAGCCTATTTCTTACAAACCGATGGGTGGAAAATTAATAAAATTTTACATGAAGCTTCTATACCAAGAGGAGATGTGCATATCCTAAAGGTCTTATAATTGCATGTTATTTAACAGCGTTATGGCCCTTTTACTTATTAAGTTGTTGCTCATATTTTGTCCGAAGTCATACTTTGTCCGGCCTATTTCTTACAAACCAATGGGTGGAATTCAATAACAATTTTACATGAAGCTTCTATACCTAGAGGAGATGTGCATATCCTAAAGGTCTTACAATTGCATGTTTTTTTACAGAGTTATGGCCCTTTTACTTATTAAGTTGTTGGTCGGTCAGAAGCCATATTTTGTCCAGCCTATTTCTTACAAACCACTAGGTGGAATTCAATAACATTTTACATGATGCTTCTATACCAAGAGGAGATGTGCATAGCCTTAAGGTCTTACAATTGTATGTTATTTTACCGAGTTATGGCCCTTTTACTTATTAAGTTGTTGGTCGGTCAGAAGCCATATTTTGTCCAGCATATTTCTTACAAACCACTGGGTGGAATTCAATAACATTTTACATGAAGCTTCTATACCAAGAGGAGATGTGCATATCATAAAGGTCTTACAATTGCATGTTATTTTACAGAGTTATGGCCCTTTTGTTGGTCGGTCGGAAGCCATATTTTGAGTCATGGTGCTGTTTTGGGGGTATTTATCATCTTCAGTGATATTTCTATTTATAATTAGATTCAAAATAGGCATTGTATGAATGTTTCTCAGATACATGTACTCACGACTACCTACACCTTGGTGGTTTAGCCATTGGAGCTTTTGCCTGGAGAGCGAGAGACCCAAGTCTGATCCTGTGTTGTCCACAAAGGGCATAAGTGGCTTCCCTGCTTGGTGCTCAGGATTGCAGGGATAGCATTACGACTGACACGCTGGAATCAGAGCTCTGATAAGGAGAGTTTTTCTCATTCCCAAATTCTTATTTCACTCTCAAACCCTATGTGGTGGGTACTCGAAAGAATCGTCTCAGTGAGACGATTCTTTTGAGTACCCACAACATGGGGTTAAGTTGAGTCATAAGAGAGATATTCATGGGAAAAGCCCAGCTTACTCCTCCTAATTTATTTTGAGTACCAACAACATACGGTCAAGAGCTAGCCCTGGTGTCAGGATAATTTACAAGCAATACTGTGAATTTAACCAGGAAACATTGTTATATAACTAAAATACTTTTTAGAGTGGAGTGGAAAATCATTCAAACAAATCAAACAGACAGATGACTTATAAAATTATGTGTATAAAGGAGGTATCACTCAAAAACATTTTAAAATATTTCCTTTTACCACAATGTTTTCTGGATCAGAATTTTACTTCTAGTTTCCATAGAAAACATTTATCTTCAATTGAGGATTTCTATCGGATGACTGTAAAGATACATAATGGGTAAATGGTTAAGATAGTTTATGTTATTTATGTTATTTTTTTAGTCAAAGGATTTATTGACTGTTAAGATTTTAGTACAGAGGGGGCGCTTACATTCTGAGAAATTTCGGTCGACATTTGTCAGTTTCCTCACGTATTGGAATGCAATATGCATGCAAATTACGTGCCTAAGTGATATATTTAAGACAGATTTATCCTTTCTTTATGTTTCAATTTGTATCAGAATCAATAGAAGGTTCACAGAAGTTTTCGAAGATATGTAGACGCCATAATGCTAGATGTTTAACTCAAGGGCTAGATAAGGTAGAGTTGAAATTGACTTAATTAATCCTTTCCCACATAGAATAAATCTGTAGCAGATGACTTTGAAAACCACTTTTCAAAACTGTGAGAAATCTTTCTTAATGACAGTTTAATTATTAAATAGAGTTGAAAACATTGTGGCAAATGGTGAAATTGCTCATCCATTTGCTAAAATGTTTTCAAAGTTGTCTGCTGCAGATTTGTTGTATGTGGGAAAGGGTTAATGTTACAGCTATCTGCATTGAAAACATCTTGGAAAATATCTCAAACTTTAAGATACTAATTTTGAATTGGGGGAAAACATGCTCATTTTGTCATTTTGAGCAATTTCATTTTTTCCAAGCAATGATTCCAAATATCTAAAGATGAGATTGTCAATTTATGTTGTCTGTATCCTTCGAAAGGATTATGTATTGGAACTGATTGTAATATATTGGGAACCGAGCACATATGGGGATTATGATCTGTAACCAGTCTAATACAATGTATGTGGGAGGATGAATGATTCATGTGCGAAGAAAAATACATCATTCTAGCACTGTCAGTTGGTACTGATGAAACTATTGGGCAGATTTATACATATTGATTAGTTGCTATATTATATATATATGCCAGGCCGTGCAAAAACCTATCTTTGATATCATTTTATATTCACAAAAGACAGGATCATGTAAATCCTTTCCCACATGCAACAGTTCTGGACCACTCACAGTGACGATAATATGTGGGCGAAAATCTGAAAAATCTCTTTAAATAAAAGTTAAAAGTTGAACACGTTGTGGCGAAGGGAGTTTTCTCCTTTTGCCGCAATGTTTTCAAAAATTTGTCTGCAAACCAGAATTTGTTTCTATTGCCTATTAATATGTATATCAATCAAAAGAGTTGGATACACAGAACTATTATTGTATATGATAAAGCTTGTAGCTATGTAGACCATCCATATTCGAGCCTCACCAAAGGGCTCAGCATTACATGTGGGAAATCACTGAGTAAATCCTTCAAAAGTGTTTTGTTATATATATCTTATGATACAGAAAAGCCAGGAAAAAATATAGAAAGAAATAATAATTTTCCATATTTATCATTGGGTACTTATATGTTATACTAATGAAGTTGTGATTTCAACTGTTGAACCGTTCCATGATGTTGACTTTTTTTCATGTTTATGCGAAAATAACATAAATTGACACAATTTTCATAGGATATAGATGTGCGTTTATTTTGCAAGATTTGAGGATATTGATCTTCCGTTTCTTTATCCTTTTTCCACTCGACTTAACATTTTTATCAAGCCAATTCCTAGTCTGTGACCCCTATTCTTGCCACAAGAAAAACGTTAAATTTATAGTTAATGATTTACTAAAACAATTATGCGCTTTGTTAACTCCATTTTATCTGAGTCATTTTGATAGAAAATGTTTAGAAGTGGGAATTAAAACTTTTTTAAAGCAATTAAATCTGCCTTGATAGAGATTTTCCATATTTTTGAGTAGATGTTTTCAAAGTCATATCTGCTGCAGATTTGCTTTATGTTAGGGCATGTTTCATGTTCTTTAACCCTTTCCCTCATACGACAATTCTGCAGCAGATGACTTTGAACATATTTTGTCAAAAAATGGAAAATCTCTATAATTGAATGGATAACATATAACTAAAAGTGGAGAACATTTTGGCTCAAAAGGAGAAATTGCTCATTTTGAGCAATTTCTTCTTTTGTCACTTTGTTTTCAAAAAGCCATCTGCTGCAGATTCGGCTTCCGAGAGCGTCTATATGAGGGGAAGGGTTAAAGCGATTAAATCTTCCTTGATAGAGATTTTCCATATTTTTGCCTAGATGTTTTCAAATTAAGTCGTCTGCTGCAGATTTGCTGTATGTGGGAAAAGGTTAAGAGACTTAACCCTTTCCCTCATACGACAATTCTGCAGCAGACGACTTTGAACGTAATTTGTCAAAACATAGAAAATCTCCATAATTGAATGGATAACCTATGACAAAAAGTGGAAAACATTGTGACAAAAGGAGAAATTGCACGTTTTGTGCAATTTCTTCTTTTGTCACTATGTTTTCAAAAAGCCATCTGCTGCAGATGCGTCAGAAAGCGGCTATATGAGGGAAAGGGTTAATAAATCAATCTTCAAAAGTCGGTAAGGGGTATACTTGATAAAAATGGTAGGAAAACATAACAGTGATTGCTCATTAAGATAATGAAACTAATACAGTGATTGCTGTTTCATCTCAAAGTTTTACCCCCATTTACCCTTTCTCATATACAACAAATCTACACCAGTCGACTTTGAAAACATACCAGCAATAGTACCAAAACATTGCTAAGAGCAATTTCTCTTTTTGCATCAACGTATTCATAATTTGAGCCGTCCCACGAGGAAACCAACATTATGGTATCTGCGTAATGTATCGATCAGTCGCCCAGGCTAATCCCGGCTGAAACATTCCATCTTAGGGGGATAGACGAGTAATGATTCCTGAAACAGAAAATCCACATGAGGCGAAAAGAGTCTGTCCGGGTTAGACTGCTCGGCATGCTTAGGCTGATACGGGTCGATGCTTTATGAAGTCCACAATGTTGGTTTTCTCGCGGGTTTCTCATTTGTCTGCTTGCGATGTGTCAACTTATTGTTCTCCGTTCACAGGCAGAATATAGTTTAGGCCATTAATTTGAATTCTAACCTGATAGAGGTATGCATTAGGAGGAGTTAACTGTTTTTTGTCCCACAGTACATGACTTTTCTACGTTTAAATTTGATCATTTCAATTGACATTGAATAAAAACATTATAAGAACATAAACATTTGCTCATTGTTTTTGAACAATGGCTGACATAATAGAATGTGAACTGTTAACCCTTTCCCTCATATGGACGCTTTCTGATGCCTCTGCAGCAGACAGCTTCTTGAAAAAATGTAGGCAAAAGAAGAAATTACTCAAAACAAGCAATTTCTCCTTTTGTCAACATGTTTTCAACTTTATTCAATTATTGTACTTTCATTTAAAGGGAGTTTCCAATTTTTATACGACCGTTTTTTAAAAACGGTCCGTATTATGGTATGGTCATGTCCCTCCGTCCGTCCGTCTGTCCCTCCGTCCGTTCGGGTTTTCCGCACTTTTTTCTTACATACTTTGAGCTATTGAGCTGAAATTTTGTATAAGGCTTTGTAGTGATGTGTCACAGATCAAGTTCATATTTCCTGGGATTTCGTCAATTTTTGAATAAGTTATGCCCCTTTTTGGACTTAGAATATTTGTTTTCCGCACTTTTTTTCTACATGCTTTGATCTATTGAGCTGAAATTATGTATATGGCTTTGTAATCATGAGTTACAGATCAAGTTCACATTTCCTCGGATTTCGTCAATTTTTGAATGAGTTATGCCCCTTTTTGGACTTAGAATATTGGTTTTCCACACTTTTTTCTTACATACTTTGAGCTATTGACCTGAAATTGTGTATTAGGCTTTGTAGTGATATGTCACAGATCAAGTTCATATTTCCTGGGATTTCGTCAATTTTTTAATGAGTTATGCCCCTTTTTGGACTTAGAATATTTGTTAGAAAGAATATTTGTTAGAATATTTGTTTTCCGCACTTTTGTTCTACATGCTTTGATCTATTGAGCTGAAATTATGTATATGGCTTTGTAATCATGAGTTACAGATAAAGTTCACATTTCCTCGGATTTCGTCAATTTTTGAATGAGTTATGCCCCTTTTTGGACTTAGAATATTGGTTTTCCGCACTTTTTTCTTACATACTTTGAGCTATTGACCAGAAATTGTGTATTAGGCTTTGTAGTGATATGTCACAGATCAAGTTCATATTTCCTGGGATTTCGTCAATTCTTGAATGAGTTATGCCCCTTTTTGGACTTAGAATATTTGTTTTCCGCACTTTTTTTCTACATGCTTTGATGTATTGAGCTGAAATTATGTATATGGCTTTGTAATCAAGTGTCACAGATCAAGTTCACATTTCCTCGGATTTCGTCAATTTTTGAATGAGATATGCCCCTTTTTGGACTTAGAATATTTGTCAATTTCTGCATGAGTTATGCATTTTTCATAGTTTCCCATTATTCTTTAACAACTTATTCCTGAACGACTTTATTAACTTTTTACAAACAAACAATATATCAAAACAAAGAGGAAACTTACAAAGAAGTTCCTGACGGGCGTATTATGTACCGTTTGCGGTACTCTTGTTTCCGGATGTTATCAAAGTCGTCTGCTATAGAATTGTCGTATGAGGGAAAGGGTTAAGAAGTGACCATGATACAGAGGTCAAGGTCATAGACCTGCATGATCAGACTGAGCCTCAGGATGATCCAGATTTGCAATCTTTCACTCTATCATCAGCTGTACATGGTAACTGAACCCTTTCCCACTTACAATATAACTGCAGCAGATGACTTTTAAAACTTCTATGCCAATTAACCCTTTCCCACATACAACAAATCTGCAGCAGACGACTTTGAAAACATAGTGACAAAAACCTGAAAAATCTCCATAAAAGACAGTTTTATGAGCAATTTCACCTTTGGCCGCAATGTTTTCAAAAGTCGTCTTCTGATATTGCGTCAAAATGCGTCTGCAGGTGGGAAAGGGTTAAAGTACGGAAAATCTCTATAAATGAAAGTATCATTACTGAATGGGGTTGGAAACATTGTGGCAATGAGTGAGATCAGTATTCTATTAGATGTAGCAAAGGGTTGATACAGGTATTGATTGTTTGGTGCTTTATGGGGCTTTCAACAATGTTTGAGTTATTTCACAGCGATTCCTAGGTAAGTGACCAGTACTACTGGTCCATTTAAGCGGCCATTTCACCAAGGATTGTTTTGGTCCCGATAGTACACAATCCTTTTTATGGTCGATTGGCCGCATTTTTGAGAAAATAGTTGGGAACCTGCGAGCACTGTTGAGCACTACCCTATGCCTTTGTGGGAAGATCTGGCGCGATCGCCTCAGTCCTCCGAGGGTCGGGTACCAAAAAAGTGATCGGCTACTGTTTTTAAACATGTTGAAAAACAGTAGCCAATCAAAATCCGTTGGCCCGTGGTCGTTTTGGTCGTCCGAGGGTCTCCTGAAGGTCCCCTTGTCTCGCCCACCCTCTGGAGCTTTCGTATAGCCTCTGCTGCTCTCTAGCGAGGGTCATGCCTTTGCCGTGTACCTATGGGTACTTGCACGTACTTTCATCCCAGAAACGTGTCGATTGCGCGAGGAACGTACATGATTCGTCCCCCCCGCCATGGTCAATTGGTCGGGACTTAATCGGGTAAAAAAAGAGGACGATTGGAGGCGATTCAGGACGCCAATCGGGCTGATAAAAAAAATTGATTCATCTGGGACAATCTGGTCCAGATCGGTCTGATTGGAAAAAACAATCCTTGGTGAAATGCAGCCATTACCCTGACACTTAGCCAGTCAGTTATGTTGACCCACAACACTTAGCTCCAAGGAGGGCAGCCATTACTACCATTTTTAATTAAAGTCTTCGATACAGGCATAATGTCTTAGGAAATATGGTCTGAAAATTCTTCGTCGAATATAGTTGTGGTTTAACCCTTTCCCTCATGTAGACGCTTTCTGACGCCTCTGCAGCAGCTGGACGGCTTTTTGAAAACATAGTGACAAAAGAAGAAATTGCTCAAAACGTGCAATTTCTCCTTTTGCCACAATGTTTTCCATTTTTTGTCATAGGTTATATCCATTCAATTATGGAGATTTTCTATGCTTTGACAAAATATGTTTAAAGTCGTCTGCTGCAGAATTGTCGTATGAGGGAAAGGGTTAAGCAATGTTGTTCAAGATACACAGTCAAGCGCCACCTACCAATTACCAATTCAATCAAAGTGTGACAGACAAAGGACAGATAATTGATGCTCCTTTTCCCACGCTGTTTTCAATAGAGGTCCACTGCAGAGGTATCAGAAAGGAGATTTATATCAGGTAACTTGATAGGAATAGAGGAGCCTGATTCATATTAGTTACAGATCTATCTGGGAATGACCAAAATATATCTAGCTGTCATTTTCACTGTTAATTCATGTATGTAGAATCACTCGTTGATTTCCCTGAGGAAGAACTTGGTTATTTTTTATATAGTTTTTTATGGAGTCCTGGCTGATGTAATTAAGCTGTACTAAAAACACTAACACTAAATAACGATCATATTATGTGGATCTCGATCAATGGTTTATATAAAAGGCTGAGTTAAAAACTTGTTATCGCAAAAAACTGTTTTTTTTAAATATCATATATAATGTCTTAAATCTTTATTAACCCTTTCCCACATACAACGAATCTGCAGAAGACAACTATAAAAACATTAAGGCCAAATATGGAAATTTAATATAAATGTTATTATTAATTATGTTCATATAGAGTTGAAAACATTGTGGCAAAAGGAGAAATTGCTCGTTTCCAGCAATTTCTCCTTTTGTCACAATGATTTCAAAAATCGTCTGCTGCAGAGACGCCAAAAAAAGTCTATATGTGGGAAAGTGTTTCCTACATACAGACGCTTCTGACTCCTTTGCAGCAGAAGAATTTCTCCCATTGAAATAATGTTTTCAACTCTTTTCAAAAATTATAATTTCAGTTATATCAGTAGGAAAAAACACTTATTGCGCAACTTTAAACTTGATATACAGTTATAATCTCTGAGTGACATTTTAGGAACAATTATCATTATATAAACTCCCAGGTAATCCTTTGTGTATAAAACAAATCATGTGCTAAAATGATCACATTGGTATAGTTATTGAAATATCACTATGTACTTAGTTTCTGATGAGTGATCTAGGACATACATTGATTGTCCTTATGAAACAAATTTCTAAAACTATGTAAATATAATCAATTCCAAATTTCATATTGTAATTTTAGTTAGATATTTTCTTATTTATGCCTAGATTTTTTCAAAGTTGTTTGCTGCAGATTTGTTTTATTTGGGAAAGGGGTTAGTTAAGGTATAAAAGTATCAGTACTGAATGAATGTGCTCGCACTATGTCTCCGGCAAGCACCTAGAAAGGGGTTATGAAATTATCAGTAATGAATGAATGCTCTCACACTATGTCTCTGGCAGGCACCTATTAATCTATCAATCATTTCTAGCTGACATAAGAAATCTTTGTTCCTTATTAAATTAAATCATAGATGGACCGTTTCCAATTCTAATTCTAACAGTGAAGGCTAAGGGAAGTCTTAAACTAAGATCTATCTGTTCCTCTATTCCACGATATGTAGCTACAACCACAAGAGGACTAGATAAGGAGGAGTAAACTGGTCTTTTCCCATCAATATCTCTTGAATGACTCAATTAAACTCTATGTTGTGGGTACTCAAAAGAATTGTCTCGATGAGACGATTCTTTTGAGTACCTACAGCATAGGGTTTGGTAGTCAAATAAGGATTTTGTGATGTGAAATACTCTTCTTATCTAGAGCACCGCAACCACTTGGCATGTCAAGCTCTTGCTTTGTTGCATTTCCATGTTCTGGAACTGCCTTAGTTGTGTAGTGGTAGAGCATCCACCTCGGGTACGGAAGATCTTGGGTTCGATCCCCGGTTGGGTCATACCAAAGACTTTAAAAATGGTAGTGATGGCTTCCCTGCTTGGCGCTCTAAGGGTTGTGGGGTTAGCATTACGACTGACTGGCTGGTGTCAGGATAAATGGACCAGTGGTACTGGTAACTTACAAAGGAAATGCTGTGATATAGCTGAATAATTGTTGTGGGTGGCATAAAACATCAAACGATCAAGAATCAAACCATGTCCTGGTATTTATATAAGGGATGAGTATCTGCTAACCCTTTTCCATATACAGACTCATTTTGAAGCGTTTGCAGCAGACGTCCCTTGTGCACCTGGGATTCAATAGAAGTAAACTCTGAGAACTAATGAGTTGACCCTTTCCCACTGTACACATATGGACAAGCTGTAGCAGATGGCGTCAAAATCTTCTATGCAAAGATTTGGAAAACCTCTGTAAACAAAAGTATAGGCATCATGATTGAAAAGATTTGAAAATAGTGTCAAAATGAGCATTTGCTTCTTTTGCAAGCATATTTTCTTTCAAGCTGTTGTCTAAATACAGTTGTGTCAAAATGCGTCTGAAAGTTGGAAAGTTGTGAACACCTTATATGGACTCAAGGTTGTAACTGTCTGTAACAGGCGCCAAACCCTCAAAATAATTTACAAATTCTGTTTCTATTTCTTATGCATGAACAATTACTCGGAACCTCATTTAACTAACAGATTCTGAGAGAATTTGTCGTCTAGGAAATAATGGTCCAATAATTCGATTGATTTTCCTTTCTTGTAAATATTGGAAACTAATCATATTTTGTCAAAATGTAACGATCTCCAGATTTTCCGTCATTAACCCTTTCCCTCATATAATAGACGCTTTCTGATGACTCTGCAGCAGACAGATTTTTGAAAACATAGTGACAAAAGAAGAAATTGCTCAAAACGAGCAATTTCTCCGTTTGCCACAATGTTTTCCACTTTTAGTCATAGGTTATCCATTCAATTATAGAGATTTTCTATTTTTTGACAAAATATGGTCAATGTCTTCTGCTGCAGATTTCCTGTATGTGGGAAAGGGTTAACTGGTTTCCATGATAACTTATCCAGAAAATCGGATATTCGGGGAACTGGCGAAGACAAATTGGGAGTTCATTTCGTTGATCAATCATTGGTTATTATTGACAGAGTTGGGTACTTCACTGACCCCAAATATTCATTGATAGACTCGTTCATCAAGTTGTGTGATCATTTATAGCTTTTAACCATTTTTGGTAAATTTTTCCCGTCTTTATACAATCACAAGATCCGGGGACCTGATATACTTTAGTTTTTGTAACCAGCAGTTACCTCTAGATTATATATCGAGATTAGATGGAATATTCCTCGGTATCTCTGTGTTCTCATTTAACCCCTTTCCCACAAATGTTGCGTATTGTAGGAGAGATAGCTCGCAAAAGCATTTAACCCTTTTCCCACATATAGACGCTTTCTGATGCCTCTGCAGCAGACGACTTTTTGAAAAGACAATGTGACAAAAGAAGAAATTGCTCAATATGAGCAATTTCTTCTTTTGCCACAATGTTTTCAACTCTTTTCAGTAATTATATCTAGATTTATAGAGCTTTTCTGTGTGTTTGGCTGGTTATTTTCAAAGTCGTCTGCTGCAGATTTGTTGTTTGGGGTAAAGGGTTAATTGCCTTTTACACACAATTGCTGGAAATAAGCAATTTCTCCCTACTTGCCATAATGTTTTTCTTTAGCTTTTTCCAGTTATTAAACGTTCATTTATAGAGAGTTTTTGTGTTTTTACCTAGATGTTTTTCTGGTCTTCTGCATATTTGATATTTGCTGTATGTGGGAAAAAGTTAATTCATGTGTTGTGGGAGGCAGAAGAGTCTTTTCTCTGAGTACCTACAACATAGGGCTTTGGGGATTTAAGGAATATTTTTAGAGCATGAAGTATGCCCCTTATCTAAAGCTTTGACAAGCTTTGGTATTTTTTAGACAAAATGTCTTGTTTATTAGGCTGGAGCATTTTATAACTTAAACCATTTCACACATGCATACATATGTTCATGTATCTGCATCTACATTGTGGCAAAAGAAGAAGTTGCTCATGTTCCTAGGAACAGTACACATGTATATACCAAGTCACATTATACAAAGCACCTTTTTTGACTTGGAAAAAAGCAGATGAGGGTTGGCGTTCGCTTGCGGCACTCTTGTCTGTATTTTAGCTTCTCACAGTGGAATAGCTGAAAATGGCTTCAAACCCCAATCAATCAAATCAGTCTCTAAATGTTGCCACTTCTCAAGGTCACATGAAGGTCACACCAGTTTACCCGTCCTCGGCTGTGCTTACGGTAGCACTCATGTTTATGTCTTGATTCTCGCTAATGATGTACGGTCGTGTGTCAATTTATCGGCACGGTCGTGATTGGTGTTATTTTGCTGACACGGGTTTCTCACAAACCTCGGCCAAAATGTCAATTACCGACAATTGCAGTGTGCAGCTCTTCAATGAAGTTCTTGCTTACTTTGGAGGGATGCAAGGAATATGTTTTAACCTCTGTGTATGGCTGTCTGAGTTGTAAGTGCACCCTATCAGCGAATTAACCTTTTTTTCCTTAACATAGATGACACTTAACCCCATTCCCACCTATAGACAATTTCTGATGCCTCTGCAGCAGACGACTTTTGACAACTTTGTGGCAAAAGGAGAAATGGCTTAAAACCAGCAATTTCTCCCATTTGCCACAATGTTTTCAACTTTTTGCATTAATTATGCCTTCATTTATAGATTTTTTTTTTTTTTGGCCAACATGCTTTCAATGTCGTCTGCTGCAGGTTTGCTGTATGTGGGAAAGGGTTAAAAAGATTTCCAATCCTTGACCCTTTCCAACATGCAACAAGTCTGCAGCAGTAGACATTGAAAAACCTCTGATAAAAAATACGGAAAATCTCTGTAAGCAAAAACGTCATTATTGGATAATGTTGTAAACATTGTGGCAGATGGAGACGTGTGATTCTTTCATTTATAAGGATGTAGGCATTCAATAATTTCCCCAGATGTCTTTCAACCTTTTCCAACTTACAGCAATTCTGCTGCAAGGTACTTTGCAAGGTACTTTGCAAATATACTAGTCAAAAATATGGAAAATGTCTGTGAAGGCGATAACAAAATTGTTATCACCTTAACCCTTTCTCTCATAAAGACGATTTCTGACGCTTCTGCAGCAGACGGCTTTTTAGCTCTACTGGCCATGGCGTTGTGTCGGTGGTGCGTGCGTGCGTCCATAAACAATTGCTTGTGAACGCGATAAAGTTTTCAGTTTTGATTGTATCTCAATCAAACTTATACAGTTACGTAAGATATCCATGATAGCTCGGTTCCTTTTGTAAACCAGACAGATCCGCCCATGCAAGACTGGATCAAGGCAAAAAGAAGAAACTGCTCAAAACAAGCAATTTCTCCCTTTGCCTCACTGTTTTCCACTTTTAGTCATAGGTTATCAATTCAATTATAGAGATTTTCTATTTGTTGACGAAATATGTTCAAAGTCGTCTGCTGCAGAATTGTCATATGTGGGAAAGGGTTAATAACGCATTCATTTATAGAGATTCACTTTCCATACATTTGCCTAGAAATTTTCAGTTGTCTGCGTCAAATTTGTTGTTTGTGGGAAAGGGCTATTAGGTAATTGGATGCAAAAAACTCCACCATCTTGAGACAGTGACCGTCTGATATATAATGCTATCTATGTCACATCGTTCACCGATGTATGATATATATAGAATTGGTATTTTTATGTCAGGATTTTAATATTCAATATCTCATTATTGTAGATGGCGCTAGTAAATCACTTGAACAAATTGATTGCTCTCTTCTCGTAGCCGACCTACAATAGTTATTAGGCTGGTGGGACGTCAAACATTCTGCTAAAATTGAAATTATTCTTTCCTTTTTTTTTCGTCAGTTTCATTGGCATCTTTATGGTGTAATAACAATGTGAACGGCAATATTTATATTTTGGTAACATAATGAATTTTTCCATATTAGAGTCTTATTTCTTTTCAATCATATCATATGATTGTTTGATAATAAAGTTTGTCACAATATAATCAGAGTGCTAGATAAGGGATGCATTGCAATATTGTGAATAATTATTTAGCCACTTAAAACCCTAATTTATGGATACTCCAGAGATGACGCTTTTGAGGTATTGTGATGAAAATACCAGTACAATATTGTGAATAATTATTTAGCCACTTATAACCCTTTCCCTCATACAACAATTCTGCAGCAGACGACTTTGAACGTATTTTGTCAAAACATAGAAAATCTCCATAATTGAAAGGGTAACTATGACAAAAAGTGGAAATTTTTTTTGCACGTTTTGTGCAATTTCTTCTTTTGTCACTATGTTTTCAAAAAGCCGTCTGCTGCAGAGGCATCAGAAAGCATCTTTATGAGGGAAAGGGTTAAAACCCTAATTTATGATACTCAAGAGATGATGCTTTTGAGGTATTGTGATGAAAATACCAGTACAATATTGAGATTTGTGAAATATTTGATTCTTTAAGTTTTTTCTCTCGACCATTTGCCATATGTACATCCAAACCTCTGCTAAAGAACACCTTGGAATAGTAATTCCCTGTCTATAGCAGCCACACTGTTAGTTTCCCAAGCATATATTTTATGCATAAATAACCCTGCAATTAAGGACCATCTTTTTTACAAAGACCAGAGTGTTGCCTCTCCATGGGTGGTCTTTATTAACACAGGTTCTGTTGTACTTTCAAACTTCTGAATGTTTCTTCTAAAAATGTTATTTCGCATGTCAGGGTTCATGAACAGATTGCATGCTTTGACATGAGTGAGGAAGATAATGCATTATCTAGAAAAATTACTTATACAATGTTTTCAAAAGGAATATAAAATGGCATGAAGGATTTGGCACCAGAGGTAAATCCCTGCTTGCAGTTCTAATATTACCTGGTAGAACTGTTTCTTGGTTGACCCTCTACAAAAATTGTTCAAGCCATATTGATTGTTTGACAGCCAAGCAGCATCAGAAAAGGGGTAAAATGATTGTTTGCTTCAAACAGAATCTCCTCCTAAACCATTGTCTAATTTCAAGATAATTTAGCAGAAATGTTCCTTACGTGACCCTTTTTGTTCAAGCCATATATATTGACTGTTTAAAAAAGATAATTGCCAGGAGGCATCTGAAATTTGGTTAAATGATTGTAAGCTTCAAAAGACATGTCCTCCTAAACTATTGACCGATATCAACCAAAGGAATGTTTCTTTGATAGTCCTCTTTCAAATTTGTCAACAATTAAATGCCTTTTAAAAAATTTCAATTACTGATAAGCAGTTACATTTGATTCTATACCATAACTCAAGTGATATATTTAGGGACATCTTGGCCCTCTTGATCCATTTGCCACAAAGTTTTCAAAACTTTAACCTTACCTCATAACTTAAAAATCGTTCACCATTTTTAAATGAAACTTGGTACACATCTTCCTAGGAACACTATGCATGTCGATACCGAGTCACATACATCTGGCTTTAATAATTATCCGTTATGTCCCTTTTTAAACTAATAGCGTTTTGAGCAATTTCTTCTTTTGTTACTATGTTTTCAAAATGCCGTCTGCTGCAGAGGCATCAGAAAGCGTCTTTATGAGGGAAAGGGTTAATTTTGTATCTCCCTATTACTGAGAATCAGCATTCAGTTCAGGTTCTGAGAGATGTTTTGTTTTTTTGCCGATTTCATAAATTATAATCTATGTGCAAGTGTCTCTGAAATATTGAACGCTTTTCCACATACAAAAAATCCGCAGCAGACAAAAATGAAAACATGTAGGCCAATATATGGAAATTCTCTATGAACAAAAGTAAAATTATTGAATATAGTGTTGAAAACATGGCAAAAGCAGAAATTGCTCATTATTGTTTTCAAATATCGTTTGCTGCTCATGCATCTGCAGGTTGGAATGGGTTAAATGAATGGACTGTTTCCAGTCCAGAGGATTAACATTTATCCCTTTAGTAGACAGCTTTTGAAAAAAAATTTGGCAAAAGGAGAAATTGCATAATGAACAATTTTCTATTATTTCCTGTTGTCTGCTGCATATATGGGGGTAAAGGTTAACCCTTTCCCTCATACGACAATTCTGCAGCAGACAACTTTGAACATATTTTTTCAAATAATTGAAAATCTCTATAATTGAATGCTATGACTGCAAGTGGAAAACATTATGACAAATGGAGAAATTGCTCTTTTAGAGTAATTTCTTCTTTTATCACTAAGATTTAAAAAAGCTGTCTGCTGCAGAGGCGTCAGAAAGCGTCTATATGAGGGAAAGGGTTAACATAATTTGTAATTCTGAGAAGCTCCAGTTTTGACTTCCCAATTAAGTCATGCGGTCTTGGAAGTGTTGAAACATTTGGGATTTATCGCCTTCCATGACTAGCAATTATATTTGAGACTAATCTTGGGCGGTTTTGAGGGGGTAAATGTTCTGGCTTCAGCCACCTATATATTATGAACTGTCAAAGATGGCAGAAATTTTGCTTAGCCCTTTCCCTCATACGACAATTCTGCAGCAGACGACTTTGAATGTATTTTGTCAAAACATAGAAAATCTCAATAATTGAATGGATAACCTATGACAAAAAGTGGAAAACATTGTGGCAAAAGGAGAAATTGCACGTTTTGTGCAATTTCTTCTTTTGTCACTATGTTTTCAAAAAGCCGTCTGCTGCAGAGGCGTCAGAAAGCGTCTATATGAGGGAAAAGGTTAGTCATTGTTTCATGTCTGGTGTGGGCAACCAGTTACCCTTGAAACAAAAAAATGGTAACTACTTATATATTTCAAAGAAAAACATATTTATTCAGGCCATGTTTAAAATACTTTTGACAATTTTATTGGAAAGTAAAGCAGCAACATATTGATCGCTGTCTTTGATATTATAAACAACTTGATACATAATGCACAAGATGACATTAGAATTTCTTTTTTTAGAAATCAAAGAAAATGTTTAAATCAAATGCTATCTGCTATTTTATCCCGCTCTCTAATTTGACATGTCTAAAAAAGGAATATCATTTTTGTTTGATAAATCAGTGATTCTAAAAAGGCATAATTCACTTAATTGGATTAATCATCTCAAAGCATCAAGCTTAATGACTTGACTTTTAGCTATTGAAATCACTGACATGTATTTAACACCACATCATGAAAGTGTTTCAAACAGATGTATTAATAAGGGGGGTTACTCTCTTATTACCCAACCAAACCCTATGTTGTTGGTAAATACAGAATTGGATGTTGTTTCCTGATTGTTTATAATGCCTTCAAAAATCATATGAATCGGAGGCACAGAGAACAAGAAAAGAAGAAATAAACTTGTCTTTTCACCAACAAATTATCTCGCTGATGACTCAATTAAACCCTATGTTGTGTGTACTTAAAAGAATCATCCCAGTGAGATGATTATTTTAAGTACCCACAACATAGAATTTGAGGGTCATATACGGAGTTGGGGATGTGAAACACTCTTCTTATTAAGCTCTGGAGGCATCAAAGTTGGCTGTAAGGTATGAAAGGCAGAATGTCAAACTGAAGTGTTTCATGCAGACAGAGAGTCAATTTGTTGGTATGCTTTCTGCCAGTCAGATATTTTACTGTTATTGCTGGAAGGTTGTTGTAATTATCTAGATTATGTAATAATTATGACAAGCTTATTGCTAGCAGTTATAATTACAACTGCGTTTTAATTATTGGGGGCATAATTGGTTGTAGTAATTATCATTGTTGCGTAATAATTAATAGCTTGCATTCCCTCCTAAATATAATTCCTAGTTATTCGTAATATGACTAACATCTTTACTAACGTCACCATGTTAAAAAGCATCATTAGAATCAGTAGTTTAGTTGATCCTTTGGTTCCAAACATTCAAATTGATTAAACAATCATGCAGGATCATTTGTATTCTGCCAAATTGTGCTTAACCCTTTCCCTCATATAGACGCTTTCTGATGCCTCTGCAGCAGGTGGCTTTTTGAAAACATAGTGACAAAAGAAGAAATTGCTCAAAATGAGCAATTTCTCCTTTAGCCACTCTGTTTTCCACTTTTAGTCATAGGTTATCCTTTCAATTAACCCTTTTCCTCATATGACCATTCTGCAACAGACGACTTTGAACATATTTTGTAAAAATATGAAAAATATCTAAAATTGAATGGATAACCTATGGCTAAAAGTGGAAAACATTGTGGCAAAAGGAGAAATTGCTCGCTTTGAGCAATTTCTTCATTTGTCACTATGTTTTCAAAAAGCCATCTGCTGCAGAGGCGTCAGAAAGTGTCTATATGAGGGAGGGGGTTAAACTATCATTCTTTCTGATGATTGACAAAAGTCAGTGCGCTCAGGGTCATTTGTATTCTGCCTAATTGTGCTTAACCCTTTCCCTCATATAGACGCTTTCTGACGCCTCTGCAGCAGACGGCTTTTTGAAAACATAGTGACAAAAGAAGAAATTGCTCAAAACGAGCAATTTCTCCTTTTGACACAATGTTTCCACTTTTAGTCATAGGTTATCCATTCAATTATAGAGATTTTCTATTTTTTGACAAAGTATGTTCAACGTCGTCTGCTGCAGAATTGTCGTATGAGGGAAAGGGTTAAAGGAAGCCTATAACCTGGAAAGAATGTTTTACACTGATGCCAAATAGTCAGGAAAGTCATGGGTAGGCAAAGTGACTACCGTTAACTAAAATAGTTTTAAAGATTGCCGTACACTGAAACCATCAAGCAGTTCAATTTGTCACATTGATCTGTCCATATCTCTGTACAAGTAATTGTTAGGTATTCCAGGAAGCATAAATTGACATTAATTTACCCTTTTTTTCACATACAGCAAACCTGAAGCCAACAATTTTGAAAGCATTTTGGAAAAAACCCACAGAAAATCTCTTAAAATGAAAGTGTAATAACTGCATGAAAAGTCGAAAACATTGTGGCAAATGGAGAAATGGCAACTTCTCCTTTTGTGCTAATATTTTCAGAATTTAATGTCAATATGTGGGAAAGAGTTAACCCTTTCCCTCATATAGATGCTTTCTGACGCCTCTGCAGCAGACGGCTTTTTGAAAACATAGTGACAAAAGAAGAAATTGCTCAAAACAAGCAATTTCTCCTTTTGACACAATGTTTTCCACTTTAAGTCATAGGTTATCCATTCAATTATAGAGATTTTTGTTTTTTTGACAAAATATGTTCAAAGTCGTCTGCTGCAGAAATTGTTGTATGAGGGAAAGAGTTAATACATGCTAAGTTATTGAAGGATTAATTAGTATTATGTGGAAAGGAAGCTTGTTACCTGGGACGAATGTTTTACACTGATGCCAAATAGTCAGGAAAATCATGGGCAGGCAAAGTGACTACTGCTAACTAAAATAGTCTTAAAAATGGCCGTACACTTCAATTTTGTCACATTGAAAATCTCTTGAAATGAAAGTATTATAACTGAAAAGTCGAATACATTGTGGCAAATGGAGAAATTGCAATTTCTCATTCTGTGCTAATGTTTTCAAAAAAAATGTCAATATGTGGGAAAGGGTTAATATATACAAGTTCCTATTCTTTCTCACAGGCTTTCAAAATAGTGTATCAGGTAAACAGGTACCAATTAACCTTGTATCAGGTAAACAGGTGCTAATTAATTAACCTTATGATGATTGTCATCTGTTCCAAAGAAAGTAAGGACTTGATGAGGGAAGAGAAAAACAAAGTCAGATATAAATCTGAACTTTGCAATTGCAAGCAATTAGTTATGTTTTGGTTTTTTATCCAGGTGGAAGACTCAATCTCTCAATGTAAAGTGCTGATTGCATAAGACAAAAGTAAACTGCTGCAAAGTTTCTGCAGCAGACGACTTTGAACATATTTTGTCAAAAAATAGAAAATCTCTACAATTGAATGGATAACCTAGCTATGACTAAAAGTGGAAAATATTGTGGCAAAAGGAGAAACTGCTCGTTCTGAGCAATTTCTTCTTTTGTCACTATGTTTTCAAAAGGCCGTCTGCTGCAGAGGCGTCAGAAAGCATCTATATGAGGGAAAGGGTTAACCCTTAAACTCATACAACAAATCTGCAGCAGACGACTTTGAAAACATACCTGATTTTCTTGGAAACTCCCTTTAAAGCGACTCGAATTCGCCCTAAATGTTATTCTTTATGTTATCCATAAACCAGGGTAGAAAATGTATCGTTTTTTATCAATAAATAAAGTGAACTTGAGTCGTTTTCAATTGTCCGGATGAAGGGGTTTCCTATTTAAAAATACTTACTGACAGGGTAGAATTTGCAATGGAAAAAGTATCGAAAACAAGAATATCTCACCGATTATAGGTGTATGTAATATGTCAGTTGTCATATTTTAATGCCCCAAATACAAAAATAACACTTATTGTCCCCCGCTTTACGAAGTAAAACGTCAGGGACATTAAATCTCATTCGTCAGTCCGTCAGTCCCTCCGTCACGCTGTCACAAAAACTTTAACCTTGGTCATAACTTCTGAACCGTAATAGGTACTGCTTTCATATTTCACATGTGTATTCCTTGTGACAACCCCTTTCCATCAATACCAATTTTTTTGACCTTGTGACCTTGACCCTGACCGCAACCCAACCAATAAGACCCCCAAAGCGGGGGACCATAATTCTCTGAATTTGCTTGTTTTCTTAAAATTGGAAATTTTATTTTTTTTCGACAGTTGTGTATCTGGAGTTCAGTCGCTTTAAATGAAAATACAATAATTGAATAGAGATGAAAACAGGATGACAAAAGCAGAAATTGCTCGTTTTGAGCAATTTCTTCTTTTGGCGCCATGTTTTCAAAAAGCCTTCTTCTGCAGAGGCGTCAGAGTGCGTCTATATGAGCCACTTGCGGATGCATTTTATTCGATAATTATGACGATGATTTTGTGTGACCAATGTAGATCCTGATCAGATATGGATCGCAAAAGCTTCAATTCAGGTTGGTGCTTTAAGAACTTTCATTTACTTTTTATTGCTATTCAGCGCACACGTAGCTGGTCCAAAGAGTCCCTACTTTATCACAATGGTATTCTTGTATTGGCTTTATCCTGGGTAAATTACCAGTACTACTAGTTCATTTATCCGACACCAGCATGTCAGAGGCAGTCGTAATGCACACACATTGCACATTACCCCGCAACACTGAGTGCAGTTACTACCATTTTTAAGCAGCAAAATTAAATTAATACTCCTGGAGTAAGAGCTTTGCCATTTTGATAGTAAGATGACAAGCTCTCATGAATAATATTAGCTTATATTCGTCCATGTAGGTTAAATCTTTGCCATTTATATGTTTTTAACCATTTCCCACCTGCAGACGCATGTTGATGCAATAGCAGCAGACGACTTTTAAAAGACATTGTAGCCAAAGGTGAAATTGCTCATCATGAGCAATTTCCCCTTTGGCAATAATGTTTTCAACTTTATTTAACGATTAAGCTATTTTTTATGGATTTTTTTTTAGATTTTTGTCACCATGTTTTCAAAGTCATCTGCTACTAATTTGCCATATGTGGGAAAGGGTTAAAGTCATCTGCTGTAAAATTAGTTGTATGTGGAAAAGTCTTAACCCTACTTTTGGGCATTCAAATGTCATGATATATTAACAGGAAAGACTCAGGTGTCCATTAAATCAAATGTTCAAATGATATTTTGAAAAAGTAGGAAAGGAAACATTGAGGGGATTTGTGTATTTATTTGTCATGAGGATAAACACCTTCTTCTTACATGGTCCGGTTGTTTGAGCATCCACCTTAACCCTTTCCCTCATATACTGACGCTTTCTGACGCCTCTGCTGCAGACGGCTTTTTGAAAATATAGTGACAAAAGAAGAAATTGCTCAAAACGAGCAATTTCTCCTTTTGCCACAATGTTTTCCACTTTTAGTCATATGTTATCCTTTCAATTAAAGAGATTTTCTATTTTTTGACAAAATATTTTCAAAGTTGTCTGCTGCAGAATTGTCATATGAGGGAAAGGGTTAAGAGCAGGAGACCAGACATTGATCACAGGTTGTGTCATAACTATTCTTTAAAAATGGAAGTTGTGGCTTATCATCTTGGTGATATAGCATTTTGACTGATGTGCGAGAGTCAGGATAAGCTTACCAACAGTACTGGTAAGCTACATGATGAAATATTGTTGAAAATAGTGTTAAACACCATACAAACAAAGCATCTGTGTCACAAGCAGAGATAAGCAAATAGAACAACCATGCACTGCTGATATCACAATGATCTATACATAGTCAGAGGAAATGTGGAAGGCTCTTGTCACATCAGTTTGGTTTAAATTGTCATAAAAAGTTTAGAAAGCCATCTTTTATACTTGCCTTTCCACTTTAATAAGGGAGGTATACTTTACTTGAAATGAAACCAAATTAACCCTTTCCCTCATACAACAATTCTGCAGCAGACGACTTTAAACATATTTTGTCAAAAATTGAAAATCTCTATAAATGAATGTTTTCAATAAGCCGTCTGCTACAGAGGCATCAGAAAGCATCTATATGAGGGAAACGGTTAATTAGATGATTAAGAGAAATCCCTAGAAATGATAACTACAAACCTGCTTGCGATATTTGCAATTAGTTAGGAGCCGTCCCTCGAGAAAACCAACATTGTGGACTCTGCGTAAAGTATCAACCCGGATCAGCCTAAGCATGCCGTACAGGATTACCCGGATAGACACTTTTCGCCTCCTGTGGATTTTCTTTTTCAGGAATCATTACTCTATACCTCTTTTTCCCTGAGACAGAATGTGACAGCCCAGATCAGTCTGCACGGAATGTGCAGGCGGATCTGGGTCGATACATTACGTAGAGGTCACAATGTTGGTTTTCATTGGCTATATGCTTGCATTCAAACTATTTCTTGACTTGCTCATATTGAAATTTCTCATTGGCCACAATGATTTCAGCTCTCGTCAATAATTATACTTTCTTTTTTCCATATTTTGGCGAGATATTTCGGAGGAATATAAGATTTGTTGTAATGTTTAAGGGTTATTCATTAGGAAGGTGAAGTCATGTTATAAATCAGTCATTAACAAGACTACAACATTATTCTATTACTGGTGTTTGTGATCTAGCATAATTATACCCCCTTCGAAGAAGAGGGGGTATATAGGAGTCACTGTGTTGGGCTGGCTGGCTGTCTGTCTGTCTGTCTGTTGGTCGGTCGGCCAGAAGCCATATTTTGTCCGACCTATTTCTTACAATCACTAGGTGGAATTCAATAACATTTTACATGAAGCTTCTATACCAAGAGGAGATGTGCATATCCTAAAGGGGTTACAATTACATGTTATTTTACAGAGTTATGGCCCTTTTACTTATTAATTAAGTTATGGTGTAGGTCAAGGTGCTGTTTAGGGTGTATTTATCATCTTCAGTGATAGTTCTAGTTGTAATGGTGCCAGAATAGCCTATCATAAGTGAGGCATTTTTTCTGTCATCTAGATAGATTAACCCTATCCCTCATTTATAAAACAAATCTGCAGCAGACGTCTTTGAACATTTCTTGGCAAAAGGATGAAAAATCACTATTAATGAAATTATAATTATTGAATAAGAGTTGAAAACATTGTGACCAAATAGAAATTGCTAATTTTTATGTCAAAAATACATTACCAGTCATTTAATACCTGATATATAATCTCAACACCGTTAATTCATCCAGAAAAGAAGCTCGCGCAGCCATGCATAGCCCTCACGCGTGTGTGATACACACGGCCGCCGGTAATACCGGCGCACGGGCCATGTGACCCCTACTTTTAATTTCTGGACACACCAACTGACAGCTAAGAATTTATTTCATTTTTATATTTTATTTCTTGGTCTGTTTAAGGCATTCGCCTTAAACAAGTTATTTTCATTCAGTTATTCAACTACATTAACAACCTAACAACATAATTGTGTAAATTACTAATTGTAATTAAGTTGTTTTTTGTGAACACAACTAACTGAGAAGTCACGGGTGGGTTACCCCACCCACTATTTCAGTTACGTATCGGGTGCGGTAATGGCCATTCATTCTTTCAACGAAGTTATAGTTACACCGACCCTATTAGCGATAATATTTTATTATCGCCTTGTATTACATTATGTATATTAATTAAACATGAACAATTTTGGAAAATATTTGTAAAATCTTTTTCATTGAAATACGTTCCGTGATCAACGGGTATAGTAGAAATAAAAAATAGAAAAAAATTATATTTTTTGTTGAATCGTATAAATTGTTTTGTTTCATATATATTCTATGTCACATAGTGGTGATCAGAGGCGTGACTCATAACGGCTGTATGAGACACGCGTCTGTCCTGTTTTGCGTTCACTAAGTACACACAGGATTCACCCTGTGAGTACTTCTCTTCCTGGCCTGCTTCCATTTGGAAACAGTCTGGGTTGAGGAGGACTCACAAAAGCTGGAAGAGTAAGAAGACCCCTAAAAAGGTTTCTCTTAGCTCTACGAGTGAAGCGGAGTTTGAGGGGTTCTCCCAACAATCAGACTCCGCGGCTGTGTTGAGTGAGCAGAAGGTCAGAGCTGTTCCTTCTTCACTCCGCACAACCGCTCAGAGGTCCAGATTAGGAGGTGTAATCAGCTATTTTCCCCACAAATTCCCTCTTAGGAAACAAACCCTATGCTGTGGGTTCTCAATACCCACAGCATAGGGTAAGAGGGTCAAATGAGGATTTTAGACATGCATACGCCCCTTATCTGGAGCTCTGACCGCTCCCCCTCAGCTTCGGCTGGTCCTTCGCGGGACATGGAGGAGCGGATGGCAGCGGCTGATGTCTGTTATTCCGTCGGGAAACAAAGACCTTCGGGCCAGAAACCGTACGGACACAGTGATGGTTGGCCTCAAGAGTGAGCAACCGTCTGCTGAACGACATTATCTGACGCCAGGTGTTGGGGCTGACCCTTCGGGAGACGCCATGGGTCAATCAAAGGGAAACCTCACTGATTGGCCACCTCTAACACCACACTCTGCAGTAAGCAGTCTTCGGACGCTTACAGAGTGCCAAATTATAATGTCTGCGGACAGAATTCTTTGGAGACCGGTGATAGAGCAGCTTCACAACTGCCTATCATTAGTCAACCGGGTAATGCTTGCGAGCAAAACCTATATGACTCCGGGTAACCGGGTACCGGGCAACCAGTCAGTCATTTCGCCTAGGCGCGACCAGTCACCGGGCAAATCCGGCAGTCATTTAGCGATGACGCGACCGGTCAGTCATTAAGCCATGACGCGACCGGGCAAATTATCAGTCAGTTTAACATGACGCGACCGGGCAGTGGGCAGTCAAGGTAACGAGCAGTCGTTAAGCTAGTACCACTCGTTCTTCGCACAACCGGTCTATACGGATATTCAAAACACTGGTCATTACGCACCAGGCTCAGATATCCAACCGTCTAACATCGGTTATAAGGAGTACAGGACAGATAAATCTTTCCTTTCTCCAAGGGGAATAGTGTTCTTCTGTAGGGATTACACTCCTCAAAAGAATGAGAATAGAAGAGTACGGATATTCAAAACACTGGTCATTACGCACAAGGCCCAGATATCCAGTTATAGGTAGTACAGGACAGAGAAATGTTTCCGTGTCTCCAAGTGGAACATGGTACTTCTCTAGAGATTACACTCCTTCCCCGATACAAAGCTCCGTTTCAAAAGATGTAACGGATCGGTGATAGGCGGGTTAACCAAGCCTACCGGGATCAGCAATACCCACCTGATGGGAATTCACTGTTCCCGGAAGGACACCTTTCGAAGAGGCAGTCCTTAGAAGGCAAACCCCCGATCGGAATAACTCAGGTTTTCCGTGAAAGGGAGGTCGAGACCGTCCCATACGGTTAGTTCGGCGCCGACGATCGATCCAGTGCGACCTCTCTCTACTGCGGAGAGAGGAGGTTCATATCACACGATCGACACCTTAACACAACAATAAAGTACACCAAGATTGAATATTATTTTCAATCCCTTCTCTTACTTTTATAAGACTGTTGTTCTTTCAGTTGAAAGACGGATTAGAGTCAAGCATCGTAGGGCTCGACACTCTCCCACCTCCTCGTCTGACGGGCGGGGGCGGGGGGGGGGGGGGCAGTCCCCTTCAGATTACGAGCCGGCTGTAGAGCGTTGACCTCTACAGCAGAACATTAAGGAAGTACTTAGGGTGGTGCCTAATACGTTATGCCCGAAGGTTGACGCTTAAACGTCGTTTAAACCTATAATGATTTCGAGCAAAACCTACACTCTGCAGTACAGCAGTCTTCGGACTTCTACAGAGTGCCAAGTTATAATGTCTGAAGTTTTTGGAGACTAGTGATAGAGCAGCCTCACATCAGCCTATCATTAGTCAACCGGTCAGTAATGGTCAGAGGGAGCTACCATTACTGAACGTTCCCAGAGCTGGGTAACGAGCAGTCGTTAAGTCAAGTTGACTCCAACCGTTTTGTCAATATTATGACATAAGCATTGGACAACCGGGTGTTTTCGAACACAGCCAAGTGAAAATCTCCTTCGCAGAGTTGTCGTTCCTTACACTCATATGAATGTAATGAGTCGATAGTGCTAGAGAATGAGTCAAATGCCTACCGAGTACTCAATTAATCACTGGGCATAAACGGTTGTCGCGTGAACGTTCACAGGGCAGTCAAACTCTTAACTGGGCATAAACGGTTACCGGGCAAACGGTCACCGTGAAAACAAAAATTCAACTATGAATTCTTCGGAATTCAACAGTATTCCAATTGACAAATGTCCTCGGACACAGTCATTTGGAGATCGGGCAATGTCTTTAGACATAGCCAGTAAGGCACCGGTCAAACGGGTAATGTCTTAGGACATAACCTTTCGGCAGTCAATCGGGCAGTATGCTGGGACATAGCCGATTAAACAGTCGGCCATCGGGTATGGGGAGTACCGGTCAAATAGTTATGTCGGTCCCCAGGGAGGAGAGAGTGCGTCTCTAGGGACTACACTCCTCCCAAGTAATACCCATCGTACCAATTGTTGGGACGAGTCGATGTCCGACGGTATTACATGGGAGAGATTCAGTTGATTTCATAAATCAATCCCCTATGCTGGCCTACCGGGATCAACCGTTCCCAGAGGATAGTCACTCTGTGAACTCTCTCATACGTGAGCTCGGACCGAAGGTTGATTCCATGCGATCTCATTCTTCTTCGGAAAAGGGATAAATTCCTCGATCATGACTCCTTCATAGGATTCCTCCCACCAATGGGCTAAGTTTTGTGGAAAAGTAGCCAGTTGCTTGGGAAGATTGTTGTGTGGAGTACTGGTGTGAGAAAACCAGGAAATACATGAGTAGGTGAACTGGCCGCCGTGATATAACTGAGAAATTGTTAAAACGGCGTTAAACCACAATCAATCGATCATAGGATTCCTCCATGTCGAATCGGACACTGACATTCCGGTCCAGAACCGGCTTTAGTCAATCCGCACGTCGTCGGGTAAAACCCACGACCCCGTCTTGTCTGACGAATAAGAGACATATCGGGTTCAGTGCTCCATCGGATGATTAACAATTTAGAGCTGGACTCTAAATAAACTATCATTAGTGGGAAGTTACTGCATTCACTGCGTCCATAGGCGCATTTAGGCGTATGCGGCAACATTGTTCACAGGGACAGAACGTACAGTGACTTCTGCAAAGGCATTCTTAGAAGCCCAACCTGTGAAGACACAAGAGACAGGCTAAGTTCGAGCCTAGCTTTCTGCTTCCGCTGGCCCTGCCTTATCAAAGCCCCGTACGGGAGCAAAGTTGGCATACAACCAAGTAGAGCACTGTCCCTAATCCGCGGCTATAGGGAAGCGCTCCTCTCTATTAAGCTAACAGGAATACCATGGAGTGGGTATCAACCTTCCATTCGGTGGTTTCTACAACCGTCTTTCGTCTGGTTCCGGTGAAGACCGGAATAAGACTTATCGACTCAGATTGCGTCTAGTACGGTCGAGTAATAAAATGGAATGTTCCGTTTTATCAAGAACGCAATCCGGAACGGCTGTCTGAGCGATTCTTAGACCAAACAGACACCTGTTACCACGTACCGGTTGCTTTTTCATCGAGGAATGACCGTCGATTCTTTGTAAACGGGGAAGTGTTCCTTTCAAACACTTCACTTCGATTACCTGCGTTTAGAATTAATTCCCAAAACGGGCAAGTCGGATCTATTCCCCTCAAGAGACTCGTTGTAGGACGTTTCTCGTTGAGCTGGCCCTTCGGACAGACTCGATTCGCTATAAGAGAATCCGATTACCATGTCCTGGATAAGGATCAGTAATTAAGGGAAACGGTCCGATACATGCTTCATACTACACCCGAATTATTTACAGTTCGGGGCAGTGTGTTAAATACTCATTACAGTACAGGGCTTAACTGACTAGGACATGTACATGATCAATAGAGTAGACAGTAGTCCTTCGATTGGCAATAATTATTACTCCCTGAATTGCCCCCATAATTCAAATGAGTCAACTTCCGGTGTCGTTATTCTCTTCCTGACAATGACTTTAGAAACACAGTATTGGCCCAGAGATCGTAGTTCAACGTTCTTCTGGCCTGCCTATCGACATAACCGTTACATCTTCATTAGAAGTAGACAGTTCTTACCGATTGGTGTTTTTTAAGGTACGTCAATCAGTAATTTATGCTTACATTTGTTGCCGACCTCTCGCATTCAAGATTTGGCGATGAACACAACAATTATTGTTCGATGCTCCAATGCGCTTAACTTCAAGTTCAGATCCATTTCTCTCCAAACTTTTACGTTCTTCGGAAGCGGCCGCTTCTTAAGTTATAAACTGAGACTTAAATTCGTCTTGCTTGGCGAACACTATCAGGGAAGTGAGTTCTTTGCTTTCAGTAAAAACGAATTTCATCAGGTTTTACAGCCGTATGGTTATTCAACCGTTCTTATAAACCTGTATTCCTACTGAGACCAAGTTGCCTTTGGTGCTTCCTAACCCATCACATTTCACAACCTTTCTGTGAACTGTGTTCCCTTAGATATAACCTGATCTTGTACCCTGTCAAGGGTCTTAAGTTCTATATAAAACATTCGAGGGCTGTAAGAGCCACAGTAGGGGTTATTCAACCTCAGGTAGGAGAAGGATATGTCAGCAGCGTATTCAAACACTGGATATCCTATTCCTTTAATTAGTAATAAGATCCTTCTGATAAAGTCTTAAAACGTTTCAATCAGAAATTATTCCTCTCTGGACACACAAGTGGACTCTCAGCGAGTACTTACCTAATTAATACACAAATCACTAAATACATAAACAGTTGTGTTTATATTTAGTAGTACCGTAGGTACTCTTACCAAGTGCTACGATTTCTCGGGACCGGCATTGTGTTGGACGATCCTCCCGACCGATGCTGCAAAGTCATCAGGTATTAAATGACTGGTAATGTATTTTTGACATAAAAATGAAGTTTTTTAAAGTAAAACATATTTTTATTAGAAAATACTTACCAGTCATTTCAGATTCCCGCCTCCCAACACTAAACGCTGCAAGTTAACGGTGAAATTAAAAGTGGGGGTCACATGGCCCGTGCGCCGGTATTACCGGCGGCCGTGTGTATCACACACGCGTGAGGGCTATGCATGGCTGCGCGAGCTTCTTTTCTGGATGAATTAACGGTGTTGAGATTATATATCAGGTATTAAATGACTGGTAAGTATTTTCTAATAAAAATATGTTTTACTTTAAAAAACTTCATGTTCTCAGCATCTTACCTTTGAAAACATTGTGGCAAAATGTGCCATTGCTAATACAAGCAATTTCACCTTTTGTCAAAATGTTTTCAAAGATTTGCGACTGAAAATGCAATTTCTCCTTTTGTCACAACATTTTCAAAAGTGGTCTGAACATGAAACAGATGCCTTTGGAACCCTTCCAGGATTCATCAGTTAACCGTTTCCCACATACAACAAATCTGCAGCAGATGACTTCGAAAACATATTGGTAAAATGTGAAAAATCTCCATAAAGAAGGGTCTGATTAATAAAAAGAGTTGAAATCAGTGTGGCAAAAGAAGAAATTACTCATTATGAGCAATTTCTCCTTTTGCCACACTGTTTTAAGAAGTCGTCTGCTACAGTGGCGTCAGAAAGCATTAATCTCATGCCAACAGAAAGTACAGTGTGACCTGTATCAACATAGGGCATCATAAAAAACCTCAAGAGTTCCCAAAGTTGCGCAATAAACATATGCCATGTTTTTTGACAAAACGCTATAAATCCCGTCTCTGACGGTTCCACTTACTTGTAGACTAATTGCCAAGGTAACTTGCATACTGTGAATAAGGTGCTATGCTGTACATACAAACAAGTCACTTAACCTGTATCCTGCTGAATGCATCATCCTTTTATTAGCTGGTCTGGTTTTTTTGTAGAAAAAAAGTCGGGGTTTTGTGATACCCTTGGCGTCGTCTGCGTCGTCAACAAAACTTTAACCTTAACTCAAAAACCGTTCAACATTTTCAAATGAAACTTGGTTCACATGTTCATACCCATGTCTTTACCAAGTCACAAAACTCTGGCTTCAATAATTATTCAGTAATACCCCTTTTTCGACTTAGAAAAAAACATATGAGTGTTGGCGTTTAGTCTGTGGTGCTCTTGTTTTTGACAAGTTTTTGCATGTTAATGGATTTTAGTCTTTACTATATACATATATATAAATATTGATAAATGAGAAGCGATCAATGAAGACCAAGATTGGACTTGGCATGAATGTACTGTTTGATTGTGGTGTTCATTGCTTTCAACTGTAATACAAAAATGTGCATAAAATGATATCAAAATGATGTTGAACACTTTTCTCTTTTACAACAAATCAGCCGCAAACTGATGTGCTTGTATCAGTATAAACTATAATTAACTCATAAATACTAATGGTATAACTGAAATATTATTGAAAGCGGTTTAAAATACCAAACTGTGTGGTGTCAGGAGTGAATTGATTTATTAACCCTTTCCCATTTCTGCAGCAAACGACTTTGAAAGCATAGTGATAAAAACCTGAAAAATCTCCATAAAAGATAGCTTATTGTTAAATAAAGTTGAAAACATTGTGACCAAAGGAGAAATTGCTCATCATGAGCAATTTCCCTTTTGGCCAAAATGTTTTCAAAAGTCATTTGCTACTATTGTGTCAAAATGCGTCTGCAGGTGGGAAAGAGTTAAGGTCTTTACTGCTTTCAACAGTATTTCAGTTATTCACAGCGACAGTTCCCTAATTCATGCTCCCTTGGTGACAAACCAGTACTAGATTTAGAAATGTGCCCTGCTCAAGGGCATTCCACTGTCAGTTTAATTCAAAATATAATGTAACCTGTGTATAAAGACCACCCATGGGAAGACGATAATCTGGTCTTTGTTCACAGGTGGTAAATGTTGTTTGTATCCAGCAGTTAAAAAACTACAAGAAAAGAGCTGGAGATCACGTATGTGCTATCATATTTGTAAAAAAATAAAATACTTGTAAAATACATTCATTATTCCTGTCTGTACATTTAGTGATATAAAGAGATAAATGTGATTTGACTGAAATAGCAGACTAATTTTGTAAAAATTTCTGAAGAAAAGATAACTCATTTGCAATGCATGGCTATGATAAAAAGATTTCTAAGCATTTAACAATAACATCTAAAAGACCCTCAAGTAGTCTTAATCCTTTCCCGCATACAACAATTCTGCAGCAGACGACTTTGAACATATTTTGTCAAAAAATAGAAAATCTCTATAATTGAATGGATAACCTAAGACTAAAAGTGGAAAACATTGTGACAAAAGAAGAAATTGCTCATCTTGAGCAATTTCTTCTTTTGTCACTATGTTTTCAAAAAGCCATTTGCTGCAGAGGCGTCGGAAAGCGTCTATATGAGGTAAAGGGTTAAAGGGATTGTCTCACACATTTGGGTCACAATGTGAAACCCTTCCCACTTACAGACACATTTTCTTGCATCTACAGGAGACCAACTCTGAAAACATATAGTGGCAGAAGGAGAACCAGCTCATGATGAGCAATTTTACATTCTGCCACAATGTTTTCATCTCTGTTCAATAATATGAGTAATTTTTAGAAATGTATTTGAAAACATTTGGGCACAATTATGTATTTAACTATATTAAAAGATTATACTTTCATTTAAAGAGATTTTTAACGAATTATTTTTTCTCAAAAAATAATACAGTTAACGCGATCGTGTTTGTTTCCGGAAGTCACGGTTAAACTACACTTCCGCTTAGAATACACATTCGCTGCACCTAAATAGTCCTAGTATTTTTTCGATATTAAAATGACTTCTACGTGAACATTTCAATACAGTGAAGTCATAATTATACTATCGAATCATCATAGATAATCAATTTTCTAGAAAATATCAAATTAACAGTACGCGCATATATATTTCATTTGTCAGCAGGTACGTATAAGGCACGAGTATGAATTTTAGTCGTATGCCCATTCACTAGAAGTCGACCCCACGCTGTATAGAACAATGTTAATCTCACAAATATGTCACTACGCAGAGCTCAGTGAAATAGTCAGTGTGCATTTTAAACGCTCGCATCGCCGTTGTTTCTCCTTTTTCCAACATGATAACGATGATCAAAGGGGCTTTCTAATTATAGATCATGGTTTACATACGCGCGCATTCAGTTAGCTTAATATATATACGAAAGTAACGCTCATACCTTGTATCAAAGTACTGGTGTAATGGAGAGCGTGTAGAACTACTAATCAAGGACTATTTATGGACGCGAGTTCGAGTCCCAATTGGAACTGTTCTTTTTTTTTTTTTTTATTCTTATTTTATGCGATTTGTTAAACATTATAGATTTATAATAATTAATTCACTCATATGAAACATAGTTATAATATAAGCCGAAATCCTGGATCCGCCCCTGGTGACGAAAACAAATCGAACTAACAATGTAAATCTCACAAATATGCCATGGGTGTTTTGACAGACTTTACGCAGAGCTCAGTGAAAGAGTTAGTGTGCATGACGCTCGCATCGCCGTTGAAATGCTACATTTACTAAAACTGTCAACTGATAAAAAAAATCTCTGGACAAAAATATTAATAATAATAAAATAGACTAAATTGTGCAATAGCATGATCAATTGCATTCATAAATTAGATTTTACAATACATGTTCAAAATAATTCGTTACAAGTACTTTCAGTACTTTGATTAGAAATGTATTTGAAAACATTTGGGCACAATTATGTATTTAACTATATTAAAAGATTATACTTTCATTTAAAGAGATTTTTTTTCCTAGTTTTGCCTAGATGTTTTCAAAGTGTTAGTTTTTAGATATAGAATCTTGTGATAGTCCCATTAAAGAAAGGTATGCGTTTTTAGCTATTGTGATCACATTTTGTCCATTGTACGTCCATCAAGCATCGTCAACAACTGCCTTGTTAACATTCTACAGGCTACATTGCATCTGATCTTCATGAAAGTTTATCAGAACATTCATCTCCGTCAAATCTTGGACAAGTTCAAAACTTAAGGCCATATGAGGTAAAAAACTAGGTCACTACGTCAAATTCAAGGAAAATCTTGTTAACAGTCTGGAGGCCGGATTTTTTATTTGAGGAAACTTTATCAGATTGTTTGTCTTGATAATATGTAGGCCGAGTTTGAATATGGGTCATGTCCAGTCAAAAACAAGGTCATTAGGCCAAATTGATGGAAAATCTTGTTCAATCTCTAGAGGCCGCATTTTTTTCTTCAGCAGTTTGAAGATTTTTCAGAATGTTTAAATGATATCTATATAGGCCAGGTTTGAATATGGGTCATATTGGGTCAAAAACTAGGTCAAATTGATGGAAATTCTTGTTAACACTGGAGGCTGCATTTTAAACTTGAAAATATTGAAACTTCAGAATGTTTGCCTTGATGATATGTAGGCCAAGTCTGAATATGGGTCATGGTCAAAAACTAGGTCACATGGCCAAATTCAAAGAACATCTTGTTAACACTGTAGAAGCCGCATTTTTGCTTCAGCAGCTTCAAATTAAGTCAGAATGTTTATCTTAATGATATTTAGGGCAAGCTTGAATACAGGTTATGCCCTGTCAAAAAGTAGGTCACTAGGCAAAATTTTTACCAATCTGGAGTCCGCATTTTTGGCTTCAGCAGCTTGAAATTTTGTCAGCATGTTTGTCTGAATTATATCTAGGTCAAGTTGGGTCAGAAACTAGGTCAATAAAGGAAAATATTGTTCAAACTTTTACTTTGAGCAAGTTGAAACTTTGTCAGAATGTTTGTCTTGATCATACCTAGTCCATGTTGGAATATGGGTCATATCAGGTAAAAACATATAGATCACTAGGCCAAATGAAGGATAATCGTGAAAATCTGGAGGTTGCATTTTGAATCTTTGACAGAATAATTGTCTTGATGTGTTGCATTACATTGCATAATTCAGGTGATCAAACTAGGGCCATCATGGCCCTCTTGTTTAATGGTTTTAACCGAAAAGGCAATATTGAAAACCTCTGCAGCAGACAACTTTTGAAAACATTGCTAGAAAAGGAGAATTATTTAAAATGAGCAAGTTCTGCTTTTTCCACAATGTTTGAAATCCCTATTAAGATGGGATATTATCCTTCATTTACAGTGAACTCAAACAAGAACTACATATATACATCACTGTATTTGGGAACTATTTCATTAAAACCATGTTTGATTATAATTGAAGTCTGTCTCTATAAAATGTTGAGTTTTACTGTTAAGGAAACTGAAGAATCAATTTGTCATATTTAAAACACATCACACGACAAAACAAAATACAATGGGTTTTGAAATGAAAAATGATTATGCTCAAATTGCCTACGTAAATGTCTAGTTGATATCTGTTGGTTTGTATAACAATATGTTGACCAGGTTTGATCAGACTGAACGGAGGCCCCAGTCTGATGTGAATCTTAACTGGTCGTTTAATCTCAAACGTCAGTTTTTTCCGAGTAGGGCTATTTTTTTTCTTGGAACTTAACATGGTATTCTAGGAATCCTTCAACATCTCAAGGGTATGCTCCATATTGGAATCTTCTCATGTTTAGTTATTGGAATTCCTAAAGTTCAAATATTTGGATGTTTTAATAAGGGGAAAGCAAATATTTGGCTGGTTTAGCCCTATCCTATCCCCCTTACGACAGATCTCCTGCGGATGACTTTGAAAACATCACGGCAAAATATATGGACCATCTCTACGAATGGAAGTATGATAATTGAATGTATTTAACCCTTTTCCTCATACGACAATTATGCAGCAGACGACTTTGTTTGAACACATTTTGTCAAAAAATAGAAAATCTCTATAATTGAATGGATTACCTATGACTTAAAGTGGAAAAAATGGTGGCAAAAGGAGAAATTGCTCGTTTTGAGCAATTTCTGCTTTTGTCACTATGTTTTCAAAAAGCTGTCTGCTGCAGAGGCGTCAGAAAGCGTCTATATGAGAGAAAGGGTTAAGTCATCATGAGCCATATCTCCTGTTTGTCACAATGCTTACACAGACATCTGCTGCAGATCGATGGAAATGTTTTTGCCTGTGGGAAAGGGTAAAGGAGCGGGAAAGCAAATATTTGAGTGCACTGTACATTTAAATAATTCATGTTCACTAAACACAAGTATTTTTATCCCTTAGCGTAGAATCTTTGATGATTTCAATTCACAAACGGTATCGATTACAATTAATTATCATTGTTTTGTTGTTAATTACGGTTTTAAGGCTTTTTTTTAGCATTTTTAGCTCGTCTGTTTTTTGAAGAAAAAAAATCGGGGTTTTGTGATACCCTTAAATTGGCTTTGTCGTCAACGTCTGCGTCGTCTTAAAACTTTCGTACCTCATAACTCGAAAACTGTTCAAAATTTTCAAATGAAACTTGGAGTACTTGTTCCTAGGAACAGTATGCATTCTATTACCAAGTCACATAACTCAGGCTTTTATTTAATATTATTCAGAAGTGCCCCTTTTTCGAATTAGAAAAAAACAGACAATCATTTGGGTGAGCTCTGCAGCACTCTTGTTCAGCTATGTTAAGATTACAAAACATTTAAACATGATCCCTGGGTGACGAACCATTACTGCATTTAATCCTTTCCCTCATTTTGATGCTTTCTGACGCCTCTGCAGCAGATGGCTTTTTGAAAACATAGTGAGAAAAGAAAATTCTGATCTGTAATGCTGCCATTTTATGCGTTTTAATCCTTTTCCTTATTTTGGCGCATCTGCAGTAGACAAATACAGAAAACAATGATTCTGATTGACTATTTGCAAAATCAAGCTAAAGATTTCTGATTGATATTTGGCGTGTTAGAAAATCATTGAAACCATATCTTTTTATGAAATAGTTACATCTGTGAAATGTCAACAGTCTACCTGATATAGACATTTTGTGTTGCCTCTGCAGCAGACCTTTTGATATCTTTGTGGAAAAAGGAAATATACTCTGAACATTATTATCTCGGTTAATGTTTCCAGCCGTTTTCAAACGACTCTTTGGTAAGCAGTTAATTTAAGTGCATGCCAAAAATATCTACAAGCATTCATAAGATAATTATGTCCATTTGGTCGAAGAGCAGGCATTATTGCGATTAATTTTGGGATGGGGAGAAGAGGTGAAGTGGTGCAATTAAGACCACTTTTTCCCACAGTGTTGCTTAGTTAACCCTTTCCCTCATACAACAATTCTGCAGCAGACGACTTTGAACATATTTTGTCAAAATTAGAAAATCTCTTTAATTGAATAGATAACCTATGACTAAAAGTGGAAAACATTGTGGCAAAAGGAGAAATGTGCTCGTTTTGAGCAATTTCTTCTTTTGTCACTATGTTTTCAAAAAGCTATCTGCTGCAGAGGTGTCAGAAAGTGTCTATATGAGGGAAAGGGTTAATCACTGATTGTTTTTTAAGTGTGCAGATTCTGTCAGAGCTTTCCTAAAAAAAATTCAAAAGAAAATGTATAGAATGTATTATTGGATAAGATTATTGAAATACAACTCTAAAATGCCCTTGGGAATATAATATTAGACATGCTTTATAATTTAATACTAGATCGTATTTCTTTCTTTACTGGATGTTTTGGTTCCTTCATATAAATAATTGATCTTAACATGGTTTTGTTCTTTTCAATCAAAAGAATTTATTGACTTTGCAACATAGATAAAAGCTTACTCTCTGACATACATTTATAACCTTTTTCTACATGCAGACAGCCTTTTTGCCACAATGGTTTTAATTAACTGTATCCAATAATTGTTCTTTCGTTCATTGAGATTTTTCATCTTTTGCGTAGTTGCATGTGGGAAAGGGTTAATAACATGCTGCCATTTTGGTCACCTGATTAACCCTTTCCCTCATATAGACGCTTTCTGACGCCTCTGCAGCAGACGACTTTTTTGAAAACATAGTGACAAAAGAAGAAATTGCACAAAACGTGCAATTTCTCCTTTTGTCACAATGTTTTCCACTTTTAGTCATCGGTTATCCATTCAATTATGGAGATTTTCTATGTTTTGACAAAATATGTTGAAAGTCGTCTGCTGCAGAATTGTCGTATTAGGGAAAGGGTTAAAATATTTGAATCCTATTCATGGATGCGTAGACAGGTCTTTTTCCACCAACGCAATAGTTATATTAAGCAGTGTCCATTTCAATCCTAACCATGGAGCATAGAGAGGTCTTTTTCCACCCACGCAATAGTTATATTTAGCAGTATCCATTTCAATTCTAACCATGGATGCATAGAGAGGTCTTTTTCCACCCACGCGATAGTTATATTTAGCAGTATCCATTTCAATCCTAACCATGGATGCATAGAGAGGTCTTTTTCCACCCACGCGATAGTTATATTTAGCAGTATCCATTTCAATCCTAACCATGGATGCATAGAGAGGTCTTTTTCCACCCACGCGATAGTTATATTTAGCAGTATTCATTTAATCCTAACCATAGATACATAGAGAGGTCTTTTTCCACCCATGCAATAGTTATATTTAGCAGTATCCATTTCAATCCTAACCATGGATGCATAGAGAGGTCTTTTTCCACCCATGCGATAGTTATATTTAGCAGTATCCATTTCAATCCTAACCATAGATACATAGAGAGGTCTTTTTCCACCCACGCGATAGTTATATTTAGCAGTATCCATTTCAATCCTTACCATGGATGCATAGAGAGGTCTTTTTTCACCCACGCAATAGTTATATTTAGCAGTATCCATTTGAATCCTATCCATGGATGCATAGAGAGGTCTTTTTCCACCCACGCGATAGTTATATTTAGCAGTATCCATTTCAATCCTAACCGTGGATGCATAGAGAGGTCTTTTTCCACCCACGCGATAGTTATATTTAGTAGTATCCATTTGAATCCTAACCATGGATGCATAAAGAGGTATTTTTTCCACCCACGCAATAGTTATATTTAGCAGTATCAATTTCAATCCTAACCATAGATGCGTTAAGGTTGGTTTTCCTGGAGCACCCTGCATATGGTAATGCTCTACCTTGTGCCCAGCTTTTCAATTGATTATTTACTCAAGCCATTTTTATCCAGTATAACATCAATTCTGATTGAAACTATTTATTGTATTTCATAATGTGCCGGCAATCAAAATATTGTAATTTTGAGTTTGCCAGACAGGTAATTATCCGATAGACTGACTTTACTCACAATTGTATGGTAGCTTGCTGTGAACTAGTAGCTGATAAGATGAGGGTCTGCAGTGTCTGAGTGGTCTCTGTTCACCCTTTCCCACATGTCTGCTGCACATGCCTCAAAATGCATCTCTATGCAGGAAAGGAAAATTATTTGAGACCATGTTTTCTGTCCTGCATAACTGCTCCCTGTGGTTTACTAAGGTTCAGTGCCATGTGGTTTACTAAGGTTCCGTGCCCTTTGGTTTACTGAGGTTCTGTGTCCTTTGGTTTACTAAGGTTTCATGCCCTTTGGTTTCCTAAGGTTCTGTGTCCTTTGGTTTACTAAGATTCAGTGCCATGTGGTTTACTAAGGTTTCATGCCATTTGGTTTACTAAGGTTCTGTGTCCTTTGGTTTACTAAGGTTCAGTGTCATGTGGTTTACTAAGGTTCAGTGACATGTGGTTTACTAAGGTTCAGTGCCATGTGGTTTACTAAGGTTCAGTGCACTGTGGTTTACTAAGGTTTCATGCCCTTTGGTTTACTAAGGTTTCATGCCCTTTGGTTTACTAAGGTTCTGTTTACTAAGGTTCAGTGCCATGTGGTTTACTAAGGTTCAGTGCCATGTGGTTTACTAAGGTTCAGTGCCATGTGGTTTACGAAGGTTCAGTGTCATGTGGTTTACTAAGGTTCAGTGCCATGTGGTTTACTAAGGTTTCATGCCCTTTGGTTTACTAAAGTTCTGTGTCCTTTGGTTTACTAAGGTTTCATGCCCTTTGGTTTACTAAGGTTCTGTGTCCTTTGGTTTACTAAGGTTCAGTGCGCTGTGGTTGACTAAGGTTCAGTGTCATGTGGTTTACTAAGGTTTAGTGCCATGTGGTTGACTAAGGTTTCATGTCCTTTGGTTTACCAAGGTTCTGTGTCCTTTGGTTTACTAGATTTCAGTGTCATGTGGTTTACTAAGGTTCTGTGTCCTTTGGTTTACTAAGGTTCAGTGCCATGTGGTTTACTAAGGTTCAGTGCGCTGTGGTTTACTAAGGTTCAGTGCGCTGTTGTTTACTAAGGTTTCATGCCATGTGGTTTACTAAGGTTTCATGCCCATTGGTTTACTAAGGTTCTGTGTCCTTTGGTTTACTAAGGTTCAGTACCATGTGGTTTACTAAGGTTTCATGCCCTTTGGTTTACTAAGGTTCCATGCCCTTTGGTTTACTAAGATTCTTTTGAGTACCCACAACATAGGATTTGGTTGAATACTAAGAGAAATATTGTGGGAAAAGACCTGTTCACTCCCTCTTATCTAGTCCTCTGTTAGCTCTGACCACATGTTACTCCTCGAATCCTGTACAAGGGAAAGTGTTAAATTGTAATTCCAATGGTCCTCCAGAGGAAACTTGGAAAAGGAAATCTTTTCTTTGTTCCTTAATTGATGTGTTTTGTTTCTTTCTTCTTTCAGACCGGAAGTTTGTCATTGCCAACGCTCGGATCGAGATCAACCCTATCATTTTCTGCAACGATGGATTCTGTGAACTCAGTGGATATTCTCGTGCGGAGGTCATGCAAAAAACGTGTATCTGTGATTTCATGCATGGACCGCTTACAAGTGCCATCGCCATGTTACAGATTAAAGAGGCTTTACAAGGCTCAGAGGAAAAACAGGTGGAAATTCTCTACTATAAAAAAGATGGTAAGCCTTTTGTTGTATTCCTTTAAACCATTTCAAGTTTTAGGGTTGTTTGCTTTGATCGGTGCTCCTTCATTTCATGTGATGTCAAAAACTAGGTCAAATTGAAGGAAAATCTTGTTGAAACTCTGGAGGCTGCATTTTGAACTTCAGCATGTTGAAACTTAGTCTGAATAGTCTTAAGATATCTAGGCTAAGTGTAAATAAATGTAATATCCTCTCAAAAACTAGGTCACTATGCCAATTTGAAGATGTTTTTGTTAACACTATGATAGTGACCACATTTTTTGCTTCATTAGCTTCAATCTTTGATAGAATGTTTTTCTTGATGATATCTAGGCCAAGATTGAATATGGGTTAAAAACTAGGTCACTAGGCCATCTTCAATAATATCTAGGCCAAGTTTGAGTATGTGTCATGTTGGGTAAAAAACAAGCACACTAGGCCAAGTTGAAGGGAAATCTTGTTAACACTAGTATTTAATAGCTTACCTGACCGTGAAATGTGTTATTTTGATTAACTATGTGGTTGGCATAACTCAGGGGTGCGATCCAGGCCTGAAATTGTCAAAAGTTGCCTGCTGCAGATGTATCAAGAATCTTTTGTTTTGTAAACATTGTTCATAAGACGTTTTCAAATTTGTCAGCTGCATAATCATTTTTCTTGTGTAAGGGGTATATCTACAATGGTGAAGACTTGAATTCTGTTAACCCTTTTCCAGATATAGGTGCTTTCTGATGCCTCTGCAGGAGACGACTTTTGAAATCATTGTGGCAAAAGGAGAAATTGCTCATTATGAGCAATTTCTCCATTTGCCACAAGGATTTCAACTCTTTTCAATGATCATACTATCATTTATAGAGAATTTCTATATTTTGTACTTGATAATTTCAAAGTCGTCTGCTGTAGATCTGTTGTACGTGAGCAAGGATTAGAACAGACCTATGTTTGCATGACATACAACGTAAATGAAACATAATTTGCAAATTGCAACATAAAGGTTACATCTGGTTCATGGAATAGTAGATGTTTTTGAGGGGTTTTATTTTGATCATTGATCCATTTTGTGTCTGACATAATTATTACAACGTCCAAACATGATGTGGGTTATCTGATAAATCCAAATTTTAGAAAAGTTAATTTTTGTAGGTAATCTGATCAAAAACTACTTTACCCTTTCCCACATTAAACAAATCTGCAGCAAAAGGACTGAAAAATAAATCTAAGCAAAATATCAAAAATAAGATTATTGAATAAAGTTGAAAACATTGTGGCACAATGAAACATGGCTGATTATATAAGCAACTATATCGAGGGCTTGGCGTGAAACAGTTGTAACTTAAAACCTATTTTGAAAACCCTGGTTTAGGGGCAATTTCGACTCTTTTGTAAACAATGCAAATTTAGGTGCCATTGCTCAGAACGAGCAATGGCACCTAAATTTCCATTGTTTACCAAGAAAAATGATTTAACGCTTATAAAGACTTTATGGCGAGGTGATTAACCTTGGTAAAAAATTACCAATTTTAGTTACAACCGTTTCACGCCAAGCCCTCGATATTTTCAAAGGTTGTCTGCTGCAGTGGTGTCATAATGCATCTTGATGAAGTGAAAGGTTTATCCCTTTCCCTCATGCGACAATTCTGCAGCAGACGACTTTGAACATATTTTGTCAAAAAATAGAAAACCCCTATAATTGAATGGATAGGATATGACTCAAAATGGAAAACTTTAAACCATACAATCCATGCTTCAGTTTCCATATAAAGCCAGGTCTTGTGATACTTTCCTTTGGGGGCTTTACATACACATTGCACTCAAGTAGTTTTCCTTGGAGAAATGCAGATTTGATGTCTGTTGTTTTTTAGCTCACCTGAGCTTTGCTCAAGGTGAGTTATTGTGATCGCCTTTTGTCCGGCGTCCGGCGTCCGTCGTGCGTCGTCCGTCGTCCATTGTGCGTCAACTTCTTCTCCTCAGTAACCAGTGGGTCAATTGGGATGAAACTTCACAGAAACCATCCTCTCAATGACCTATTCAGAATTCCTTCAAATTTTTGGGATCCATGCAGAATTCTGGTTTCCATGGCAACGAAACGAAAAAAACTTCAAAATTCTTCTTCTCCAGAACTGGTTGGCAGATTTTCAAATAATTTGGTAGAAATGTTCCTTGGATGACCCTCTATTAGATTCCTTCAAGCCGTGTTGATTGGTCGGAAAACATGGCCGCTAGGGGGGGCGGGGCTATTTTGCCTTATATGGCTATAGTGAAAACTTAAAAAATCTTCTCCTCCGAAAGTGTAAGGCCGATTTTCAAATAATTTTGTAGAAATGTTCCTTGGGTGACCCTCTATCAGATTCCTTCAAGCCATGTTGATTGGTCGAAAAACATGGCCGCCAGGGGGGGCGGGCTATTTTGCCTTATATGGCTATAGTGCAAACTTAAAAAATCTTCTCCACCAGAAGTGTCAGGCCGATTTTCAAATAATTTTGTAGAAATGTTCCTTGGGTGATCCTCTATCAGATTCCTTCAAGCCATGTTGATTGGTCAAAAAACATGGCCGCCAGGGGGCGGGGCTATTTTGCCTTTTATGGCTATAGTGAAAACTTAAAAAATCTTCTCCTCCATAAGTGTCAGGCCGATTTTCAAATAATTTTGTAGAAATGTTCCTTGGGTGACCCTCTATCAGATTCCTTCAAGCAATGTTGATTGGTCAAAAAACATGGCCGCCAGGGGGCGGGGGCTATTTTGCCTTATATGGCCAAAGTGAAAACTTAAAAAATCTTCAACATCTTCTCCTCAATAACCAGTGGGTCAATTGGGATGAAACTTCACAGAAAGCATCCTCTCAATGACCTCACCAGAATTCCTTCAAATTTTTGGGATCCATGCAGAATTCTGGTTTCTATGGCAACGAAACGAAAAAAACTTCAAAATTCTTCATCTCCCAAACTGCTTGGCAGATTTTCAAATAATTTTGTAGAAATGTTCCTTGGATGACCCTCTACCAGATTCCTTCAAGCTATTTTGCCTTATATGGCTATAGTGCAAACTTAAAAAATCTTCTCCTCCAAAAGTGTCAGCCCGATTTTCAAATAATTTTGTAGAAATGTTCCTTGGATGACCCACTTTCAGATTCCTTCAAGCCATGTTGATTGGTCAAAAAACATGGCCGCCAGTGGGCAGGGCTATTTTGCATTATATGGCTATAGTGAAAACTTAAAAAATCTTCTCCTCCAAAAGTATCTGGCCGATTTTCAAATAATTTTGTTGAAATGTTCCTAGGCTGACCCTCTATCAGATTCCTTCAAGCCAAGTTGATTGGTCGGAAACTATGGCTGCCAGGGGGCGGGGCTTATATAGCTAAAGTGAAAAAAAAAAAAAATCAGGTGAGCGATTCAAGGGCCATCATGGCCATCTTGTTTATTATCCATTTCTTGCTGGATGCAACAGTGAGAAATACTCTGATGGCTCCTTTCCCCACTGTCGGACTCTCACTTTGGATAAAGGACCACTCTTCAAATGCCCTGGCCACTAACCTAGCTCTAGTTTTCCCCTCTTTACTGGTTATCACCCATCTTGTGGAAACTGTAGTCTGTCCGTTGTCTTCTATCTCTTCATAGGTACCAAAATCATAGAGTTTTTGTAATTCTTCACTCTTGGCCCCCATAGTGTCAGTATCACTTAAATTCACTGAAAGCACATCTTCATTGTCATCGCTATTGTTCTCCCTCTGGATTTCAAATTCAACATCTTCTATGTTGATACTCTTTTTTTCATTGTTGTCAACATCTTGAACATTATACCACATTCTATATTTTCCTGTTGATTTTCCAGCTCGTCCTAGCACAACTGCTTTTACCCACTGATCTGAACCTCGTAATTTGTATTGAATCTGGGTATTCTCTCTGATATGATGTCGAGCCCCTGTAGCTCAGTCGGTAGCGACGCGGACTGTCAATCCATGGGTTGTGAGTTCGAATCCAGGCTCGGCCAACTTTCTTTCCGACGATTGACAAAAGTCGATGCGACATGCGTCATTCGTCTTCCACCTATGTGGAAAAGCAGCCAGTTGCTTGGAAAGATTGTTGTGTGGAGTACTGGTGTGAGAAAACCAGGAAATGCATGAGTAAGTGAACTGGCCACTGTGATATAACTGAGAAATTGTTAAAAACGGCGTTAAACTCCAATCAATCAAAGTCACTATGTTTTCAAAAAGCCGTCTGCTGCAGTTTTGTCAAAATAAGTCTTCATAAAGAGAAAGGTTTAAGCATTAACCTCCAGATAATCCGGCAATCTTTAAAACATAAATAGCCATTCATTTTCCTCTGTCAACCACATGAGTTCAATTGAAGCCATCTGTATATGAATTAGGCCATACAACATGGGTCCAACATAATTCCTAGCTAGTTCCTGCAAATATCTTCAAATCAAATGTTGTTTTAACATTGGCTTTAATAACCATTTATCAGACATGGCTGTTTAAGGACCTCTTCAGAAGATGACATTTTAACCCTTTCTCACATACACCAAATCTGCAGCAGATGACTAAAAATTCATAGGCAAAAAATCTCTGTATGTCAATGTATATTTTATTTAACAGATTTGTTAAAAAGAATATGACTTAACTTGAAATTACTTTTTGTTAGCAATTTCTTCCACAATGTTTTTAAAAGTTGTCTGTTGAATGATGTGTCAAAATGCGTCTACATGTGGGAAAGGGTTAAAAACATTATAGGAAATAGGAATTTTAGATATTCGAAATTGAGATGATTCTTTCGAGTGCAACGTTATTGGCTACGGTTGTCAAATGAGTATTAACCCGTTTCCCTCATATAGACGCTTTCTGACGCCTCTGCAGCAGACGGCTTTTTGAAAACATAGTAACAAAAGAAGAAATTGCACAAAACGTGCAATTTCTCCTTTTGCCACAATGTTTTCCACTTTTAGTCATAGGTTATCCATTCAATTATAGAGATTTTCCATTATTGGACAAAATTTGTTCAAAGTCGTCTGCTGCAGAATTGTCGTATGAGGGAAAGGGTTAAAGAACATGAAACATGCCCTGAAGAACATTTTGGTGTGATGTGACTGATAATATTTCCTACCTAGACAATTTTATTGGCCATTGAAGGATCCATGCTTTAAGCTTTTCCCTCATACGTCAGAGCTGCAGCAGATGACTTTGAACATATTTTGTCAAAAAATAGAAAATCTCTATAATTGAATGGATAACTTATGACTAAAAGTGGAAGACATGGTGGCAAAAGAAGAAATTGCTTGTTTTGAAAGCGTCAGAAAGCGTTGATATGAGGGAAAGGGTTAAGCTTTTCCCACATACAACAACTATGTTGCAGATGACTATGAAAATATATTTATAAAAAGAAAGAATAACCTCTATAAATGGAAGTGTAATTATAAGTTAAGTTTGAAAACATTGTGACAAAAGGAGAAATTGTGGACCATGAGCAATTTCTCCTTTTACCGTACTATTTTCAGATTTCGTCTTATTATAAACACGTCAAAATGCATCTGCAAGAGGGAAAGGAAATTGAAGAATTTAAGCAATGAAGTTTCAAGAGGAATATATTATATATATTTAATTAAATTCTACAGAAGAGAAATGTAATGAAGCAGCTGTGAAGTTAGAAAGATTTCCAAAATGAACATTAAACTGTTGAGAGAAAATACAACCTAGTTTTATTGATACCTTTGAGCCATTCCATGGCAATACTGACCAGCCAGAATCAGGCAATCAGTAAATGCCAAGACTATAGGTTTTGAACTTTTCTTTTTGTTAGTTTTTTTTTTCTGTCAATGATGTGAGCTGTAGATTAACTGTTTTAACCCTTTTCTATGTGCAGATGCATTTTGACAGTTTTTAAAGAAAAAAAATGTGAAAGGAGAAATGGCTCATTATCAAGCAATTTTTCCATTTGTCCCATTTGTTTTCTACTCTATTCGACTCTATTGAATTATTGTAATTATGTTTATTTTCTATATTTTTGCCTAGATGTTTTCAAGTCATCTGCTGCAGATATGCTATATGTTGGAATCTAAGGGTTCAGACTTTGCGGTAGGTTCGATTTATTGGAATTCATAAAGAATGTGTTTAAAGATGATACTCAATCCTAATCTAGTTTCATAACAAATGAATCATCTTATTGAGATAATTCTTTGATCTGCAAAGCTTAGATCTATGGTAAAGGATTTTGTTGTATTTTTAGCTCACCTGAGCTTTGCTCAAGGTGAGTTATTGTGATCGCCTTTTGTCCGTCGTCCGTCATGCGTCGTGTGTCGTGCGTCAACTTCTTCTCCTCAGTAACCAGTGGGTCAATTGGGATGAAACTTCACAGAAAGCATCCTCTCAATGACCTCACCAGATTTCCTTCAATTTTTTGGGATCCATGCAGAATTCTGGTTTCCATGGCAACGAAATGAAAAAAACTTCTTCTTCTCCCAAACTGGTTGGCAGATTTTCAAATAATTTTGTAGAAATGTTCCTTGGATGACCCTCGATGGTCAAAAAACATGGCCGCAAGGGGGCGGGGCTATTTTGCCTTATATGGCTATAGTGAAAACTTAAAAAGTCTTCTTCTCCTAAACTGGTTGGCAGATTTTCAAATAAGTTTGCAGAAATGCTCCTTGGATGACCCTCTATCAGATTCCTTCAAGCCATGTAGATTGGTCGAAAAACATGGCCGCCAGGGGGGGCGGGACTATTTTGCGTTATATGGCTATAGTGAAAACTTAAAAAGTCTTCTTCTCCTAAACTGGTTGGCAGATTTTCAAATAATTTTGTAGAAATGTTCCTTAAGTGACCCACTTTCAGATTCCTTCAAGCCATGTTGATTGGTAAAAAAACATGGCCGCCAGTGGGCAGGGCTATTTTGCATTATATGGCTATAGTGAAAACTTAAAAAATCTTCTCCTCCAAAAGTGTCAGGTCGATTTTCAATTAATTTTGCAGAAATGTTCCTAGGGTCGATCCTCTATCAGATTCCCTCAAGCCAAGTTGATTGGTCGGAAACTATGGCCGCCAGGGGGGGGGCGGGGCTTATATAGCTAAAGTAAAAAAAAAAAATCAGGCGATTCCAGGGCCATCATGGCCCTCTTGTTTTGTTTTATGCTGCTTTCAACAGCTAAAGCCTAGTTCTCACTGTCCCGGTTCAGGTTCCGGTATCTCTAGGTGAAGACTATACAGGGATGATCCGGGATGATCCAGGACATTTGTGCCAGAAAAATCAATTGCATTCTCATATTCCCGTCGCTGTCCCGGAGTGCTTCTGGTTAAGAAGCCGGATGCCCCGTTTGATCCTGGATTACCCCGGTTTGGCACAGTATATTTACAGTGTCATGCCGGCGTGTTTCCCAGTCCATCCCACAGTGACATTGGACATGTCCCGGTGCCAGCCAGTGAGACCACGATAGTACCGGTATATAAACTGAGACAAGCGCAGATCAGCATCAGTTTTCTATTGTCTGCCCAAGAAGAAGCTAAGTGGCAACATCGTCTTTCACCGTCAGATGACCAATCTATTCGTGAGCCAACACATCTGACCCTGAGGGAGTCTTCACCTGAGCGCCATGTATGTAGCTGCTTGTCTGGATCATATCGTCTTGCTGTCAAATTACACTGATATGTAACCTAACTGTACACACAATACTTTAGACACACTAGGAATATGGGAATTTATCCGGGGCTAACCGTAACTACACCCTGTACAACCGTAACTTCGCCGTCTGTTACCGTCGTGGAAACGGAATAATCGGGCATAAACCGGGTTAGTCCCTAATGAAACGGGGGGTCTACCAGCCTCAACCGGCGGAATGCCGGCATAAGCCGTTGTTAACTGTCTGCTAATTCGGCTCAGAGCGTGTCAGTCCCTAACTCCACCGGTGCAAAACGGGGCTTTATCGGCAGATGTCGGAGCTATGCTGGGTTAACTCCGGGGTTCACCGTATGTCTACCATGAGTGGAGTACTCCTAACCCCCCCCCGGATTACTACGGACTATCATGGAAGAGCCACGGGTCCGGGACAGTCTGCCGGATCGACCCAGATCAACACGGTTCACCCTGATTTCCTACGGTTCCACCACGGTTGTCTTCCCGGTTTGACACGGTTTCTCCCGGACCACCATACAGGACATACCTGGGCACCAATCCGGGACAGTGAGAACTAGACTTAACCCTTTCCCTCATACGACAATTCTGCAGCAGACGACTTTTAACGTATTTTGTCAAAAAATAGAAAATCTCCATAATTGAATGGATACCCTATGACAAAAAGTGGAAAACATTGTGGCAAAAGGAGAAATTGCACGTTTTGTGCAATTTCTCCTTTTGTCACTATGTTTTCAAAAAGCTGTCTGCTGCAGAGGCGTCAGAAAGCGTCTATATGAGGGAAAGGGTTAAGGTCATATCACAGGTGGACAAGAAAGATGCTATTGGTCCCAAACATAATTTTTAAATCGAGATAAAAATATAAAAGGTATGAAACCATTACCACCCCACCTGCTGATGCTCAAGAGTTGCATTGACTCCAATCATACAGACCCATTTATAGCTGGTTCAAGCAAGGGTCAGACTGTGGCTGCCATTAAATTGGCTGTTTCATTGTATGAAATCTACAACTGTAGATGGAGGATACAATATCCAACCTGCTACATATCTTTGTTTATTGCGCTTGCGGGCCTTTTTCTAGGCATTTTTGGAACAAGAATTTGGCCCTTTATGTGGAAAAGTTAATCAGCTATTATTTTTACTGGGAAGCCCGGCTGGGTAGCTCAATTGGTAGCGTATCTGACTCGTGATCTGGAGGTCACGGGTTCGATACCCGGTTGCGGCGACATTCTTTCGGGCGATGTTTTCCATTGCCTCTCACCTCTGATCTATGTGAGAAAGTAGTCGGTGGCTTCGAAAGAATGTTGTGTAAGTACTGGTGTGGGAAAGCCAGGAAAACATGGGTAGGTGCACCGACCGCCGTGATATGACCAAAGCTGTTGAAAGCGGCGTTAAACTCCAAACAAATTTTACTGGGAATAAAAAAACAAGGGCTAACATGACAAAACAGAGAATTCTGCATGATTTTGAAGATTTTTGCCATTGGGAATGAATTAAAATGTGTGAACTTTGAGATGCCTACAAAAAGCCCTGTATGGTAAAGGTCAAAGCTTAGATACCTGTTTCTTGAACCCTTCCCCACATACAACAATTCTGCAGCAGTCGACTTTGAAAACATCTGGTTAAGAATATGGAAAATCTCTTATAAATGAAAGTGTTATTACTGAAGAGAGTTGAAAACATTGTGGCAAGAGGATAGATTGCTTGCTTATAATGAGCAATTTCTTCCTTTGCCATAATGTTTTCAATAGTTTCAGTAGTTGCAGATGTGTCAAGTTGGTAATGGTTAATGGTAAGAAGCTAAATTCGAACCTGTCACAGACACCAGGTCCGAACCTGTCTCCTATCTATCCCATAGCAACGTAAAATATGTATATTCTCACCTTAATGGGGCATTTATAGTGATATTTTGGGATTTGAGTTCACTATCATTGTTAATGACTATTTCAAAACATTTATCAAGCAAAAGAAATCATGAATTCTACTTGCTTTCAAGTCTATAGATCACACTGGTAATGGCCATGCAGGACATATTTTAAGCCTCCTTCCACCTTTGCTGACCTCATCGGTGGTGTAGTGGTAGAGTGACCGCCTCGTTGCGGGAAGTCACAGGTTCAATCCCCGGGAGGGTCATACCAAAGACTTAAAAAAGGATAGTAATGGCTGCCCTCCTCGGTGTTTAGCGTTAGCATTTGGACTGACTGGCTGTGTCAGGATTAATTGAATGGCAATTTTAACCAGGAAACGCAATGATATAACTGAAAAATTGTTGAATGCGGTGAAAACGCCAAATATTCAATCAATTAATCTCCCTTTGTGTTTTAAATATAGTGTGGTTTTTTTGTTTGGCTTTCTTTATCTAGACCATTGGTTGAAAAGGGTGTATCATTATACCCCCCACAAACAAGTTTTGGGGGGGTATATAGAAATCACCCTATCCGTACTTGTGAGAGAGTACTTGTGGGGTATCCTTTAGCGTAAAGCTCACCCACCCACGATTGTTATGAAGACACTTGGATAAATAGGTTTTTTGTTTGTTTTATAACGGGTATCTTATTTGCATATGAATGCTATTCATTCCGTAAAAGGGGGATAATTACGGAATGAATAGCATACTTGTGGGTTGCAACCCACAAGTTTCAAAACAAAAGAAATAACCCCATAAATACACTTCATGAGTCCATCCGTCTGTCTGTCCGTCTGTCGTCCATATGTCTTGTAAACGCAACTCCTCCTTAATGGCTGGACGGATTCTGATGAAACTTTACACAGTTGCAGTACACAACCTGAGGATGTGCATGAAGTAAGATTATCCCGGTTGGAAATCTGTCCGTATCCGTCTGTCTGTCCATATGTCTTGTAAGCGTAGGACGGGGGTATCCTTTTGTGAGTTCACTCACAGTTCTAGTTCAATATTGCTACTGATTACAGAAATCCTAAGGGAACAATATAGTTTGCTCATTTTAAAAAAAAAGAAAAAAAATGTCTAAACAACCCCATATTTAAATGTCCGTGAATTGATTGAATTAAAGAAAAAGGAAAGCTATAATCAATTTTCGCATTTGCTGCATTCACATTGAAAAAGTCTTGCTGTGGATCATCAGTTTGTTTTCAAATATTTTCAATAATTATATTTTTATTTCTAGAGATTTCCTACCTTGTTTCCATAGATGTTTTTAAAAGTTGTCTGATATAGATTTGATGTATGTGGAAAAGTGATTTATAAACACTATCAACACTTTGTGTGATACAGACGACATTTGATAACATTTAAACCCTCTCCGACATACAACAAATCTGCAGCAGCCGACTTTGAATATATTTTGTCAAGAAATGGAAAATCTTTATAACGTAATTGAATGGATAACCTATGACGAAAAGTTGAAAACATTGTGTCAAAAGGAGAAATTGCTTGTTTTGAGCAATTACTTCTTTTGTCACTATGTTTTTAAAAAGCTGTCTGCTGCAGAGGCGTCTATATATGAGGGAAAGGGTTAAACCCTCTCCGACATACTACAAATCTGCAGCAGACGACTTTGAAAATATTTAGTAAAAAAATGGAAACTCTCTATAAAATTTTAATGATAGAATAATATTTAATAATGAATATGTAAATATTGTGGCAAAAGGAGAAATTGCTTATGATGAGCAATTTCATCTTTTGTCACAATGTTTTCAAAAGGCGCCTGGCAATATACAGTCAAGTCAAATTTTGAAATAAAAAACCTTTATTTTAATAAATATTTATATATAAGAATGTGTAGGAGATAAAAAACATCTGACATTCAATAATAAATGGTTGCTATAGTAACAATAAAACCAGTGATGAAACCTATTATCATTCTGCCAGGGAGGTAGATTAAAACTCTTGTCATTTGAGGCTGAGGACAAAATTTGTCCATTTACCCAACATAAGAAATAAGAATAATATGTAAAATGTGGTGTTTTGTTCTGTATTGCCTACCAAAATGGTATATTAATCAGTTTTGTCTCTGGAAGACAGACAACCAGATAAAGAGACATAAATTGGCCATTTCCGGTATTTATTTCTACCAAAACCCTGTTATGGTAAACATAAGAAACAGAATGTATAGGTTACAGACGTGATGTGATTTTTTTTTATGTCAATGGAAAATGTCAAAATACCTTTTCATCTCCATGGAATGATGTTTTAGTTTTTTCGATGGTGTTGTGGTAGAAAGTCCACCCTGGGTGCAGGAGGTCGTGGGTTTGAATGCTACGTAAAACAATCAACCTAGTATTCACAATATTTTGACATTCCATTTCACATTTTGGATGCAAACTATTGAAATATAAAATCACATTAGAGAACAGAAACCACGATTAGATGTTAAGAAAATAGGACATAACTAATGCCCCAGTCATAGTGTGACGTTTTGGCCGCCACGTTTAGCTACGTAGGGAAACGTGGCTACAACGTGAGCAATCTTAGAACAACGTGGCTTAAACGTGATCAAACATGACAAAACTTGAAGTGGAAATTTTAATTTTGGACATGTTCAAATTTCGCTCACGTTTCCCCACAACGTACTACAACTAGGCGAGAACGTGGTACAGTGTATTATAACGTAACACAAACGTAATATAACGTGAACATAGTGCGTCCCGCCTGTTGATACGTTCTGTTGCGTTTGTTAAATGACACGTTGTGCTGCACTATGCTTCATTGTGGCTTCGTTGCTACCAGGTTCTTTGTGCCACGTTATGTCACACTGTGTCATGTTGTGAAACGCTGTAACACGTTGTACTACGTTATGAGCTGCGTTATTCTACAGTGTTTTGAGTTGTTTGACGTTGTGCTATGCTTTGGTACGTTGTGGTAGGCTATATATTAAACGCTCTGTCGTGTCAATGGATTGTAATAATTATACCCCCCGGCAAACAAAGTTTGGGGGGGTATATAGGAATCACCCTGTCTGTCCGTCTGTCCGTCTGTCTGTCCGTCTGTCTGTCTGTCTGTCTGTCCGTATGTCCACATTTCTTGTAAGCACTACTCCTCCTAAACGGCTCAATGGATTTGGTTCAAACTTTACATGAAGGTTACACATCATATGTAGATATGCATGAAGGAAGATCACACGCCTCGGACTCTTCCAAGGGGAGATAATTTAACTTAGAGGTTATCTGCGAGGGACTCCTGTGCACATACCTCCACATTTCTTGTAAGCACTACTCCTCCTAAACGGCTCAATGGATTTGGTTCAAATTTTACATGAAGGTTACACATCATATGTAGATATGCATGAAGGAAGATCATACGCCTCGGACTCTTCCAAGGGGAGATAATTCAACTTAGAGGTTATCTGCGAGGGACTCCTGTGCACATACCTCCACATTTCTTGTAAGCACTACTCCTCCTAAACGGCTCAATGGATTTGGTTCAAACTTTACATGAAGGTTACACATCATATGTAGATATGCATGAAGGAAGATCACACGCCTCGGACTCTTCCAAGGGGAGATAATTTAACTTAGAGGTTATCTGCGAGGGACTCCTGTGCACATACCTCCACATTTCTTGTAAGCACTACTCCTCCTAAACGGCTCAATGGATTTGGTTCAAATTTTACATGAAGGTTACACATCATATGTAGATATGCATGAAGGAAGATCATACACCTCAGACTCTTCCAAGGGGAGATAATTCAACTTAGAGGTTATCTGCGAGGGACTCCTGTGCACATACCTCCACATTTCTTGTAAGCACTACTCCTCCTAAACGGCTCAATGGATTTGGTTCAAACTTTACATGAAGGTTACACATCATATGTAGATATGCATGAAGGAAGATCACACGCCTCGGACTCTTCCAAGGGGAGATAATTTAACTTAGAGGTTATCCGCGAGGGACTCCTGTGCACATACCTCCACATTTCTTGTAAGCACTACTCCTCCTAAACGGCTCAATGGATTTGGTTCAAACTTTACATGAAGGTTACACATCATATGTAGATATGCATGAAGGAAGATCACACGCCTCGGACTCTTCCAAGGGGAGCGGGGGGTATTCTTCAGTGAGCTTTGCTCACAGTATTTCTAGTTTCAACAGTCTTGGTAGAGGGCGGCAGCGAGGCATAACGAAGCCCATCGTGGAACAACTTGGCGACAATGAGGCGACAGCGTGGGGGCAGCGAGACATAACACGCCTTTGATATTCGTTGTCATCTTTAAATTAAAACAACGAGGTGACAGCGTGGCTAGGACGTGGAAACAACGTTGCACATCGTGGCACCCAGCTGAAATTTCCAAACGGTGGGTGTCAGAAACGGGGCACAATGGCGAGGCCAAAACGTGACACTTTGACTGGGGCATAAAGCAAATTATTTCCATGAAATAAAACTTTCTACAAAAAAATATAAATTTGAGACTGATGACAAAATTTATCCATTTATCCAATATATGAGATAAAAATTATATGTAAAATGTTTTATATATTCTGTATTGCCTAACAAAATGGTTAATTTATCTGTTATGTCGATGTAACAGACATCCATATTAAGAGACCTAAATTGCCCATTTCCTGTATTTATTTCTACCAAAACCCTGTAAAAGTAAACCTAGAAACAACATGTACTAAGGCTAGAAGCAGTATGTAATTTTCTATGTTATAAGTATGTTGTCCAACTAGGACAAATCTCAAGAAAGTGATATCCCACCACAGAGGTCCAGATTATAAGGAGGAGTATACAGCTCTTTTTCCCGACAATATCTCTCTTATCCTTCAACCAATCCCTATGATGTGGGTACTCAAAAGAATCGTCTCATCAAAACGATTCTTTTGAGTACCCACATCATTGGGTAAGAGGGCAAAATAACGATTTCAGAACGACTACAAATCGTCTTATCTAGAAATCTGCCACCAAATAAATTCTGCATAAAATGGAGAAACTATCAAAAGAAGGAAAACAATAAAAAACATCTATTGAAATGAAATAAAGCGATTTTGGTGGACTAGAAAGTAAGACATCATCTAAAAGGTTTTGTAGAAGAATGAAATATTATGCTTGTGAAATATTGGCCATATCGTTTTCCATATATAGAGCAGTCGTGGTATGACATTTAGGAAGCCATGGTATTGTTATAAAATGGCAGCATATTTTATCTCCTCGGACTAAATTGAATTTTATGGCAAACTAATTGCATACCAAGGGCTTGATAGGGAGAACTACTGGCTTGAACTTAATGTGATTTATCAATTGAAATTGCGCAATTTGTTTTCACCACTTCGGCGTGACAGAACAGCCGGAATTTCCCATTTCTTTAAGCCTGCTTCGTAATTTGATCGATTTCTATTTTGCCAATCACAATTGGAAACATGCATGTTACTGTGATGTTCAACTTGTTTGGGTACCTTTTTAACCCTTTCCCTCATACGGCAATTCTGCAGCAGACGAAAATCTCCATAATTGAATGGATAACCTATGACAAAAAGTGGAAAACATTGTGACCAAAGGAGAAATTGCACGTTTTGTGCAATTTCTTCTTTTGTCACTATGTTTTCAAAAAGCCGTCTGCTGCAGAGGCGTCAGAAAGCGTCTATATGAGGGAAAGGGTTAACTCTTTTCCCACATGCAGATGCGTTTTGAAGTACGTATCTAACGCAGATAACTTTTAAAAAACTTGGTTGCAAAGTTAGAAATTGCTCCTTAATTATGAGCATTATCTCTATTTGCCATAAATGTTTTCTACTCTATTAAATAATAATTCCTTGGTTTACGGAGATTTTCCCTGTTTTTGCCGAAGTTTGTGATGTCGTGTGCTGCAGATTTGTAGTGTTTGGTAAAAGGTTAAAAGTCGTCGTGAGTATTGTAACATTTTGATCAGATGGATTCTGCTTACAAGTTTATACATCAACCCTTTCCCACATATAGATGCTTTCTGACGCCTCTGCAGCAGAAGACTTTAGAAAACATTGTGACTAAAGAAGAAATTGCTCATGATGAGCAATTTCTCCTTTTGCAACAATGTTTTCAACTTTTTTCAATAATAATATTATATTTATAGCGATATTCTGTGTTTTGGTCAAGATGTTTTCAAAGTCGTCTGCTGCAGATTTGTTGTATGTGGGAAAGGGTTAAAGTTTCCCAAAGATCAGCAACAGTAGACGTGAACGCTTTCCCACATACAGACGCTTTATGACTCCTTATAGAAGCAGTCAACTTTAGAAAACAATTTGTGACAAATTGAGAAACTAGTCAAAACTAGCAACTTCGTCTTTTGCTACAATTTGTTCAACTTTATTCAATAATTATATGTTCATTTAAAGAGAGTTTCCTTTTTAAGCTCACCTGACATTTGTCTGTTGTCCGGGTTTATTAATATGATTATTATGTTAATAAGAAAACTTAAACCAATGTGAAATTTAAAACCAGCAAATGACTTTTGACTCGAATCACTTAACCCAAGGCACCTTTTTGCCATCTAAATTGCTGGAGATGAAAACCTCCCCTGGGGCGCTTAATAAGATTATGTCGAATTTGAATTTCAAATGGTGTGAATCATTAAACTTTAATTCATAATCCAGGGAGTGCATCAATGCACACCCTTTGTGGCACTTATAATTTACAAGCAATATGATAATGTTTTCCAGACAACAGTCACATTTCAATGCATCTGTAGCAGAGGACTTTTAAAAACACTTTTGCAAAAGGTCAAACTGGTTATAATGAGCAATTTCTCCATCAGTTACAATGTTTTCAACTCTTTTCAATAACATGATATTACATAACATTAACACATATTTTCCGTAATTTTGCATGGATTTTTCAAAGTGTTCTGCTGCAGATTTGTTGTGTGTGGGAAAGGATTAAGATATCAGGTTTTGGATCTTAAGTATTCTCTTTGTCCACAATTGATACAGTTATCTGATATATCTCCTCTGTGGATCAATTGAGTGCATGGCACGTACTACAGGAACACCAGAGGCACATGGCATGTATCTCTGTGCAGTCTGTTCTGGGTCTCAAAACTGTTTGCTAATGAGTCAAAGAAGCATGCAAGAAGCCTGTGAAATACAGGGTACAATTAGAGTACATCTTATGGATGTACAATTAACCCTTTCCCTCATATAGACGCTTTCTGACGCCTCTGCAGCAGGCGGCTGTTTGAAAACATAGTGACAAAAGAAGAAATTGCACAAAACGTGCAATTTCTCCTTTTGCCACAATGTTTTCCACTTTTAGTCATAGGTTATCCATTCAATTACAGAGATTTTCTATTTTTTGACAAAATATGTTCAAAGTCGTCTGCTGCAGAATTGTCGTATGAGGTAAAGGGTTAAATTGTTTTCTATACTTGTCAAAACCCTTCTAAGGTTGGTTTTCATGGAGTATGTATGGGTTATCCATTTCTGCATCATTGCCATCTATGGTCAAGATGTATGACTAAACTGCTGATAAAAGCTTGAAAATAAATAAAACAGAATAAATACAAGTACAAACATTGCTACAGAATGCAACAAATAAAGGAAGCATGATGCTATTAAGATTATATTTATAAAATAACGTAAATTTAAATATTATATTTAAGATTAATCAATGTTAACCATAATAAGTGTTGAATGAATAGTCTTAAAAGAAAAACCTTCTTAGGATTAAGTGAACTTGATTCCCTCTGGTTCCAGATTATTATGTCTCCCCCTGTATACAGGGGAGATATATTGTTTTTGTCCTTGATGTCTGTCTGTCTGTCTGTCTGTCTGTCTGTTCGTCCCCAAAATCTTGTCCGATCCATATCTCCCAGACGGCTTGAAGGATTTTCATGAAACTTGGGTCACATGTTCACCTCATCAAGGCAACGTGCAGAACCCGCGTCTCGACAATATAGGGTCAAGGTCAAGGTCACGCTTGAAGGTCAAAGGTTTGAGGCTTTATTTCGTGTCCGCTCCATATCTCCCAGACGGCTTGAAGGATTTTCATGAAACTTGGGTCACATGTTCACCTCATCAAGGCGACGTGCAGAACCCGCGTCTCGACAATATAGGGTCAAGGTCAAGGTCACGCTTGAAGGTCAAAGGTTTGAGGCTTTATTTCGTGTCCGCTCCATATCTCCGAGACGGCTTGAAGGATTTTCATGAAACTTAGGTCACATGTTCACTTCATCAAGGCGACGTGCAGAACCTGCGTCTCGACAATATAGGGTCAAGGTCAAGGTCACGCTTGAAGGTCAAAGGTTTGAGGCTTTATTTCGTGTCCGCTCCATATCTCCGAGACGGCTTGAAGGATTTTCATGAAACTTGGGTCACATGTTCACCTCATCAAGGCGACGTGCAGAACCCGCATCTCGACAATATAGGGTCAATGTCAAGGTCACGCTTGAAGGTCAAAGGTTTGAGGCTTTATTTCGTGTCGGCTCCATATCTCCCAGACGGCTTGAAGGATTTTCATGAAACTTGGGTCACATGTTCACTTCATCAAGGTGACGTGCAGAACTTGCGTCTCGACAATATAGGGTCAATGTCAAGGTCACGCTTGAAGGTCAAAGGTTTGAGGCTTTATTTTGTGTCCGCTCCATATCTCCCAGACGGCTTGAAGGATTTTAATGAAACTTTGGTCACATGTTCACCTCATCAAGGCGACGTGCAGAACTCGTGTCTCGACAATATAGGGTCAAGGTCAAGGTCACGCTTGAAGGTCAAAGGTTTGAGGCTTTATTTCGTGTCCGCTCCATATCTCCAAGACGGTTCGAAGTATTTTCATGAAACTTGGGTCAGATGTTCACCTCATCAAGGCGACGTGCAGAACCCGCGTCTCGACCATACTGGGTCAAGGTCACGCTTGAAGGTCAAAGGTTTGAGGCTTTATTTTGTGTCCACTCCATATCTCCTTAAAGGATTTTCATGATACGTGGGTCACATGTTCACCTCATCAAGGCGACGTGCAGAACCCGCGTCTCGACCATACCGGTTCAAGGTCAAGGTCACGCTTGAAGGTCAAAGGTTTTAGGCTTTATTTCGTGTCCACTCAATATCTCCAAGACGGCTTGAAGGATTTTCATGAAACTTGGGTCAGATGTTCACCTCGTCAAGGCGACGTGCAGAACCCGCGTCTCGACCATACTGGGTCAAGGTCAAGGTCACGCTTGAAGGTCAAATGTTTGAGGCTTTATTTTGTGTCCGCTCCATATCTCCTTAAAGGATTTTCATGAAACTTGGGTCACATGTTCACCTCATCAAGGCGACGTGCAGAACCCGTGTCTCCACCATACCGCTTAAAGGTCAAGGTCACGCTTGAAGGTCAAAGGTTTTAGGCTTTATTTCGTGTCCAGTCAATATCTCCAAGACGGCTTGAAGGATTTTCATGAAAATTTGGTCACATGTTCACCTCATCAAGGCGACGTGCAGAACCCGCGTCTCGAACATACTGGGTCAAGGTCAAGGTCACGCTTGAAGGTCAAAGGTTTGAGGCTTTATTTTGTGCCGCTCCATATCTCCAAAACAGCTTAAAGAATTTTCATGAAACTTGGGTCACATGTTCACCTCATCAAGGCGACGTGCAGAACCCGCGTCTCGACCATACCGGTTCAAGGTCAAGGTCACGCTTGAAGCTCAAAGGTTTTAGGCTTTATTTCCTGTCCACTCAATATCTCCAAGACGGCTTGAAGGATTTTCATGAAACTTGGGTCACATGTTCACCTCACCAAGGCGACGTGCACAACTTGCGTCTCGACAATATAGGTTCAAGACAAAACATTAGTAATTAAAAATTGAGTACTGTCCAACTTGGTCAAATTTTTGTTTGTCTGCTTTATAGGTTGGAATGTTTTGAGAGATTTTGACAGATATTTGAGGGGGAGACATATGTTTTTGTCAAAACAATTCTAGTTCCATATTCTGTTACCAGTATAATTATATAAGACCAAATGGATAATCTGTCTATGTGTATTTGAAAGCTATTAAAAAGAATATTGATAATAGTTTTATCAGAGACTGATTACGCTAACAGATGCCATTTACAATACATAGTCAGTAACAAACCGTATGTTAAGATTTGAAATGGTGAAAGAGTTATTCTGATTTAAAAAATACTTTGTATATTTGATATTTACGGAAGCCCTGGAGGGACATTTGTAACTTATTATTTGTTTGTTATTAACTATCACTTATTACTTTTAATTTATTTGTTATAACTTATGATTTATAACTTATGTTCACACGTTTGTGTTTACAGGATACACGTTCTCAGCCATTTTGTAAACATTCGCGGATGAATACAAAAATAGTGATTCGGTAGTGTTATATTACACACGTTATATATAAAGAAATACGCAATGGGTATATTAGATCGGATTGTAATTGTTAACTTATTACTTATGATTTATAACTGTTTACTTATAATTTATAACTTATAATTTATAACTTATAATTTATAACTTATAACTTATAATTTACAACTTATAACTTATAAATTGTAACTTATTATTTATTATTTATTACTTATGATTTAATGACGCAATAACCATTTTCAGGGATATCGACCTGGCTCCATATTCAAATTGAGATTCATATCGTATTTGACCTGGCTAGATATTCTTATCGATATTCGCGTAGCTACATAATCACCATAATCCCGAATATCGACCAGGCTTGATGTTCAAATCGATATTTGCCGGGCCCGCTAGCTCAGTCGGTAGCGACGCGGGCTGTCAATCCAGGGGTTGTGAGTTCGAATCCCGGCTCGACCAACTTTCTTTCCGACGATTGACGAAAGTCAATGCGACATGCGTCATTCGTCTTCCACCAATGGACTAAGTCTATGTGGAAAAGCAGCTAGTTGCTTGGAAAGATTGTTGTGTGGAGTACTGGTGTGAGAAAACCAGGAAATGCATGAGTAGGTGAACTGGCCGCCGTGATATAACTGAGAAATTGTTAAAAACGGCGTTAAACCCGAATCAACCAAATCGATATTCAAATCGGCTTCTATATGATGAAAAATAAGTTATAAATTACAAGTAATAAATAATAAGTAATAGATTATAACATACAAATAATAAGTAACAAATGTCCCTCCAGGGCTTCCGTAAATATTGGCATCCGAGACGAGTTGTTCCAGAGTGTTGTTTCATTTTCTATTTAAGATCAAGGTTAAAGGTAATATCATATTGCCTGATCGCAAGGCACAATGATTTGAAGTTTAATGTTCTTATACTCTAAAACTGATATCTGAAAAAGAAAGTAATGGCAAATGTTTAATTGATAAGTATGCAAATAGAGCAAAATGAAAAGAGTGTTATTTTTTTAAAATTCATTTAGCATATATCTGCATTATGGTTATCATTAAGTGGAAAATTTGTCTTCCTGCAGTTTACAAATGCAATCCTGTTAGTTTTAAGTGTCTTATCAATTATTTATTGGTTTCCCACATATGACAAATGTGCAGCAAGCAACTTTAAAAGCATCTAGGCAACAATATTGAATATCTCTATAAATAAGTTGAATACATTGTGTCGTCGCAATTTCTCGTTTTGTCACTGTGCTTTGACAAATTGTGTGTATCAAAGGCTTCAAAGGCTGTCTGCATGACTGTGGGAAAGGATTAAGCTTTTTCCAGAGAGAATCGGCTTTTGTGGAAACTGTACAGTTTAATCTTTTTTTAGATCACCTAGAGCCGAAGGCTCAAGGTGAGCTATTCTGATCACTTTTTGTCCGTCGTCCGTCCGTCCGTCCTCCCGGCGTTAACTTTTAGCTTTAAACATCATCTCCTCCTGAACCGCAAGAACAATTTCCACCAAACATCACAGAAATGTTCCTTTGGTGGTCCTCTTTCAAAATTGTTCAAAGATTTAAATTCCATTGAGAACTTTGGTTGCTGCGGCATCAGAAAGGGGACAAAATGTCCAAACTTTAAAAATCTTCTCCTCCGAATCTGCCTGTCAGATTCAAATATAATTTGGTAGAAATGTTCCTCGGGTGATCCTCCATAAAAATTGTTCAAGCCATACTGATTGGTCGAAAAACATGGCAGTCAGGCGGCATCAGAAAAGGGGCAAAATGACAAAATTTGAAAATTACATTTTTATGAAAGTGTTCGTCTGATTTTAAGAAAATATAATACGAATCTTACTTTAATGATCCTCTATTTAATTTGTTAAAGCCGTTTTGATTGGTTACACAGTCATAGCAACCAGGCGTCATCACAAAAGGGGTAAATTGAACTTTTAGCTACAAATGACAACCAACTTCTACCATTCCAATAGACCAATTTCCACAAAACATCACAGGAATGTTCCTTTGGTGGTCCTCTTTCAAAATTGTTCAAAGATTTAAATTCCATTGAGAACTTTGGTTGCTGCGGCATCAGAAAGGGGACAAAATGTCCAAACTTTAAAAATCTTCTCCTCCGAATCTGCCTGTCAGATTCAAATATAATTTGGTAGAAATGTTCCTCGGGTGATCCTCCATAAAAATTGTTCAAGCCATACTGATTGGTCGAAAAACATGGCAGTCAGGCGGCATCAGAAAAGGGGCAAAATGACAAAATTTGAAAATTACATTTTTATGAAAGTGTTCGTCTGATTTTAAGAAAATATAATAGGAATCTTACTTTAATGATCCTCTATTTAATTTGTTAAAGCCGTTTTGATTGGTTACACAGTCATAGCAACCAGGCGTCATCACAAAAGGGGTAAATTGAACTTTTAGCTACAAATGACAACCAACTTCTACCATTCCAATAGACCAATTTCCACAAAACATCACAGGAATGATCCTTTGGTGGTCCTCTTACAAATTTGTTCAAAGATTTAAATTCCATGGAGAACTTTGGTTGCTGCGGCATCAGAAAGGGGACAAAATGTCCAAACTTTAAAAATCTTCTCCTCCGAATCTGCCTGTCAGATTCAAATTTAATTTGGTAGAAATGTTTCTTGGGTGACCCTCTATAAAAATTGTTCAAGCCATACTGATTGGTAAAAAAACATGGCAGTCAGGCGGCATCAGAAAAGGGGCAAAATGACAAAATTTGAAAATTACATTTTTATGAAAGTGTTTGTCTGATTTTAAGAAAATATAATACGAATCTTACTGTATTGATCCTTTATTTAATTTGTTTAAGCCGTTTTGATTGGTTACACAATCATATCAACCAGGCGTCATCACGAAAGGGGTAAATTGAACTTTTAGCTACAAATGACAACCAACTCCTACCATTCCAATAGACCAATTTCCACAAAACATCACAGGAATGTTCCTTTGGTGGTCCTCTTTCAAAATTGTTCAAAGATTTAAATTCCATTGAGAACTTTGGTTGCTGCGGCATCAGAAAGTGAGAAAAATACCCACATTTTAAAATCCTTTTCCTCCATAGTCTGCTTGTGCGATTGCAAGATAATTTGGTAGAAATGTTCCTTTATATAAGTGACACTCTAAATAAACTGTTGAAGCCATATTGATTTCGTTGAAAAACAGGGCAGCAAGGCGGCATCAGGAAAGGTGCAAAATGACAAAAACTTTATAATTCCATTCTTATTAAAGTTCTTGTTAGATTTCAAGATATAAATGGCCTTTACTGATAAGCTGTTTCTTGAGAAGTGTCCACTCCTTGCAGTTTCATTTGCAATCCTTGATCAAATTTTCCCAGATATTTGCAGTTAAATATTTGCTACTAATTTACTATCAATTAGGTGATCGATTTAGGGCCATCTTGGCCCTCTTGTTTAAAATGCTCTGAGAAAAAGAAGAATTATACCAAGAAGATTTTTTCACACAATGTTTTCAACTATCTCAAATTAGTCCATCGTTTCGTTTTCTTACTTATCAATCATCTTTACTGTACCATTTATAATTTAGAAAGACATAATGGATGAATATCATTGATTGGATTACAGTAAAATGTCTGATTAATGCATTTTGACGCAATAGCAGTAGACAACTTTTAAAAAACATTATGGCCATTAAGGTGAAATTGCTCATAACGAGCAATTTCAACTTTGGTCACAATGTTTTCAAATCTATCTAACAATTATAAGCTATCTTTTATGGAGATTTTTCAGGTTTTTGTCACTTTGTTTTTCGCAGTCGTCTGCCGCATAGATTATGTGTTGTATGTGGGAAAGGGTTAAAATGAAACAAGTTTTTCCTGCATCTATAATTAACCATATACCTAGCATGATATTATTGAATTTTTTCTGCATTGAAAACATCTGTGGTTCGATCCCCAGCCAGGTCATACCAAAGAGTTTTAAAATAGCAATAATGGCTTCCCTCCTTGGTACCCAGGGTTGCGTGGTCTAAGCATTATGACTTACTGTCTGTAGTCAGCTAGGCTAAATGGATTGGTAGTACTGGTAACTTTGCCCAGGAAACGCCATGATATAACTAAAATGTTTTGAAAGCGTCATAAAACACCAAACAATCAATGAAATGTCTGGAGAATTGGAAGTATAATTTTGATACTAACATGATGAAATCATTGGAAAGAAATGATGCAACGGTCATGAGCAAATTTCTCCTTTTGACACAATATTTTCAAAAGTTGTCTGTTGGGCAGATGTGTCAAAATGCATCCACAGGTGGGAAATGGTTAGTTAACTAAAGAGGCTTCGTAGTTGGGTAATATCTGACGCCTCTGCAGCAGACGGCTTTTTGAAAACGTGCAATTTCTCCTTTTGCCACAATGTTTTCCACTTTTTGTCATAGGTTATCCATTCAATTATGGAGATTTTTTATGTTTTGACAAAATACGTTCAAAGTCGTCTGCTGCAGAATTGTCGTATGAGGGAAAGCGTTAAATAGAGAACATGCCTGTTTAACCCTTTATTTGTCATAAAGATGACAGGTTGTAGATTATTTTAGGGAGTCTTGAATTGAGTAAGGACCTTAATTGTCAGAAAGAATTAAAATGGAAAAAAATGAAAAGGAAACAGCTAAACTGCGAGGGTTGACTGTTTATGTTTTTCTTAAATAAAGAAGAAAACACACACTTTTGAAATGTATTACAAAATACAGTAAATAAAAACAAAGATCATGGAACACACACATCACAATATTATTGGTCATAAAGATGACAGCTTGTAGATTTATTTTAGGGTTTCTTGAATTGAGTAAGAACCTAATTGCAGAATCTGTCAGAAAGAATTAAAGGGGAAAAAAGGAATGAAAAGGAAACAGCTAAACTGCAAGGGTTGACTGTTTGTATGTTTTTCTTAAAGAATTTTGCCTTGATGTCCTAGGATTTCCAGAGCAAGTTGAAGTCTTAGAAATTCATCATTGGGGAATATTAATTTGAAATTTTCATCTGAAAACTTGTCACGTTCTAGGCTGACATTGAAATTCTCAGATAAAAACACTTTTTAGACAAAGAATACAAGAATAAAAAATGAAATTGTGTGATGTCTTTATCCACAGACTCCCATTTCAATGATCTTGCATCTGTTTTTCATGAAAATTCGGTCAATGTGGGTGCTTAACCCTTTCCCAAATATGCCAAACCTGCAGCAGCTGACTTTAACCCTTTCCCTCATACGACAATTCTGCAGCAGACCTCTTTGAACATATTTGTTCAGATGGATAACCTTTGACTTAAAGTGGAAAACATTGTGACAAAAGGAGAAATTGCACGTTCTGTCACTATGTTTTCAAAACGCCGTCTGCTTTAACCCTTTCCCTCATACGACAATTCTGCAGCAGACGACTTTGAACATATTTTGACAAATAATAGAAAATCTCTATAATTGAATGGATAACCTATGACTAAAAGTGGAAAACATTGTGGCAAAAGGAGAAATTGCAAGTTTTGTGCAATTTCTTCTTTTGTCATTATGTTTTCAAAAAGCCGTCTGCTGCAGAGGCGTCAGAAAGCGTCTATATGAGGGAAAGGGTTAAAAACATGTGAACAAGAATTATAATGGAACATCTCGATCAACATATTAAGTAAGATTATTGAATAAAGTTTAAAACATTGATGCAAAAGTTGTCCTAAACCAAAACCGCAAGCTTAATTTAGATTTCGGCAAGGGCGCAGCAAGATTACCTTCGATATCATAATAAGCTTGCGACTAACTTGTTTAAGCATGCAGATAGATTGTGATTGGAACATTCGCAATCTTTTCTTTAAGCATGCACAAGCTTGCGCAACCTTATTGATATTGCGCACTGTTGAAAAAACAACCCTAGATGGCACAAAAATTGAAAATTTTAAAATTCACAATTTCCTGTTGTTGTTGTTGCGAACTTGCAAGCTTGTCGCGAACTTAACGGATAATAAGTTTGCGAGAAGCTTACGGGAAGTTTGCTAAAGAAGAACTATAGAAATAATCCCCGACAAAAGTTAATTGTATGTAACGAGCAAAGGGATAATTTAAGCTTTATTATACCCCCCGGCAAACAAAGTTTGGGGGGGTATATAGGAATCACCCTGTCTGTCCGTCCGTCCGTCTGTCTGTCCGTATGTCCACATTTCTTGTAAGCACTACTCCTCCTAAACGGCTCAATGGATTTGGTTCAAACTTTACATGAAGGTTACACATCGTATGTAGATATGCATGAAGGAAGATCATACGACTCGGATTCTTCCAAGGGGAGATAATTCGACTTAGAGGTTACCTGCGAGGGACTCCTGTGCACATACCTCCACATTTCTTGTAAGCACTACTCCTCCTAAACGGCTCAATGCATTTGGTTCAAACTTTACATGAAGGTTACACATCATATGTAGATATGCATGAAGGAAGATCATATGCCTCGGATTCTTCCAAGGGGAGATAATTCGACTTAGAGGTTACCTGCGAGGGACTCCTGTGCACATACCTCCACATTTCTTGTAAGCACTACTCCTCCTAAACGGCTCAATGCATTTGGTTCAAACTTTACATGAAGGTTACACATCATATGTAGATATGCATGAAGGAAGATCATACACCTCGGATTCTTCCAAGGGGAGATAATTCAACTTAGAGGTTACCTGCGAGGGACTCCTGTGCACATACCTCCACATTTCTTGTAAGCACTACTCCTCCTAAACGGCTCAATGGAGTTGATTCAAACTGTATATGAAGGCTACACATCATATGTAGATATGCATGAAGGAAGATTTTTCTCCTCAGATTCTTCCAAGGAAAGATAATTCAACTAAGAGGTTACAAAGAACTCCTGTGATACCTTGTAAGGGCAACTTAAACTTTACCATTGTATCCGATGCTTTGGGAGGGGAGCGGGGGGTATTCTTCAGTGAGCTTTGCTCACAGTATTTCTAGTTTTAAATTGGAACCTATATTTAACCTTGATTGACATACGCCTGATATAAAACATCAGATTCCTTAATGAGTTACAATACTGGGAAAGTAATATTTCATATAAAACCCTTCAATGAGAAAGTGGTTGCAACCCTTACTATAATAGCTCTTTTCTGACATTCTTAGAATCTGCAGCAGACGACTTTGAAAATATCTAATAAAAAATATTGAAACACTTTAACCCTTTCTCTCATATAGACGCTTTCTGACGCCTCTGCAGCAGACGGCTTTTTGAAAACATGGTGACAAAAGACAAAATTGCTCATGATGAGTAATTTCTTCTTTTGTCACCATGTTTTTCACTTTTAGTCATTGGTTATCCATTCAATTATAGAGATTTTCCATTGTTTGACAAAACGTGTTCACAGTCGTCTGCTGCAGAATTGTCGTATGAGGGAAACTGGTTAAATGAAAGTGCAGTTATTGAATACAATCAAAAACATTGTGGGAAATAGAGACATTGCTGATTATGATCAATTTCTCCTTTTGTCACAATATTTTCAAGATTCGTTTGCTGCAGATGTATCAAAATGGGTCTATTTGTGGGAAAGGGTTAACAGTTAACCTTAACAACAATTGTTTGTTTTATCAGGGTTTTACACCAATTTCAATATTATTATCTCGCCCGCAAACAAAGTTTGGGGGGGTATATAGGAATCACCCTGTCTGTCCGTCTGTGCATCTGTCTGTCTGTCCACATTTCTTGTAAGCACTACTCCTCCTAAATGGCTCAATAGATTTGGTTCAAACTTTACATGAAGGTTACACATCATATGTAGATATACATGAAGGAAGATCATACACCTCTGATTCTTCCAAGGGGAGATAATTCAACTTAGAGGTTACCTGTGAGGACTCCTGTGCACATACCTCCACATTTCTTGTAAGCACTACTCCTCCTAAATGGCTCAATGGATTTGGTTCAAACTTTACATGAAGGTTACACATCATATGTAGATATGCATGAAGGAAGATCATAAGCCTCGGATTCTTCCAAGGGGAGATAATTCAACTAAGAGGTTACCTGCGAGGGACTCCTGTGCACATACCTCCACATTTCTTGTAAGCACTACTCCACCTAAACGGCTCAATGGATTTGGTTCAAACTTTACATGAAGGTTACACATCATATGTAGATATGCATGAAGGAAGATCATATGCCTCGGATTCTTCCAAGGGGAGATAATTCAACTTAGAGGTTACCTGCGAGGGACTCCTGTGCACATACTTTGTAAGCGCTACTCCTCCTAAAGGGCTCAGTTGATTTGATTCAAACTGTATATGAAGGCTACACATTATATGTAGATATGCATGAAGGAAGATTTTTCTCCCCAGATTCTTCCAAGGGAAGATAATTCAACTAAGAGGTTACCTGCGAGGGACACCTGTGCACATACCTTGAAGCACTACTCCTTCTAAATATTATGTAATATTCAATATTTATTTTATCAGAAAGACATTTGGAATTTCAACAGCAAAGTAGAAACTTTACCATTGTATCCGATGCTTTGGGAGGGGAGCGGGGGGTATTCTTCAGTGAGCTTTGCCAACAGTATTTCTAGTTTTTTTCTGTTTTCTCCCTATCAGTCGAGCGTCTTGTGCCGTACGCTGTGCTCTTGATTAAAATCTGGTATGACCCAGCTGGGGATCGAACCAACAACCTCATGTACTTGACGCACTTAGGCGGTCTGAAAGAATTGCCTAAAAACGGACCAATCCTACATATACTATATTAGTATATAATTTCTAGTTATTAATACTGGCCCATTTATCCTGACACAAGTATTTGGTATGACCAGGTTGAGGTTCGAACCTGTAACCTCCAGCACCCAAGGCAGAGGCTGAAGATCTACTTCTACACCATCCAGGTGGTTATAGGTGGGAAAGTGTCAAGTCTTGACATATTTATTGACCTTGGGTCAAAAGAGGAGAGAAGCCCCCATAAAATTTAAAATGAGGTTTTCTGAGGACCATGCATCCCCCTTAACCAACATTGTTTAAATTATTCTTATCTGTTGAAAAAACATGGCCAGCACAAGGGGCTGTGCTAGTTTTCCTAATATGTAAAAATCTACTTTGCCAAACATGTAGGCCTGATTTTAAAATATTTTGGCACAAATGTTCTTTGGGTGACCCTCTTCCAAGATTGTTGAAATTATTACAAACCATTGATGAACATGACCACTAGAGGCTGCTTGTTTTCCTTGTATTAATATGATAAGGACATTAAAAACTGTGATTTCTTTTAAATCAGGTGAGAGCCGAGCCCCAGTAGCTCAGTCGGTAGCGACGCGGGTTGTCAATCCACTCAGGGTTTGTGAGTTCGAATCCCGGCTCGGCTTACTTTCTTTCTGATGATTGACAAACTTCAATGCGACATGCGTCATTCGTCTTCCACCAATGGGCTAAGTCTATGTGGAAAAGCAGCCAGTTGCTTGGGAAGATTGTTGTGTGGAGTACTGGTGTGAGAAAACCAGGAAATGCATGAGTAGATGAACTGGCCGCCGTGATATAACTGAGAAATTGTTAAAAAGGCGTTAAACCCCAATCAATCAATCAATCAATCAATTAAGTGATTTAGTGATTCATGGTCCTCTTGTTTAGAACATGATGCATCCGTTACTACCCAAACACGTACTTCAAACACATAGACCGTGCCCTCAACATGCGTTTACCCTTGACCACATTTTGATACATCTGCGAAAACATTTTATTCCTCATTTTGTCACAATGTTTTCATCATTCTCCATTCAATAATTCAACTTTAATTTAAACAGAATTTCCATCTTTCTGCATAGATCTTTTTTTAAACTCATCTGATGCAGATTTGTTGTATGGAGGAAAGGGCCTAATTGGTTACCTACAACATAGGGTGTTTTGTAATTACAGCAAATCACGCTTTGCTTAATAACAAGCATTTGTCGTCCAAACTGCGATCCTGTCAAACAATTTATTTCGCGATGAAAACCGTAGATTGGTGGAAGCCGTTGGAAATATGGAGTAGGAGAGGGTGTTGTTATCAACAACCAGCAATGCTCGTAAATCTAGCTAGAATTGAATAATTGCAGATTCGGAAATAATGGAATTTGTCTGTGAGTGGAAAGTGGAAACACCAGATTACCAAACAGGGTCAGAAGTTACAGATTTAGAAATAGAAGACTTTAATTTCTACAGAGTTGAATTTAGTTTCTTAATCTGGTGATTTCTCCTTTTTCCAAAGTGATAATTTAAGTTTTCCAGGTATTACACAATTTTAAAACAGGTGTCTTAACCCTTTCCCACTTGCAGACACATTTTGATGCAATAGTAGCAGACGACTTTTGAAAACATTGTGGCCAAAGGTGAAATTGCTCATGATGATCAATTTCTCCTTTGGCCACAATGTTTTCAACTTTATTTAACAATTAAGCTATCTTTTATGGAGATTTTTCGTGTTTTTGTCACTTTGTTTTCAAAGTCGTCTGCTGCAGATTTGTTGTATGTGAGAAAGGGATAAGAAATGTTATAACAAATAACTGGTTTACTGTTTATCTAATTGCCTATTTATTGGTTCTCTCTTCTAGAGACCCTTAAAGTCGGTGCATACTGATGCATATGTAGCAGACCACTTTTGAAAACTTTGTTGCAAAATGAGAGTTTTCTCCTTTTGCCACAGTGTTTTCAACTCTATCCAATGATTTAAAGACATTTGTGATATTTTTGCAAAGATGTTTTCAGAGATGTCTGCTGAAGATATGTTATATTAAGGAAAGGGCTGAGCAACACAGATAAACCTCCATTTGAAATATCCACCTTTTCTCAAAATGTTTTCAAAACAGTCAAACTTGTCTTATATACCCTTTAATTCCCTCATACGACAATTCCGCAGCAGACGACTTTGAACATATTTTGTTAAAAAATGGAAAATCTCTTTAATTGAATTGATAACCTATGACTAAAAGTGAAAAACATTGTGGCAAAAAGGAGAAATTGCTTATTTTGAGCAATTTCTTCTTTTTGTCACTATGTTTTCAAAAAGCCGTCTGCTGCAGAGGCGTCAGAAAGCGTCTATATGAGGGAAAGGGTTAAGCAGCCATCCAGGGGCGAGTCAAGATTTGGCTGCTAAACACAGGTGACTGCTTTATACATGCAAGTCTAATAAAGAAGGACAAAGTTATTTAGGTCAATCGTAAAAGTGGCTGCTTAATACAAGTTGGCTGCTTTACAGAGATGACTTCCTACACAAGTTTGACAATAGTTGAAAGTGAAAGAGAAACTCTTATTTCTCAACAGGTGTAACTGTCTGCCTTAACTAGGTGTAAATACCATTGTCTGTAATTAAACTACTATAATTGATCTATCAGATCTTAGAAAAAATGGGATTGTGAAATTCCATGAGAGCACACAACCAATCAAGGAGCTGAGTGTAGCTTTACCAATTTTTATACAAAATTGACATTTTTCTGACATAAATCTGTAATTCTATAATTTCCTGAACAATAACAAGAGTTATTATTAAGCATTAATCTGCTTCATGTGATATAAGATAGTCTTGATAACCTTGTAAGTCAGGCCTTCTACTTGTAACTTGGGGGGAGCATTTAGGTATAATACATTTGTTGATCAGTCCGTCCAAGAATTGTGTGACATGTGGCTGCTTTGTGAAAACGATCTTGGATTTGAAATGTAAAGTCTGATAAAAAAAAAAAAAATCTAAATATTCGAGAAGGATGTTGTTAGAGTTGAAAAGGAACTGTGATGAGTAATTTCACACTTTTGTTTAATCATGTTTTCAGGCATTTATCTAAACAGTGCAGAACAATCTCTGTGGTAAAGTGGTTAAATCTTTCACATTGAGAGCTGGAAACCTAGGTTCGATCACTGGCAGGGTCATACCAATTAAAGACTTAACAAATGGTTGTAATGCATTTCTTCTTTCAATGGCATTCCGGCATTGGGGAAAGCATTATGACTGATGCATCAGTTCCAGTACAAAATAATGACAGTAAAACTGGTAAAATACCCAGGAAACGGCATGAACTACCTTTTGAACAAACAAACACACAATCTTTTAACCGTATGACATTCCAGTTGGGCATTTTCATTACATTACAGAGTAATAGTCCCTTTATTATTTATACATAGTGTTACAATATATACCAACATTTGTGTCCCCAATGTTTCCCAGCAATAGCTGGAAGAAATTCAATGACATTTTAAATGAAGCTTCTATACCAAGAGTGGATGTGCATAATATCCTATGGTCTATTTTTTGTTTTTCAGAGTAATTAATTTGGCCCTTGATTACCAACATTGGTGTCTAACTTTTTTGTCAGCAACCTCTGGGTGAAATTCACCCTTTCCCTCATATAGACGCTTTCTGATGCCTCTGCAGCAGATGGTTTTTTGAAAACATAGTTACAAAAGAAGAAATTGCTCAAAACGAGCAATTTCTCCTTTTGCCACAATGTTTTCCACAGGTTATCCATTCAATTATAGAGATTTCCTACTTTTTGACAAAATATGTTCAAAGTCGTCTGCTGCAGAATTGTTGTATGAGGGAAAGGGTTAATTGAGATTGTATATAAAACTTCTATACAAAGATGAGATATGCATAGTGGGATGATGGCATTCTGGTTGGATGTTTTTAACAGAGTTATGACCCCTTGAATATTATACATTGTTATACCAATGAATAGCGGAGATGATCTATGACATGTGACGAAGACACCTGCGGGGGTATTTAATCACATTAGCAGATAGCTCTAGTTTCTCCTTTCACTCCATTTTTTCAGCTCTATTTAATAGCTGTACTTTCATTTACAAAGTCTTGCCTTATCTTTGCCTCAATGTATTCAAATTGACCTTAAGATTTATTACATGTGGGAAAGGGATAAGGCATGATTATAGTCATGTCACATGTTGTTCTTGTAGATCCACATCAATAAATGGCTGATAAGTCACATGTAATTATCTGGAAATAAAATGATTCGCCCAGAGAAGGCAGCATCAATTGGCAGTAATAATTATTTTTTATTGAGCAGTGGGTGATAAATCAAATTTATACAGATTGGAATTGAGTTTCAAATCTGATTATATCCACGGAACTTGGTTTATATTGTGCAAAGGAGAGAACAGTAGATTTTCCTGGAAAAATATTTTATGAGACAGTTGATAAGAATGACATGCTTGCCAGCCACCTCCATTGTGTGGCAGCGAACAGTTTGATAGATCTGTCATGGTTCTCGGCTGACAGGCATTGTAGTAGTGAACAGTTACACTATTACAGTTTGGTGGGGGAAGTCTTTTATTTAATTAATGGGATAGCAATATTGATGTCTGTAAAATGTTTCTGGTGGAAGGTTCATTCTCATTCAGGAAAGGACATAGTCTCCTGATGGAGAAGTGGCAGAATCATAAAACTGTGGCCACGATCTGTATCGTGAAGGCATAGTATAGGTGTTAACCCTGGCCTACATACAACAAATCTGACTTTAAAAACACCTAAGTAAAAACATGAAATATCCCCACAATATCTCTCTTATTATCCAACCAAACCCTATGATGTGGGTACTCAAAAGAATCATCTCAATGAGAAGATTCTTTTGAGTACCCACATCATAGGGTTATATTGTCTAATAAAGATTTTAGAACATGCAAAACGCCCCTTATCTAGAGCTCTGAGTATAATTATTGAATTGAGTTTAAATCATTATGACAAAAAGGGAACTTCTCCTCTTTGCCACAATATGTTCAAAACAGGTCTACCGCAGATGCATTACATTGCATCTGCATTCAGGAAATGGTTAAAGGTTACAGAGGCCTTGACATTATAAACACTTATTGATCCACTTTTATACCAAAAAGACCATTATAACTGCACTATGCATTTTGTCTTAGTTATTGCCTATTGCATTGGCAGTTGCTTAACCTTTGCCCCCTTTTGGCACATCTTCAGCAGGTGTCTTTACAAATCATTTTAGCCAGAACAAATTGAACATTATTCAATAATCATTTAAAGACATATTCTATATTTTTGTTAACATGTTTTCAAAGTCATCTGCTGCAGATGTATTGTATTTGGAAAAAGAGGTAATGTGATGACCATAATTACAAACACCCATGTTAACATACCTGTATCTTCTTTCGTTTCAGGCTCAAAGTTTCTGTGTAGTGTGCTTGTAGCTCCCGTCAAAAACGAACATGGAGAAATCATTTTATTCATCATTAACTACGAGGATATAACAGATGCGCCAAACAAAGTGCAACCTCTTCCCGACATCCGAACACTCCGCAACAGTAAGACAGGACTTAACCAGGCTAAAACAAGTAACTAGTTACTAACAATTGCACATACATTTAGACACAGGGAGAACTAAATTCAGAGGTCCGGAATGTTAATGAAATATAACCATAGCATACTTGTGACAACAGTAGATAAAGATCTGTCTAGGCATTATTAGATTCTCAAGTTTCCTTGGGTGAGCTATTGTGATCACTTAACATCTGACATCTGTCGTCGTCCATCCGTACACATTTTCCCTCAAACAACTGCTGCTCCTAAACCAATGGTCTTGGTTTAGAGTATTTTCACAGAGATCAGTTGGCCCTCTACCAAAATTGTTCAAAATATTCTGCTCGAATACACAAGATGGCTGCCAGGGCCAAAAAATAACAAAATATTTAAACAATTACTCCTTGTAAACGACTGACCCAATTTCACTGGTTTTAACAAACATGTTCTTTGGTTTACCCTTACCCTCTACCAAAATTGTTTAACAGTTCCACTCTTCTCCACAAGATGGCTGCCACAGCTAAAAACAGAAATATCTTTAAATGACATTTGCTAAAAAAAACTGAATAACCACAAATGTTCCATTAATTAGTGGTTCTCATTTAAAATTGTTTGAATAGTTCTGCTTCATTGCACAAGAGTTCCACTAGATCTAAAAAAATGAATTTTATGACATTTCCTGGGAATCCACTAGCTTATTTGAAAATCATACAAAATTAATATTCTTTTATGGTCAGACCCTCTCCCAAAATAGTTATGCTCTATTGCACAAGATGGCCACAGTAACTAAATGACATCTCTTCAACCATTGGTCCAATTTCAATATAGTTTATCTTGGTCTCCTTGTTATCCCCTCGGCTAACGAAGTTTGCGAGGGGATATAGTAACGGGGCTGTCCGTATGTTTGTTTGTTGGTTCGTCCGCGCGTCCGTCCGTATCAACCTTGTGACCACTCTTCACTGAACATCCTTCGACCGATCTTAACCAAACTTGCTATACAGTTAGTATATGGCAAGGTCATAGGTCAAAGGTCAAGGTCAAAATTGGACTTTGACTATTTTCCGATATCAACAACCTTGTGACCACTACACTGAACAACCTTTGACCGATATTAACCAAACTTGGTATACAGTTAGTATATGGCAAGGTCTAGAAGCCTATTTATTATCAAGGTCATAGGTTAAAGGTCAAGGTCAAAATTGGACTATTTTCCCATATCAACAACCATGTGACCACTCTACACTGAACATCCTTCGACCGATCTTAACCAAACTTGGTATACAGTTAGTATATGGCAAGGTCTAGAAGCCTATTTATTTTCAAGCTTAAAGGTCAAGGTCAAAATTGGACTTATAATAATATATAGTAAATGTCAACGGGCAAAGGTGGGGTCATTTGGCAAAGGCCAAATGCCGAGACAAAGGACAAATTACACTTAGTTCTCCGGTACATAACATTAATAACAATTTAATAAAGGCAAGGACAAATAACATTAGTTTTCTGGTACATAATATTAATATCCAGGTCATTGGCCATATTTTTAGCCATATTTTTAAATTTAATATTGAGGGGATGCATCCGCTTTGCTGTACCCTTGTTTCTGTGTATGTCAAGGCCTTGAAATGTCTTAGGAAATTTCAGAAAGTGCAAGCTATCTTGAAAATATTTTAACTTAGATCTAGCAACTATGTCCGACATGTGGGAACCTTCTGCCACTGCTATACCGTATTAAAATTATTATGCTTTTAATTATAGTGATTTTCCATATTTTTGGCTTAATTAACCCTTTCCTACCGGACGCATTTTGACGCAATATTAGCAAATGACTTTTAAAAATATTGTGGCCAAAGGAGAAATTGCTTATTATGAGCAATTTCTCCTTTGGCCACAATGTTTTAAGCTTTATTTAACAATTAAGCAATCTTTTATGGAGATTTTTCAGGTTTTTGTCTATATGTTTCCAAAGTTGTCTGCTGCAGAATTGCTGTATGTGAGAAAGAGTTATCTTTTGCTCCATATTTATCTTATGTTGATATTTTTTAACCAGCTCTCAATATCAGATTGAATCGAGAACTATATTACATTGTTATGTTGTAAAGATGAATTATTAACTTGTTCTGTGTTGAAAAAAAGTTATTTACTAGTAATTGACCCTCTGTTCTCCCTGTGTCTCATGCTTTAATCGATAAATATTATGATGTAAGTCCTGGGATTGTTTAATGTTACCCTTAGTGTCCATCTGTCTGTCTGTCTTTCTGACAGTCAGTGTTTAGCTCCCCTGGCTGAAAGCCAGTCAAGCTTATGTCATGGCGAATTGTCCGTCGTGCATCCTTGCGTGCGTGTGTGTGCATCCGTTAACTTTTTGTTATAGCTCACCTGAGCTTTGTGCGTCGTCCGTCAAATTCCTTCAAATTTTTGGGATCTATGCAAAATTCTGGTTTCCATGGCAATGAAACCGAAAAAACTTCAAAATTCTTCTCCTCCGAAAGTGTCAGGCCGATTTTAAAATAATTTTGTAGAAATGTTCCTTGGATGACCCTCTATGAGATTCCTTTAAGCCATGTTGATTGGTCGAAAAACATGACCGCCAGGGGGGCGGGGCTATTTTGCCTTATGTGGCTATAGTGAAAACTTAAAAAATCTTCTCCTCCGAAAGTGTCAGGCCGCTTTTTCAAATAATTTTGTAGAAATGTTCCTTGGATGACCCTCTATCAGATTCCTTCAAGCCAAGTTGATTGGTCAAAAAACATGGCCGCCAAGGGGGGGGTGGGGGGGGGGGGGGGGGGGTGGGGCTATTTTGCCTTATATGGCTATAGTGAAAACTTAAAAAATCTTCTCCTCCAAAAGAGTCAGGCCGATTTTCAAATAATTTTGTGGAAATGTTCCTAGGGTGACCCTCTATCAGATTCCTTCAAGCCAAGTTGACTGGTCGGAAACTATGGCTGCCAGGGGGCAAGGCTTATATAAGTAAAAAAAAAAAAATCAGGTGAGCGATTCCAGGGCCATCATGGCCCTCTTGTTTCAAACAACTTCTCCCTAACCACTGGGCCAATTGGGATGAAACTTCATAGGAAGCATCCTCTCAATGTCCTCTCCTAAAAAATAGTGGGGAAAATTGTCTTCTCTGACAAAAGTGTCAGGCCAATTTTCTAAATTTTTGGTAGAAATGTTCCTTGGGTAACCCTTTTTCAGATTCCTTCAAGCCATGTTGATTGGTCGAAAAAAATGTCTGCCAGAGGTCGGGGCTATTTTGCCTTATATGGCTATAGTGAAAACTTAAAAAATCTTCTCCTCTGAAAGTGTCAGGCCGATTTTCAAATAATTTCTTAGAAATGTTCCTTGGGCGACCCTCTATCAGATTCCTTCAAGCCATGTTGATTGGTCGAAAAACATGGCTGCCAGAGGGCGGGGCTATTTTGCCTTATATGGCTATAGTGAAAACTTAAAAAATCTTTTCCTCCGAAAGTGTTGGGCCGATTTTCAAATAATTTCTTAGAAATGTTCCTTGGGTGACCCTCTATCAGATTCCTTCAAGCCAAGTTGATTCGTCGAAAAACATGTCCGCCAGAGGGCGGGCTATTTTGCCTTATATGGCTATAGTGAAACTTAAAAAATCTTCTCCTACAAAATTGTTTGTCCAATTTTCAAATAACTTTGTAGAAATGTTCCTTGGGCGACCCTCTATCAGATTCCTTCAAGCCATGTTGATTTGTCGAAAAACATGGCTGCCAGAGGGTGGGGCTATTTTGCCTTATATGGCTATAGTGAAAACTTAAAAAATCTTCTCCTCCGAAAATGTCGGACCGATTTTCAAATAATTTTGTAGAAATGTTCCTAGGGTGACCCTCTATCAGATTCCTTCAAGCCATGTTGATTGGTCTAAAAACATGGCTGCCAGAGGGTGGGGCTATTTTGCCTTATATGGCTATAGTGAAAACTTAAAAAATCTCCTCCTGAAAGTGTCGGGCTGATTTTCAAATAATTTTGTAGAAATGTTCCTTGGGTTACCCTCTATCAGATTCCTCCAAACCAATTTGATTGGTCGAAAAACATGTCAGCCATGGGGCGGGGCTATTTTGCCTTATATGGCTTTAGTGAAAACTCAGATTCCTTCAAGCCATGTTGATTGGTCGAAAACTATGGTCGCCAGGGGGCGGGGCTTATATTGCTAAAGTGAAAAGAAATAAAAATCAGGTGAGCGATCCAGGGCCATCATGGCCCTCTTGTTTAATTAAATTTGTTTGATTATTCTATCCCATGATATATTGAGCAAAGAAAAACAGAAAGTTTAAAAAAAAATTGGAAGATGACTTTATTATGTAGAAATGGACACACTTCCAGAACTGACAGTCAAAATTCCCTGATATGACCAAAGATAGTTTTCAGAATCTTGGGACCAGTGTTACTTGCCTGTTGCAATTTCCAGGATTTACCAGTAATGCATTGTAGATGTAAATAGTCGCTTACATTACTGACATAGCTGCACTCACAACGCACCATAATTATGTATCTGCATGGTCTGTATCTGTATTAGGTATACAAGATAGAGGAATGATAAAACATGAACAGCATGAAAAACATTTCTGTCAAAGTTTTATGATTTGCCTATATTTTGTTAGGATGGCTGTTTAGATAACAAAACAAATTTTCTTAACCCTTAGTGGGCACGTCAAGACATATTTCGACGCATCTGCAGCAGACAACTTTGGAAAACAGTGTGGCAAAAGGAAAAAATGATCAAAACGAGTTCAAAACTTTATTCACACTTTCCCACTTGCAGACACAGTTTGATGCATCTACAGCAGACACTTTTTGAAAACATTTTGGCAAAAGGAGATATTGCTCATAATGAGTAATTGCTCCAAGACCACAACCTTCAAAACTAAATTCGATAATTATACTTTTATAAGTCCCCTACTGAAAGAGACCGTTTTAGGGACTAGAGGTTTGCTTGTTTCCGTCACTCCGTCTGTTAGTCCGTCTGAAATTTCTTGTCCGGGCTGTATCTTCCACATGCTTGAATGGATTTCGATAATACTTCCCACAATTATTCTTCATAACAAGATGATGTTTCATGCACATCACTCAGCCACCTCCTCCCAAGGTCAAGGTCACAGTTTGGGCTCAAATACTCTCTCCACAATTTCGTAACCAGGCTGTATCTTCCACATGCTTGAATGGATTTTGATATTAAAGTGACACAATTATTCTCCATAATAAGATGATTTTTCATGTGCATCACCAAGTCACCTTCTCTCAAGGTTAAGGTCACATATTTGGCTCAGACATTGTCCGCTCGTAATTCGGACTGTGTCTTCCACATGCCTAAATGGATTTTAATTCTACTTCACACAATAATTTGCCATACAAAGATGATGTGTTATGCACATAACCCAGTCACCTCCTCCCAAGGTCAAGGTCACAGTTTGGGCTCAAACATTGTCGGACCGCAATTTCATGTCCTGGCTGTATCTTCCAAAGCATTAACCCTTTCCCTCATACGACAATTCTGCAGCAGACGACTTTTAACGTATTTGGTCAAAAATTTGAAAATTTCCATAATTGAATGGATAACCTATGACAAAAAGTGGAAAACATTGTGGCAAAAGGAGAAATTGCACGTTTTGTGCAATTTCTTCTTTTGTCACTATGTTTTCAAAAAGCCGTCTGCTGCAGAGGCGTCAGAAAGCGTCTATATGAGGGAAAGGGTTAATGGATTTTGATGTTACTGCACACAATTAGTCTCCCTAACAAGATGATGTGTCCAAAAATGCACATAAAATACACAATGTGCTTTTCCTCGTCCGGAAGAGGACATCTGTTCTGCTTGCAATACTCCATTAACTTGTTTATATGGTTTTTCTTATATTTGTGAAGACGTTTTTAAAGTCTGCTTCTGCAGATTTGCTGTGCTAGGGAAAGGACTAATGATGCTTTTATTTCTAAAGATTTCTAGCTCCACTGGCTGAAAGCCAGTCGAGCTTATGTCATGGCGAATTGTCCGTTGTGCGTGCGTCTGTGCGTGCGTTACATTTCCTTTGAACCACTTCTTCTCCCTAACCACTTGGCCAATTTGGTTAAAACTTCATAGGAAGCATCCTCTCAATGTCCTCTCTTAAATTCCTTCAAATGTGTTTGATCCATCCATAATTCTGGTTTCCATGGCAACCGAAAGAAAAAAATAATGAAAACTTAAAAAATCTTCTTCTCCGAAAGTGTCAGGCCGATTTTCAAATAATTTTGTAGAATAATGTTCCTTGGGTGACCCTTTATTAGATTCCTTCAAGAAATGTTGATTGGGTGAAAAACATGGCCACCAGGGGGCGGGGCTATTTTGCCTTATATAGCTATAATGAAAACTTAAAAAATCTTCTTCTCCAAAAGTGTTCAGCAGATTTTCAAATAATTTTGTAGAAATGTTCCATGGGTGACCCTCTATCAGATTCCTTCAAGCCATGTTGATTGGTAAGAAAACATGGCCATCACAGGGCGGGGCTATTTTGCCTATATGGCTAAAGAGAAAACTTAAAAAATCTTCTCCGACGAAAGTGTCAGGCGGATTTCAAATAATTTTGTAGAAATGTTACTTGGATGACCCTCTATTAGATTCCTTCAAGCTATGTTGATTGGTCGAAAAACATGGCCGCCAGGGGGGGCGGGGCTATTTTGCCTTATATTAATGGCTATAGTGAAAACTTAAAAAAATCTTCTTCTCCGAAAGTGTCAGGCCGATTTTCAAATAATTTTGTAGAAATATTCCTTAAGTGACCCACTATCAGATTCCTTCAAGCCATGTTGAATGGTCGAAAAACATGGCCGCCAGTGGGCAGGGCTATTTTGCCTTATATGGCTATAGTGAAAACTTAAAAAATCTTCTCCTCCGAAAGTGTCAGGCCTATTTTCAAGTAATTTTGTAGAAATGTTCCTAGGGTGACCCTCTTTTAGATTCCTTCAAGCCAAGTTGATTGGTCGGAAACTATGGCCGCCAGAGGGCGGGTCTTATATGGCTAAAGTGAAGAAAAAAAAATCAGGTGAGCGATTCCAGGGCTATCATGGCCCTCTTGTTTTGCTTTGGCAGTGTATCTTTACTGGTTCCCGTGGGCCTTTTGTATTGGCTTACCTGACAGCAAAATGAGTTATTGTTGTAGTTGGCATGACAAATCACATTACATAACTCAGGTGAGTGAAAGTGGGCCATCATGGCCCTCTTATTTTCTATTGCCACAATGTCAAGTCAATTTAGTAATTGTACTTTTATTAGTCCCCTACCGGCGTGCCGAAGGGGACTATTAGGTTTGCACTCCGTCCGTCAGTCAGTCCGTCAGTCCGTCCGTCAGTCCGTCAGTCCGTCCGTCAGTCAGTCAGTCCGGCTTTGTCCGGAGCATATCTCCAAAACTGTACTAGCTATGGCTATGAAATTCCATATGTGGATACATCTCATCAATGTGGAGTGCAGTGCATATGAACCATAACTCTTGCTTCCCTAATTTTTGAGTTATTTCCCTTTCTTTATTTTCATACTTGATTTTTGTCCGGAGCATATCTCCAAAACTGTACTAGCTATGGTTATGAAATTTCACACATGGATGCATCTCATCAAGGGGGAGTGCAGTGGACATGAACCATAACTCTTGCTTGCCTAATTTTTGAGTTATTTCCCTTTCTTTATTTTCATACTTGATTTTTGTCCGGAGCATATCTCCATAACTATACTAGCTATGGCTATGAAATTTCACACATGAATACATCGTATCAAGGGGGAGTGCAGTGCACATGAACCATAACTCTTGCTTCCCTAATTTTTGAGTTATTTCCCTTTCTTTATTTTCATACTTGATTTTTGTCCGGAGCATATCTCCATAACTATACTAGCTATGGCTATGAAATTTCACACATGAATACATCGTATCAAGGGGGAGTGCAGTGGACATGAACCATAACTCTTGCTTGCCTAATTTTTGAGTTATTTCCCTTTCTTTATTTTCATACTTGATTTTTGTCCGGAGCATATCTCTAAAACTGTACTAGCTATGGTTACGAAATTTCACACATGGATGCATCTCATCAAGGGGGAGTGCAGTGGACATGAACCATAACTTTTGCTAGCCTAATTTTTTAGTTACTTCCCTTTCTTTATTTTCATACTTGATTTTTGTCCGGAGCATATCTCTAAAACTATACTACCTATGGTTATGAAATTTCACACATGGATACACCTCATCAAGGGGGGTTGCCGTGCAGATGAACCATAACTCTTGCTTGATTAATTTTTGAGTTATTGCGCGGGCGGAATCCAGTTCTTTGTCCGGAGCATATCTCCGAAACTATACTACCTAGGTCTATGAAATTCCATATGTGGATACATCTCATCAATGCGGAGTGCAGTGCATATGAACCATAACTCTTGCTTGCCTAATTTTTGAGTTATTTCCCTTTCTTTATTTTCATACTTGATTTTTGTCCGGAGCATATCTCCAAAACTGTACTAGCTATGGTTATGAAATTTCACACATGGATGCATCTCATCAAGGGGGAGTGCAGTGGACATGAACCATAACTCTTGCTTGCCTAATTTTTGACTCAAAAGTGCAAACCGGTAGGGGACTATGGTATTGCTTGCAATCCTCCAGTTACTTGTTTAAAGACATTTTTCGGCGATATATAGCTGATTAACCTGGGATTTGATCTAGATTGTAGACCAATCAAATGTTGTATTTAATGAATAATGTCGAAGAAATAAAGGAAATGAAACGTTTTGATTGGTTCATAGTTAAGTTAGCGATCCTACGAGAGGCACTTGTAAGGTCAGATCCGTCTCTGCATGAAGGTATTATGGCCCTTTATTAATTGGCAAAATTTCTATAATTGACCTTGTGAACAAGTTTAAGTCATCATTTATTATCCGATGTTTGCCAAACTTATACAGTAGCTAGGTATACATAACTTGGTTCCTTTCGTAAACCAGTCAGAGCTAGGTTGCTATCTAAAAATCCGTCCATGCATGACATGATTATGGCCCTTTAAAATTGGCAAATTTCTATAATTGACCTTGTGAACAAGATATGTCATTTTTGAGGATATATCTATTATGCCAAATACAGTTGGAGGTTTGAATTAACGGCCCTAATATGTCTGGCTGAAAAACTGGACTATGCAATAACTCTGAACCCTTTCTCAGATACAGCAAATCTGCATCAGACAGTCTTGAAAAAACATTTGATTAAAAATATGGAAACTCACTATAAATGGAAGACAAAATGATTAAGTTAAGATAAATTCAAACATTGTTGCAAAAGGAGAAATTGCTCATGGTTGGTCAAAATATTTACAAATTAGTCTGCTGCAGAGGAATATGAAAGTGTCTATATGTGGAAAAAGGTTACCCCTTTCCCACATATAACATATCTGCATCAGACGAAATAAGGCTGAAGTAGGAGAAAAATCTCTGTAAATGAAAACTTTATTATTCCATAGAGTTAAAAACATTGTTGCAGAAGGAGAAATTGCTTGTAATAAGCAATTTCTCATTTTTGACAATGTTTTCAAAAGTCATCTGCTGCAAATGGGACTAAATATTAACAGTGTCTGTGAGCGGGAAAGGGTTTAAATATTAGGGACAGGTTCATTTAACTCGAAGTCTGCACTGAGGCCATTTCTAGAATAGGCACTGCAGTTAACTTTTCTGATCGCTTGAAATTCAAGGACAACGATAATCATGAACTGGAAATGCCCCTATTAACTTCCCCACACATTCAACAAAACTGCAGCAGACGACTTTAAACACATAGTGACAAAAGCCTGAAATATCTCCATAAAAGATTTAGCTTAGTTGTTAAATAAAGATTAAAACATTGTGGCCAAAGGAGAAATTGCACATCATGAGTAATTTCACCTTTGGCCACAATGTTTTTAAAAGTCGTCTGCTGCTATTGCTTCAAAATGTGTCTTCAGGTGGGAAACGGTTTAACACATCTAGGCAAAAACATAGTGAACTCTCAATGAAAAGTTTAATAATTGAATAGAATTGAAAAATATTGGTAAAAAGGTGAAAATACTCATATTGAGCAATTATTATTTTGAAGAAATACTTTTCAAGATTCACTCAAAAGATATCTGTAAGTGGGGAAGGGTTAACCCTTTCCCTCATACAGCAATTCTGCAGCAGACGGCTTTGAACATATTTTGTCAAAAAATAGAAAATCTCCATAATTGAATGGATAACCTATGACGAAAAGTGGAAAACATTGTGACAAAAGGAGAAATTGCACGTTTTGTGCAATTTCTTCTTTTGTCACTATGTTTTCAAAACGCCGTCTGCTGCAGAGGCGTCAGAAAGCGTCTATATGAGGGAAAGGGTTAAGACAAGAGCTCAACGAGAAAGGCGTCACATTCTTCTTTGTAATCAGATGACAATATCAGTTTCACAATTCAGTGCTTCAAATCATTTTCAGGGAGTTTCCAGTTAAAAATCCTTGACTACAAGCTATTTTAATTAGTTTTAGTGAGATCTGAAGATTAAAGATAGGATTTTCCCTGAATCCTATTTAAACCCTCCCCCTCATATGGATGCTGTTGGACTCCCCTCTGCAGCAGACAGCTTTTTGAAAACATAGTGACAAAGGAAGAAATTGCTCAAAACGAGCAATTTCTCCTTTTGCCACAATGTTTTCCACTTTTAGTCATAGGTTATCCATTCAATTATAGAGATTTTCTATTTTTTGACAAAATATGTTCAAAGTCGTCTGCTGCAGAATTGTCGTATGAGGGAAAGGGTTAACCCAATTCCTTATGTGCCTTGAATTTTTGTCCTTTCAAAATAAAAATGAAATAGTTGTAAATGCTTGGAAATATTGGGTGTCCAAGTAACAAGTAAATAATATAATCTGTCTTAACCCTTTCCCTCATACGACAATTCTGCAGCAGACCTCTTTGAACATATTTTGTCAAAAAATAGAAAATCTCGATAATTGAATGGATAACCTATGACTAAAAGTGGAAAATATTGTGGCAAAAGGAGAAATTGCTCGTTTTGAGCAATTTCTTCTTTTGTCTCTATGTTTTCGAAAAGCTGTCTGCCGCAGATGTGTCAAAACCTGTCTGCAAGTGGGATCAGAAAGCATCTATATGAGGGAAAGGGTTAAATAAAGAGAGATTCACCGGTTTATTATCATCTACCAGCTGTTTCTCTCCCCTCCGGACTGCTGTCCCTGTGCCAGGATATCTTCACAAGTTGTCTTGATGTATATCCAAAGTGGGATATATTGGGGGAAAGTGTTGTAACCTGATCCGATTAATATAAACCCTTTCGCCCCACATGCAGATGCATTTAGATGCATCTACAGGAGGGAAATAGGGAACACATTGTCCGAAAAGGAGAAAATGCTCGTGATGAGGGATTTCTCGTTTTGCCACGATGTTTTTAGCTCTATTGAATTATTCAATTGAGCATTGGTTGCTGTCAAAACCAATTTGAAGGCGTTCGAAACCATTGTAGAACCATGTTAAACTGCACATCCAAACAGAATTATCCCTTTAACCCTTTCCCTCATATACATGCTTTCTGACACCTCTGCAGCACACAGCTTTTTGAAAACATAGTGACGAAAGAAGAAATTGCTCAAAACGAGCATTTTCTCCTTTTGCCATAATGTTTTCCACTTTAAGTCATAGGTTATCCATTCAGTTATAGAGATTTTCTATTTTTTGACAAAATTTATTCAAAGTCGTCTGCTGCAGAATTGTCATATGAGGGAAAGTTTTAAAGAAGCTGTTACAAAACAATATTAAATGGACCCTCTAGAGTGGATGTGCAATTAGAACTTTCTCTACACTTGTAATGATTTAAACCGCCTCTTTGGTGTAGTGGTAGAGCGTCCGCCTCGTTGGTGTAGTGGTAGAGCGTCCGCCTCGTTGGTGTAGTGGTAGAGCGTCCGCCTCGGGTGCGTGAGGTAGCGGTTTAGATCACAGGCCGGATCATACCAAATGCTTTAAAAATGGTAGTAATGGCTGCCCTCCTTGCCGCCCCTGGGTTGCAGTGATAGCACTATGACTGACTGGCTGGTGTCAGGATAAATGGACGAGTAGTACTGCATGGTAACTTACCCAGGAAACGCCGTCGTGATATAACGGGAAATTGTTACAAAGGGCGTAAAACATCAAACAATCAATCATTCAATCATTTCCATCAGCACAACTCAATTTGTACTTTCATTTATCCTTTTCCTCATATAACAATATTGCCCATCATGAGCATTTTTTCTCCTTTAGATACAAATGGCTTCAAAAGTTGTCTGCTCACATCAGAAAGCTCCAGTATGTGGTAAAGGGTTAACAATTACGAGCGTAGAGAAAGATCTTACTTTATAATGCATCCAGTTATGTGTTGTATACGGTAAAGTGTTAAACCTTTCCCTCATATAAACGCTTTCTGAGGCCTCTCTGCAGCAGACGGCTTTTTTGAAAACATAGTGACAAAAGAAGAATTTACTCAAAACGAGCAATTTCTCCTTTTGCCACAATGTTTTCCACTTTTAGTCATAGGTTATCCATTCAATTATAGAGATTTTCCATTTTTTGACAAAATATGTTCTGTGGTCTGCTGCAGAACTGTCGTATGAGGGAAACGGTTAAAGTATGAAAGAAAATCAAAGGCTGCAGATGGTTTCCATGTGGGAAAGCTTTAAATCATTGGATGCTGTCAACCAAGCTGGTGACACTTATAAATCTAGAAGTTTACACAATGGTCAGCTATCTGAAATTAAATTTATAGATTGGGGTTTAACCCTTTACCACTTGTAGATGCATTTTGACGCATCTGCAGCAGACGTCTTTTGAAAACATTGTGACAAAAGGTGAAATTGCTCAAAACAAGCAATTTCTCCTTTTGCCACAATGTTTTCCACTTTTAGTCCTAGGTTATCCAGTCTTTTTATCAACTGGCTGCTTTTTAGCTCACCTGTGCATGAAGTGCTCAAGGTGAGTTATTGTGATCGCCCTATGTCCGGCGTGCATCGTGCGTCGTCCGTCGTCCGTCAACATTTTCTCCTCTGTAACCGGTGGGTCAACTGGGATGAAACTTCACAGAAAGCATCCTCTCAATGTCCTCCCCAGAATTCCTTAACATTTTTGGGATCCATGCAGAATTCTGGTTTCCATGGCAACGAAATGAAAAAAACTTCAAAATTCTTCTTCTCCCAAACTGGTTGGTAGATTTTCAAATAATTTTGTAGAAATGTTCCTTGGATGACCCTCTAACAGATTCCTTCAAGCCATGTTGATTGGTCGAAAAACATGGCCGCCAGGGGGGCAGGGCTATTTTGCCTTATATGGTTATAGTGAAAACTTAAAAGATCTTCTTCTCCGAAAGTGTCTGGCCGATTTTCAAATAATTTTGTAGAAATGTTCCTTGGGTGACCCTCTATCAGATTCCTTCAAGCCATGTTGATTGGTCAAAAAGTATGGCCGCCAGAGGGTGGGGCTATTTTGCCTTTTATGGCTATAGTGAAAACTTAAAAAATCTTCTCCTCCAAAAGTGTCAGGCCGATTTTCAAATAATTTTGTAGAACTGTTCCTAGGTTGACCCTCTATCAGATTCCTTCAAGCCAAGTTGATTGGTCGGAAACTATGCCCGCCAGATGGCGGGGCTTATATAGCTAAAGTGAAAAAAAAATCAGGTGAGCGATTCCAGCGCCATCATGGCCCTCTTGTTTACATAGACTGTTAGCCCATTGGTGGAAGAGGAGCCTTAAAAGGAGCAATTGCTCACAATGTTTTCATTCTATTTAATAATCACACATAAATTTATAATAGCTTTGGATGATTTGTCAGATGTTTTCAAAGTGATCTACTGAAGATTTGTCCTTTGTGGAAAAGGATTGAACAAAATGACATATAGATTTATGACAGATAAGAATTTTATGAAGATGAAAGTATTTCTTGCATAAATCAAATCTGTGATAGATTACTTTTAAAACATGCAGCAAAATTTATTGAAAATCTCTAATTACATCAACAAAAACCAATCACTTCTTTGAGATTCTTTATTGGGATATTGACTGGATTCCAAAATGCTGATCTGAATATTTATTATATACCTGCACATTTTCAGGTGCAAAAACATGCAGATGGTCATAGGCAGTTCAAACATTGCAGATTAAAATTGACTAGGTCAAATATGGTACCAAATAATAAACCGTCACATTTGTTAGTCACTGAAATATGATGTGAGGTCATTGAAATATGAATTCACAATATTCAAAATGAGGTAATGGGGCGTGGTTCATATGCCAATCATAAATTTCATCTTGTGTGTAAAATGTGTTATTTCATGATTTAAATAAAGAAATTTGTATATTTTCAGCTCACCTGTGCACAGAGTGTTCAAGGTGAGCTATTGTGATCACATTTTGTCTGGCGTCCATCGTCTGTCGTGCGGTATGCGGTCTGTGTCGTGAGTCGTCAACAATTGCCTTGTTAATACTCTACAGGCTACATTATGCATCCGATCTTCATTAACGTTTATCAGAACATTCATCTCTGTCAAATCTTGGACAATTTTGAAACTGGGCCATATGATGTCAAAAACTAGGTCACTATGTCAAATTGAATGAAAGTCTTGTTAACACTCTGCAGGCCACATTTTGAAACTATCTGAATGTTTGTCTTGATGATATGTAGGTCATGTTCAAATATAGGCATGTCGAGTCAAATAGTAGGTCACAAGGTTAAATTGAAGGAAAATCTTGTTAACACTCTAGAGGTTGCAATTTTTGCTTCAGCAGTTTGGAAGTTTCTCAGAATGATGTCTTTGTGATATCTAGGTTAAGTTTGAATATGGGTCATATTGGGTCAGAAACTAGATCACTAGGCCAAATGGAAGGGAAATCTTATTAACACTGTAGAAGCAGCATATTTTGCTTCATCAGCTTAAAACTTGGTCAGAATGTTTGTCTTGATGATATCTAGGCCCTGATTGAATATGGGTCATATTGGGTCAGAAACTAGATCACTAGGCCAAATTGAAGGGAAATCGTGTTAACACTGTAGCATTCAGCATCTTCAAATTTGGTCAGAATTTTGTCTTAGTGATATCTAGGCCAAGTTCAAATATGGGTTATATTGTGTTAAAAACTAGGTCGCTAAGCCCAATTAACGGAAAATATTGTTAAAACTCTTTTTTACTTTGAGCATGTTGGAACTTTCTCAGAATGTTTGTCTTGATGATATCTAGTCCATGTTCAAATATGGGTCATATCAGGTAAAAAAAAATAGGTCACTAGGCCAAATGATGGAAAATCTTGTTAATTAACACTCAGGAGGTTGTATTTTGAATCTTTGTCAGAATAATTGTCTTGATATGTTTTGCATTAGAAATCACATTGCTTAATTCAGGTGAGTGACCTTAGGGGCCATGATGGCCCTCTTGTTTCTAACTGATGTCTTAACAGTTGCACAAGGTAAATAATTAACCCTTTCTCTCATACGACTATTCTGCAGCAGACGACTTTGAACTTATTTTGTCAAAACATAGAAAATCTCTATAATTGAATGGATTACCTATGACAACAAGTGGAAAACATTGTGGCAAAAGGAGAAATTGCACGTTTTGTGCAATTTCTTCTTTTGTCACTATGTTTTCAAAAAGCCGTCTGCTGCAGAGGCGTCAGAAAATGATGTTGCAGTTGCGATGTTTGGCTTGGTATTGTCTACTCAGGGCATGGATAATTTGACATAACTCTCGACCTTTGGACTAGCGAGAGCAATTTTCCAAGTCCCTCGTAGTACAATACCAAACCCATTATTGCTTCTGCATCATAATATTCCCTATTTACAGTTCACACAGATCTTAAGTGATTGTGATTACTTAAACATTGTGGCAAATAAGAAATTCCTCATAATGATCAATTTTGCCTTTTGCTACATTGTTTTCAACTCCATCAAAAAATAATACCTTAATTTAGAGATATGTTCTATATTTTTGCATAGATATTTTCAAAATCGTCTGTTGCAGATATATGTATAATTCCAGCTTGGCAGTCCAAATAGTTTTGACGATTTTAACTCTGTGAATTATGGTCTGACATCCTGTTATAACCAACCTTTCTGTACATTTTCAGGTCGACACCGAAGTTTCCGCTTGAGACTACCATCCATCAGACGGGATATAAGGTACAAGACGAAATCAAACGATCAAAACCAGGACCCAGAAAATCCGCCTATTCCCGAGGAGGCGGTTCCGTTAAATCGAATCAATGCCACCGAAGACTCATCCATTCCAAACACCAATCAGCTTACAGTTGGGACACACCTACTAGTTGAAAGACTGTCTCCCATTGGTCAAGAAAATGACTTTGGCCTAGTGGTGCAAAATGATAATAATTTACAGGCCCCGAATTTTGCACTGTTACGGCGGGCTTCCTCTCTGGAGGGACTGGATAAACAACGTGCTCAAGAGAAAGGAGATCAGTTTGGAGATACAGGTGAATATGGCCTTAAATTTGACCCCCCTCCGCATTTACTATGATTTACTTCAAATGAATTGTAACCCGTTCCCACTCTCATTTTGATGTTTCTGCAGTAGGCACATGTTGTTGATTGTTTTTAATATTGTCAATGTCAATATGAGAAATTGCTCAAAATGTTTCTATCTGTAAAATATTATATGCTATCAATTTCTAAAAGAGTATTTTCCCTTTTTTTGCCTAGCTAGTTCAAATACATCTCACACAGATTTATTATATGTGGGAAAGGGTTAAGTTTCATTATTATCCGACAGGTCCCAAAAATCCAAGGCAAAACATGGTTCACTTTGGTCATGCAAAGCTTATAAACCTTTCCCACATACAACAAATTTGCAGCAGGCGACTTTGAAAAGATTATGATATATTTTATAAGGGAAGGTTTGTTCATTAAAAGGAGTTGAAAACATTGTGGCAAATGGAGAAATTGCTCATTTTGCTGCAGAGGATAATATTATGTATATGGGAAAGGCATAGGGCATAATACACTAACAGGTCTAAGAAAGTTCTTTATTTACATAATATCTGTAAATTTAATCATAAAAATGCTCGAAATATTTGCTGTTTATCAAAATCTCATATGGAACCCTGCATATTAACCCTTTCCCTCATACGACAATTCTGCAGCAGACGACTTCGAACGTATTTTGTCAAAACATAGAAAATCTCCATAATTGAATGGATAACCTATGACAAAAAGTGGAAAACATTGTGTCAAAAGGAGAAATTGCACGTTTTGTGCAATTTCTTCTTTTGTCACTATGTTTTCAAAAAGCCGTCTGCTGCAGAGGCGTCAGAAAGCGTCTATATGAGGGAAAGGGTTAAGAGTTGTTGGACATTTTCAAGGGTTAATTATGAGTTTCATGGAATTTTGTTGACCTGGAAAAGATAACTTTTTTCAAATTTTCCGAGTCATTAATTTTTTTCAAAAACCAACATGAAGCATTCACGTTTTCTTTTAACCAAGCTAATGTGCAAACAATAAAAATTCATTACAGTTGATTTTAGAAAAAATAAATAAAATCTTTCTGTAAATTTACTGATTCAGATATCTCGATATTTACAGATATTCTGTTAACCCTTTCCCTCATACGACAATTCTGCAGCAGAAGACTTTGAACGTATTTTGTCAAAACATAGAAATCTCCATAATTGAATGGATAACCTATGACGAAAAGTGGAAAACATTGTGGCAAAAGGAGAAATTGCACGTTTTGTGCAATTTCTTCTTTTGTCACTATGTTTTCAAAAAGCTGTCTGCTGTAGAGGCGTCAGAAAACGTCTATATGAGGGAAAGGGTTAATCCTTTCCCACAAGCAATAAATCTACAGCAGGCTACTTCTATACAATCCAGGCAGAAATACGGAAAATCTCTGTGAATAATGGTATAATTATTGAATTCAGTTCAAATCGTTCTGACAAATTGCTCATCAAGAGCAATGTTGTCTATATATTGCTACATTTATTTTGAAAGTGATCGGCTAGTGATTCAACAAATTGCATCTGCATGTTGGAAAGGTCCAACATAATATGGAACTTTCTTAGTTGTAACGTGGACAGAATCCATGTGAAGAATTTTGAGTAACCCTTTCCCTCAGATAGACACTTTACGACGCCTCTGACAGCTTTTTGAAAACATAGTGACAAAAGAAGAAATTGCTCAAAACGAGCAATTGCTCCTTTTGCCACAATGTTTTCCACTTTTAGTTATTTGGTTATCCATTCAATTTTAGAGATTTTCTATTTGTTGACAAAATATGTTCAAAGTCGTCTGCTGCAGCTTTGTTGTATGAGGGAAAGGGATAAAGTATTGGCACTAGAGCAAGAAAACACATAGTAAGGTGAACTGGCCACAGCGATTTTTGAAAAAAGACGTTAACCACCCTTTCCCACATGCAACGAATCTGCAGCAGACGACTTTGAGATCATCTAAACAAAACAGGAATCCGCTGTGGTCGAGTGGTTAGCGTCGGGGATTTCGAAACCGGGTGTCCCGGGTTCGATCCCCAGTCGCGGCACTACGGTCATGGTGGAGTGCCCTTGGGCAAGGCACATTTTCTAGCCTAGTACTGGTTTGTTTACCCAGGGATCATGAATAATTAAAATTAATTGCGCGCTAAATGACCTTAGCTGTCGATGCGCCATAAAACAATATACATTCACAAAACAATGGAATGTCTCCGTAAATGAATGTAATATTACTGAAAGGAGTTGAAAACATTGTGGCGAAAAGAGAAATTGCTCGTTTTGAGCAATTTCTTGATTTGCCAGAACGTTATCAAAAGTCGTCTGCTGCAGATGCCTCAGAAAGTGGGAAAGGTTTAACACCCAATCAAATATATTAACAGTAAAGTACCTCCAAAAAGACAAAACCAGCTCTGCTCCTCTTTGTATCAATATCAATTATATCAGTCTTTTATATCCATTTACAAGTTTATTAGTCGCCGGGCAGAAGCCCGCGACTTCTATTTTTAATAGGTTTTCGGAAATCACATGGGAGGGGGGGTTATTATTATATTTTTTTTTTTAAATGTCTTGAACATATTACAATTACTTTTGTTTAAAAACACTAAGTTATGACACATTAAAAATGAAATAAATATTCCGATGTTTTAAGTATGTGCAGTTTCTTTATTCTGACTTGCATTTACATTTTTGTGTTTTATTTACGAAGGCAAAACAGTCCCTATTAGCTAGACTGCGATACTTTATTTTCATAAACTATGTAATCAAAAGGTGATAACTACAAACCTTTAAGTCGCACAGTCTAATTTTTTTACATACGCGCACCTGCTTGCAGAAGACTATCGATATGAAAATCATTTCGAATTCTACTTTTAATAGATAAGTATCAACATTAACTGGTAACAGAAACAAAAATAAGAAATATTTTGTGAAAATATGTCTCAAATATAAGCCTGTTTATCGGTCGTGAACGTCGAAACGCCTTTTCCTCAGTTCATGACCTAGTTTCATATTGCCAAAATGTAAACAAAACGAAGTAACCGGAAGTAAAATGTAAACTTAGAAAAGTGACTTGTTTATGCAGACAAAAAATGTCGCACGACGAATTGATTTCTTAAACGTCACTAAACGAGTGCATGGGTCGAATGTAGGAGAAAGAAAGATAATATAGAAATGCTTTTTTTCACTCGAATGCAGTGGAATAAAACATGCACTAAAGCTTTGCCTGATTTTTTATTCACTTTCTTCGATGTCTGAAACTACGCCTCGATTTGACACACATTTCGAAAGAATGCTCAAACACCTTATAACAAATAGATAGCTAATATTACACACTTGAATGATTAAATATATGTGATATTAAATGTTTAATTGGCTTGAAACAAATTAAGAGAAGAACAAACTCTGATAAACAATATATTTAGAAATAAAGAAAATCTGCTCTTTCGCACCCAATTAATTTCATACTTGCCACCTATTAAATAGTAATGGGACTCGCAATTGGCATTTCTCTTGCGCCAAACATATATTGTATGCATCAACGATTTAGATAAACAATTTAGCTGGTATGTTGTTTCAAGTGTGGTCTACTTTTTAAACATATGAGGATAAATGTTAACATCTGTGAAATAGTTATTATAATTATTATTAAAAAGGAGGAAGTTCATGTCTTCAGCAATTTAACCGTTTTCTCAATGTTTTAAGCATTTAAAGGTTTTCATTGTTGCTTCAGACATGGAAAGGGTTTACTAGCTTTTTATTGCATGTAGATTTAAATCCCAAAATGTATTAATTTGTTGTGGTTTTATTGACAAATACAAAACATCAAAAATCGTGACCATAAGAAATTTGTAGATCTATGTGGAATTTCAAAAATCCTGGAATTAGTCCTTATGAAAACATTATGTGTATGTTTAGACTAATGAAAGTCAAGAATACATGTGTGTTAAAAAATAAATTAATGCAGTCTTTTCCGGCGACATTGATGCATTGCATCAACTTTCTCTTGTATATACATATATAGGTCAAGAGAATTGATTTGTTTTCTGCTTTGAAATAGTACTACAATTATCACAGTGATTATCACAATATCGTACCAGCTAGGTATTATTTGTCATTGCTCAAATAACTCGATAGTTCTTTGATATTGTGTACAACAATTATCACAGTGATTATCACAATAGTCATCATCAGGTATCATTTGCCATTGCTCAAATAACTTCCTTTTGCACCTTAGTTCACCCTTTCCCACATACATACACATTTTGATGCATAATGCAGCAGACGACTTTTGAAATATTGTGGTATTTGATCAAGAAATTGATCAGAATGAGTAATATTTCCTTTTGCCACAATGTTTTTTAACCCTTTCCCTCATATGACAATTCTGCAGCAGACGTCTTTGAACATATTTGGTCAAAAAATAGAAAATCTCTATAATTGAATGTATAACCTTTGACTAAAAGTGGAAAACATTGTGGCAAAAGGAGAAATTGCTCGTTTTGACCAATTTCTTCTTTTGTCAGTATGTTTTCAAAAAGCAATCTGCTGCAGAGGCATCAGAAAGGGTCTATATGAGGGAAAGGGTTTACTCTATTCAATAATGAAACTTTCATTTATAGATAGACTCCAAATATTGGCCTTGTTGTATCAAAAGTTGTCTGCTGTAGATTTGTCACATGTGGGACATGGAAGAATTTGCAGCAGCCGACTTTGGAAAAATCTCATAAAATAAGGAAAGAGTTAACCCTTGCAGACGCGTTTTGACACATCTGCAGCAAACCAATTTTTGAAAACATTGTAACATAAGGAGCAATTTGTCCTTTTGCCATTCTGTTTTCAATTCTGTTCAATAATTACACATTTATTTATAAAGACTTTCCATATGTTTGCCTGCACGTTTTCGAAGTGGTTTACTGCAGATTCATTGTATATGAGGGAAAGGGTTAAGCGAAATGAATTGATTAACCTTTTCCCTCATATACACTTCTGCAGCAGACGACTTTGAACGTATTTTGTCAAAAAATAGAAAATCTCCATAATTAAATAGATAACCTATGACTAAAAGTTGAAAACATTGTGTCAAAAGGAGAAATTGCACGTTTTGTGCAATTTCTTCTTATGGCACTATGTTTTCAAAAAGCTGTCTGCTGCAGGAGCGTCAGAAAGCGTCTATATGAGGGAAAGGGTTAACTTTATTATATTTTCGGTCCTTGAAAATCTAAAAGAAATTTGCTTGAAGCATCTTTTGGAAAGTGCCTGAATATTATTTTGAGAATGAAGTGGGAAGTCTAATTTTGGTATAGATCAATCAACTTTGAATGAATTACATAGAGGCCATTTACCTAGAACAACCCTTGGGGCATGATTTAAACAAAACCCCTGAGTTCATTATTATGATGAACTTTGATAATATGAAACAGATTAGTAAGAAAAAAAGATTAATGTCAGATTGGTTAACATTTACCAGATTAATTGTTTTTTGGAGAAATTCCAAAACTGCATTGTCTGCCGCAGATTTGTTGTATGTGGGAAAGTGTTAATTGGTCAAAGCTATTATATGAATTTGCTGAGGAAGGTGAAAAGGGGGTTTTGCAGCACATGTGAGTAGGAAAGAATCAGACATGCCTGTGCATGTTATGCATTTCCTGTAAAAAACCTTGGCCTCAGTTTAACCCTTTCCCACATAAAGACCCCTACTGACGCCTAAGCAGCAGACGACTTTTGAAAACATTGTGACAAAAGAAGAAATTGCTCAAAATGAGCAATTTTGCCTTTTGGCACAATGTTTTCAACTCTATACTATGATTATTATTTCATTTATAGAGATGTTTTTATAGTTGTGCCTGGCTATTTTCAATGTCGTTTTTCTGCAGATCTCTTGTATGTGGGAAAGGGTTACTTTTCATATGAATATTTATATAACGTTTAACAACTTTAGGCAGGTTTCAGTCTATATAGGTTGGTAATCAATTTTCTTGTACCAATGGGCTAAAAGTCTATCTAGGTTGGTAATCAATTGTCTTGTACCAATGGGCTAAAAGTCTATCTAGGTTGGTAATCAATTGTCTTGTACCAATGGGCTAACAGTCTATCTAGGATGGTAATCAATTTTATTGTACCAATGGGTTAAAAGTCTATCTAGGTTGGTAATCAATTGTTTTGTACCAATGGGCTAAAGGTATCTAGGTTGGTAATGAATCGTCTTGTACCAATAGGCTAAAAGTCTATCTAGAATGGTAATCAATTGTCTTGTAACAATGGGCTAAAAGTCTATATAGGTTGGTAATCATTTGTCTTGTACCAATAGGCTAAAAGTCTATCTAGAATGGTAATCAATTGTCTTGTTCCAATGGGCTAAAAGTCTATCTAGGATGGTAATCAATTGTCTTGTACCAATAGGCTAAAAGTCTATCTAGGTTGGTAATCAATTTTCTTGTACCAATGGGCTAAAAGTCTATCTAGGTTGGTAATCAACTGTCTTGTACCAATGGGCTAAAAGTCTATCTAGGTTGGTAATCAATTGTCTTGTACCAATAAGCTAAAAGTCTATTTAGGTTGGTAATCAATTGTCTTGTACCAATAGGCTAAAAGTCTATCTAGGTTGGTAATCAATTGTCTTGTACCAATGGGCTAAAAGTCTATCTAGGTTGGTAATCAATTGTCTTGTACCAATGGGCTTAAAGTCTATCTAGGTTGGTAATCAATTTTCTTGTACCAATGGGCTAAAAGTCTTATCTAGGTTGGTAATCAATTGTCTTGTACCAATGGGCTAAAAGTCTATCTAGGTTGGTAATCAATTGTCTTGTACCAATGGGCTAAAAGTCTGTCTAGGTTGGTTATCAATTGTCTTGTACCAATGGGCTAAAAGTCTATCTGGGATGGTAATCAATTGTCTTGTACCAATTGGCTAAAAGTCTATCGTGGATGGACCAGTGTCAATTGTCTTGTACCAATGGACTAACAGTCTCTCTAGCATGGTTATCAATTGCTTTGGAAGAACGTTATGTGGAGTTCTAGTGCATATGCACCAGGAAGCACTAGGAAGCACCAGGAAGCAGACTGTTAGGTGAACTGGCTGCTGTGATGTAAATGAAATATTGTTGAAACAGTATTAAACTATAATCAATCAAACCAATGGATTTCTACACAGAATTGCAATTTGAGGTAGAATTGCAACTTTTAAGGAAGATTTCCTCTGATCTTTGATATGGACCCAGAAGACTTAATGACTTCCTCAAGTGTTTGTCCCTTAACCTGATTTGTTAGAAATTGAAATCATCCGATAAAGGCTTTAAATAATGTAAACAAACACGAGTTTAATTCCGCAACAATGTAGAATATTTGTGAGAAAGGTAGAAATTGTTCAATGTGTGGGATTCCCCTTTTTACTGCATGTTTTTCTCGTTTTATGCTTCAGATGAATTGAAAAAAGGTTTATATATCAGATAAAGAGTGAAAGTAAATTGTGCAGGATACAGTTTCAATACAAAAATGGTGCAAAAAGTTTTCACAGGAAATACTGCTGACTGAGTAAATGTCTTGACATGCATGCTGTGTGCTCATTATAAAACTCTGTCCCTCGTTAACGCTTCTGCATCAGAATTTGTTTTGAAATACTTTGGGAAAATGAGAAATCATCTTACCGCTTACAGTAGGAAATGTTTATCCCTATCTCAGATGCAGATGACTTAAAAACATTGTGACAAAAGATTACTAAGACACTGCTCAAAATGATAAATTTGTCATTATTTATTTACTCACCTCTTTATCCCAATAATTCTAAATATTATAATGATATATATACTGATATTCTTAATGCAGATGACTAAATCATGAATGTAAAACTGTCATCGAAAATATAGTTAATGAATAGAGTTAAAAACATTGTTGAAAAAAAAGAAATCACTCATAAGCAATTTCTTGGAAGAATTAGCGACTTCAGATCTGTCTAAATAAGGATGTACATGGGAAAGAGTTAACCCTTTCCCACATACAAGAATTCTGCTGCAGAAGACTTTGAAAACATCTTGTTCAAAATGTGAAAAATCTCTGCAAGTGAAAGAATAATTTTTGACTTAAGTTGAAATCATTCTGGCAAAAGGTGAAATTGCTTGTTTTTAGCAATTTCTCCTTTTGTCACTATGTTTTCAAAAGTCATCTGTTGCAGATGTGTCAGATTGCGTCCACAATAGGTGGGAAAGGGTTAAAAAAGTAAAACAAATTGTATAGCTAAATTCACTACTTTAAAAACCAATATCCTATTCAATAACATTTAATCAATCAAATGAATCAATATATATTAACATTTTATGTACATCTTATTAGCTCGCCTTTTGAAAAAAAGAGAGCTATTGTTATGACCCTGGCATCGGCGTCGGCGTCGTCCGGTTAAGGTTTTTTGTTTAGCTCATTTTTTTTTTTTTTTTTTTCCCTATCAGTCGAGCGTCTGTGCCGTACGCAGTGCTCTTGTTAAATTATATTATTACATATTATCTCTGGGAGTATCAAAATCCCTTACATAAATATCATATGACACTACTAGTTTGGTTTCCAGTCTCCCCAGTCGCGGCACTATTGTCATGGTGGAGTGCCCTTTGGGAAAGGCACATTTTCTAGCCTAGTACTGGTTTGTTTACCCAGGGATCATGAATAATTGAACTGTCGCCGTGATATAACTGAAATAATGTTGAAAGCGGCTTAAAACCCCAATAAATAAATAAATAAAATTGGTTTCCAGTCTTACGCTCAAGTCTTTGTTACAACGCGAAAATCAAACTATGAAATGAAGTCAATTCAGCGGTTTGACGTCATAATGTTAATCACTTTGGCGCCAAAACTGGCAAATTTCATGTAGAAATATGGTCAACGTTATACATTTTTTCGAAGTACGCCTCATAAATCACTTTATGTGATAAAAATAATATCTCATTCGTGTTTATTAATTATCAATTTTAATAAACTTGTTGACTAAGCTGAGTATGAAGCTCGGCAAGGCTCGCGGCATAATCTTCTTAGTAAACTTGTTTAATAAAATTGATAATAAATAAACACTCATGAAATATCCTCTATTTATTAAATTACAAATATATCACAGAGAAAATAGTGTTTGGAAAATATTACAAATACAATGGATGGAATAATCTGTCTATTATAATCTTAACAATATCTTTCTTTAACCCTTTCCCACAAACAACAATTCTGTAAAACAATTCTGCAGCAGAGGATTTTGAAAAGATCTAGGCAAAAATATGATAAATCCATATAAATGAAAGCATGATTACAGAAAAAAATTGAAAGAATTTTGGCAAAAGAAGAAATTGTTCCTTTTGTCACAAGGGTTTTCAAAAGTTGTTTGCTTCAGAGGCTTCAGAAATTGTCTGTATGAGGGAAAGGGTTAATTAATTATCCTCTTCCCACTTGTAGACACATTTTGACTCGTTCCAGCAGACGACTTTTGATAACATTGTCGCAAAAGAATGTTTTAAAATCTGTTCAATGATTTTGCTTCTAATTTTTGATTTTTTTTCAAAAATTTAATATCTTTGCCCAAAATGTTTTCAAAAATCTTCTGCTGCAGAATTGTTGTATGTGGGAAAGGGTTAAATGGTTCATTTGTTTATATGTGTGTCTAAGAATAGTACTCTTTGTTTACATTTCTAGCTGTTTCATGCATTATACCCTCGTAACCCACTTGCAGACACACATTTTGCTGAAAACATTGTGACAAAAGGAGAAATTGCTCATGATCAGCAATTTCTCCATCATCCAAAATATTTTCATTTTTAACTAATAATAATACTTTCATTTTAAAAGATTTTCCATATTTTGGCCAAGATGCTTTCAAAATCATTTACAGCAGAATAATGTTGTATGTGGGAACAACCCACTTTAATTAAGGTAAAAAACTGTTTAAAAAAATTACCAAGGATTTATTAGACTATTATAGAGATTTATAGCTCAGAAATGCTCTTTATAGGCATATGTATACTATAATATCTCATTGACTGCAATATCAATCCTTTTGGGCATTATAGCAAACCCATGATATAATGAATTCCTACGATGACTTCTCTACACTGAAGTTGTGATCTTTTTTTAGTCATTTACATAAATGACAATCACTAATTTTAGATGCAGATATTGTTTAACCCTTTCCCTCATACGTCAATTCTGCAGCAGACGACTTTGAACTTATTTTGTCAAAACATAGAAAATCTCCATAGTTGAATTAATGGATAACCTATGACAAAAAGTGGAAAACATTGTGGCAAAAGGAGAAATTGCACGTTTTGTGCAATTTCTTCTTTTGTCACTATGTTTTCAAAAAGCTGTCTGCTGCAGAGGCGTCAGAAAGCGTCTATATGAGGAAAGGATTAAGAGTGATGATTTAGGTTTGAAGTTTTCAAAAGGTAATAAAGTGTATGATTTACAATTAGTCGAAAGTATACCATGGTATGGACACAAAACTTATCATCTTTCAAGAACTATCTTAGCTCATATTTTCTTAACTAATTCTGACCTTCAAGCCAGACTTCTTATTAGAAAGTGGCCCGACACACCATGAATAAAATTAGCTGCTTAATTTTTTCCAAACATGGCTTCTTAGCGTTGCCATGACAACTCGTTTGACGAGAACTTGATGAAGTCTTGTTATAGATGAAATTGACATGTCGTAGGAATTGTTAGTTTTTTCGCCTTCTTCGCCTCTCTCCTTCTATGATTAGAATACCCTGACAGCCCTTGTCAGAGCTACAAATTGGAAAAAAAAATCGGTGAGAAAAGAATTTGGGAGCTGACAAACAAAATAATGAATATGTAGTGTGAAAATACAGTTTCTCTCCGTCAATAGAAGTCACGGTATAATTTATCTTGTTGGTCCAGTCCATTTTATCGTAATCAAATAATATCTGTCATCTTTGGCCTTAAGCTCTGTCAGTTCTCTCAGTGCTACGCGTTGTGAGTTTGAATCTCAGCTAGAGCCAAGATCCTATCTAATAAGTCAACCAATGAAATAAGCCTTTTATTTGTGGGAGGCAGCGGTTCGATCCCTGGCTGGGTCGAACCAAAGACTTAGAAAATGGTAGTAATGGCGCCCTTGTTCGTGCTCAGGGATGCAGAGTTAGCATTATGACTGACTGGCTGATGTCAGGATAAATGGACCAGTAACTTACCCAGAAAATGCCATGATATAACTAAAAAATTGTTGAAAGCAGCGTAAAACACCTAATAATCGCTCAATCTATATGCCCTAATGTGGGCAGGTAGCCAGTTTACTTGGTAACATGCTGTTTGGAGTATTGCTATGAGAAGAGGTGGGAAAAACAATCAAACCTTTCCCACTTACAACAAATCTAACCAGGAAACGCCACAATATAACTTAAAAATAACAAATCTGCATCAGATGACTTTGAAAACATCCTTGTAAACATATGGCACTCGATCAAATGACAGTAAGCTATTGAAAAGAGTTGAAAATATAGTCGCATAAAGAGAAATTGCTCATGTAGTGCAATTAATCTTTTTACCTGAATACTTTTTGTAGAGCCTGCTTTCGGCGAGTTCGACATGGCTTTGACAGTAAATAAATGGCAGTAAAGTGTACGTAGGTGCGTGTGTGCGTCCTTCTGTGTGTCCATCCGTCTGTCCAAACCTTGTCCGGTCAAAGATCAAATATTGATATGTTGTCTAACTTCTAATTGAAAAGTATGTATCATGTGACTTTATTACATGTCGGAGACAGTTTGGGGCCTAAAGGTCTGCTAACGTCCCCGATTCCGTCTGTCAATCCAATCCGTCTGTTGGTCTGCCCGAAATTTCTTGTCCGGTATGTATCTTCTACATGCTAGAATGGATTTTGATATTACTTCACACAATTATTCTCCACAGGAAGATGTGTCATGTACATCACCAAGCCACCTACACCAAAGGTCAAGGTTACAGTTTGTCAGTCTGTATGTCTGTCCAAAATTTCATGTCCGGGCTGTATCTTCCACTTGCTTGAATGGATTTTTATATTTATTCACCCAATTATTCTCTATAAAAAGATGAATTGTCATATACATCACACAGCCACCTACTCCCAAGGTTAAGGTCACAGTTTGTTTGTTTGTCTGTCTGTTTGTCCAAAGTTTCTTGTACGGGCTGTATCTTCTACATGCTTGAATGTATTGTTATATAACTTCACACAGTTAATTTCTTTAACAAAATGATGTGTCAGGCACATCATCTAGCCACCTTCTCCAAAGGTCAAGGTCACAGTTTGAGCTCAAACAATGTCCATCCACAGTATTGTGTCCGGGCTATATCTTGCACATGCATGACTGGATTTTAATATTTTTTCACACAATTATTCTCCATAACAAGATGATGTGTCATGTACATCACCAAGCCACCTACTCCAATGGTCAAGGTCACAGTTTGGGCTTGAACATTGTCCATTCACAATATTGTGTCCAGGCTGTATTTTCCACATGATGGAATGGATTTTGATATACACACAATTATTCTGCATAACAAGTTGATGTGTCATGCACATCACACAGCCACCTGCTCACAAGGTTTAGGTCACAGTATGTCTGTCTGTCCAAAATTTCGTGTCCAGGCTGTTTTTTCCACATGCTTGAATGGATTTTGATATTACTTCACACTATTATTCTTCATAGCAAGATGATGTGTCATGCACAATAACCAGCCACTTACTCCCAAGGTCAAGGTTCATCTCTTCAACTCTAGAACATCACACATTTAACCCTTTCCCTCATACAACAATACTGCAGCAGACGACTTGACTAAAAGTGGAAACATTGTGGCAAAAGGAGAAATTGCTAGTTTTGAGCAATTTCTTCTTTTGTCACTATGTTTTCAAAAAGCTGTCTGCTGCAGAGGCGTCAGAAAGCGTCTATATGAGGGAAAGGGTTAATCAGGACCATTAGAAGACCATGACTATGTCAAGGGGCATTATAAACTCTAAATTGAGGTTTGACAGAATAGTGTGCCTTTTTCAACTTAAAAAATTAGGGGACTTTTGTATTGCTTGCAATACTCCATTAACTTGTTTGAGAATAACCTGATCTTGAATATGTTAACCCTTTCCCACTAAGTCTTGCAGTGGTATCTGTAGCATAGGACAGATTGGCTGTATGAGGGAAATGATTAATCAAATAGACCAGAAAGATTCTGGTCGGGTTTGAGAGAGGAAAAACACAGAATTACAATAAACTTTTGAAATGATTTTTCCTTCTGGAAATGTTTTCTTGAGAAAATTTGAATGAGAACAAAAAGGAATATAGAGACTAACGCAAAATACAATTAAATATAAATGTCAAAGAACAGTCGGACATACCTTGGACTGTATGTAAAACAGTTGTAAATACATTTTTTTACATGATGTGGCAACTGCTGTGTGTGAATCTATTGTTTTTAGGAACATTACACATGTCTATACTAAGTCACATAACTCTGGCTTTAAGTATTATTCATAAAAATCCCCCTTTCTTACTTAGAAAAAACAGACGATTTGTGTGTGCTCCGTGGAGCTCGTGTAACTATTATTATAATTACTACTAGTATTATTATACTTGTACCCCCCCCCCCCCCCCCCCCCCCCCCCCCCCCCCCCCCCCCCCCCCCCCACCACCCCCCTTTTGTGACCTTTCTAAGCAGGGTGAAACAAAAAAATTACTTCTGTCTGTGTGTCTGTCCTGTGACACTCTCACTTACTGACAGACTTATTGGCAGATGGCGGACAACAAACATTTCCTCCAAACACTCCTTTTGACATTTTGTTGTGTCGTTTCTCAATTATATTTTTCTCAGCCTTCTATTGATGTCGACAAACTAGGTTATTTCGTTTTTCTGTCTTGTCCATCTGTTTTATTACACCCAATAGATGTCATGCAGGCTGGGGGACGGTTTTGTCTAGCCTATAAAAACCAAATATTGAAAAACACAAACCAATTTATTTTTTTACCCTTTCCCTAATACAGATGACTTGTGGCAGACTTCTTCTTAATATTTTGGTTATAAAAAAGAGGACAAATTGCTCTAAACAAGAATTTCCCCCTTCTTCATATCACTGTTGACTAAGACCTAATTATCAAAATTCATACATGAGTATGTTTTTGTCATCAGATATTTTTAAGTCAAGAGGCACTAAGAATATCCTACCATGTAAACAAACTTTTAATCTTGAAGTTTTCAGCTCACCTGTGCATGAAGTGCAAGGTGAGCTATTGTGATCACATTTTGTCCGGCGTCTATGCGTCGTGCATTGACAACAATTGCCGTGTTAACATTCTACAGGCTATATTTTGCATCCGATCTTCATAAAAGTTAATCAGAATATTCATCTCCATCAAATCTTAGACAAGTTCGAAACCGGGCCATATGAGCTCAAAAATTAGGTCACAAGGTCAAATTGAAGGGAAATCTTGTTAACACTCTAGAGGCCACATTTTCAACTTGAGCATGGTTGTCTGGATGATATGTAGGTCAAGTTCAAACATGGGTCATGTTTGGTCAAAAAGTAGGTAACTATATCAAATTGAAGGAAAATCTTGTTAAAACTCAAAAGGCCGCAATTCTTTATTCAGCAGTTTGAAATTTTGTCAGAATGTTTGTCTTAATGATATCTAGGTCAAATTTGAATATGGGTCATATTGGTTCAGAAACTAGGTCACTAGGCCAAATTAAAGGGAAATCTTTTTTACACTGTAGAAGCCACATTTTTTGCTTCATTAGCTTTAAATTTGGTCAGAATGTTTATCTTAATTATATCTAGGGTTATGGGTTATATGGGTTATGTCTGGTCAAAAAGTAGGTCACTAGGCCAAATTGATGAAAAATCTAGTTAACACTCTGGAGGCTCCATTTTTGGCTTCAGCAGCTTGAAATTTTGTCAGGATGTTTGTCTGAATTATATCTAGGTCGAGTTTGAATATGGGTCATATTGGGTCAGAAAATAGGTCAATAAAGGAACATATTGTTCAAACTCCGGAGGCTGCATTTTTACTTTGAGCAAGTTGAAACTTTGTCAGAATGTTTGTCTTGATGATATCTAGTCCATATTGGAATATGGGTCATATCAGGTTAAAAAATATAAATAACTAGGCCAAATGATGGAAAATCTTGTTAACAATCTTGAGGTTGCATTTTGTACCTTTGTCAAAATAATTGTCTTGATGTGTTTTGCATTGCATTACATTGCATAATTCAGGTGAGCGAACTAGTGCCATCATGGCCCTCTTGTTTAACAAATTGTCTTTTGAAACAGATTTTTAGAGTCTGTTACACAGGTATAGAGCAAGTCTTGAGCCGGCGCATCTGAGTGCCGTTTGACCAGGCAACATTTTTAGCTCATTTATTCGGATAATATGAGTGCTATTGGACTCACCCTGGCATCACAGTCAGCGTCACAACTTGGTTAAGGTTTTGTTTGCAGCTACATTTATTTAGCCATAGCTCAGTTACTACTAAATGTATTGCATTAACACTTTCTTATATGCTTCCCAACCATCACACCTATTCAAATAATCGTGCATTTCCTTGAATTTTCTATACAGCCCTTTCCAACCATCACACCTCATCATGTAAATATTTTAGTAAGATAACTCTATCATGCATATAATGCAAATTATGGCCCTTTATTATTTGACTTAGAAATTATATACAGCTCTACTCGACCATCACACCTGTAAATAGTCAAGTTAGATAATCAGTTATATTGTAGGTCACGGAATTCCTTTTAATTGCAAAATCCATTTATTTTCAAATCTTTAATAATTGTTCTACTCTCTGACACAGCTGACATTTAAAAACATTTTAGCTTGTCTGTTTTCGATGAAAAGAAGTCAGCAATTATGATACCCTTGGCATCGTCATCCTCGCCGTCGTCGTCACATAACTTTAACCTTACCTCATAACTCAAACACAGTTACACATATTTAAATGAAACTTTGTACACATGTTCCTAGAAACAATATGCATGTATATACTAAGTGACATAACTGTGGCTTTAATAATTATTCAGTTATGCCCCTTTTTGGACTGAGAAAACAGACAATCGTTGGCGTTCGCTCTGTGGCACACATGTTTTAAAACATTGCAGGAGAAGGAAATTTTTCCACAACGTTTTCAAATGTCATCTGTTGAAGATGCAACTGCATGTTGGAAAAGAGTTAACTGTCAAATTTGTCGGAATGATTTTTTTAAGGGACTTTGTGAAGGATAGAAAAAATGGTAGAGTTGGTTTACTCAAATGTCTCAGAATTATACATTTGGATGTTACAGCATTGTTGGATCTGTAGATTTAAATTTGAAAAGAAAAGTGTGTTTTCTCAGATGAGATCGCAAGAGGCCTTTTCTCTAGACCAATCTTTGTCTTCATAATCCTAACGGACATCAAAGCATTCCAATTCAT
>JASEVX010000015.1:21849508-22131324 GCA_031761405.1 Serripes groenlandicus | reverse complement strand
TGGACACAAAACTTATCATCTTTCAAGAACTATCTTAGCTCATATTTTCTTAACTAATTCTGACCTTCAAGCCAGACTTCTTATTAGAAAGTTGCCCGACACACCATGAATAAAATTAGCTGCTTAATTTTTTCCAAACATGGCTTCTTAGCGTTGCCATGACAACTCGTTTGACGAGAACTTCATGAAGTCTTGTTATAGATGAAATTGACATGTCGTAGGAATTGTTAGTTTTTTCGCCTTCTTCGCCTCTCTCCTTCTATGATAAGAATACCCTGACAGCCCTTGTCAGAGCTACAAATTGGAAAAAAAAATCGGTGAGAAAAGAATTTGGGAGCTGACAAACAAAATAATGAATATGTAGTGTGAAAATACAGTTTCTCTCCGTCAATAGAAGTCACGGTATAATTTATCTTGTTGGTCCAGTCCATTTTATCGTAATCAAATAATATCTGTCATCTTTGGCCTTAAGCTCTGTCAGTTCTCTCAGTGCTACGCGTTGTGAGTTTGAATCTCAGCTAGAGCCAAGATCCTATCTAATAAGTCAACCAATGAAATAAGCCTTTTATTTGTGGGAGGCAGCCTGGCTGGGTCGAACCAAAGACTTAGAAAATGGTAGTAATGGCGCCCTTGTTTGTGCTCAGGGATGCAGAGTTAGCATTTTGACTGACTGGCTGATGTCAGGATAAATGGACCAGTAACTTACCCAGAAAATGCCATGATATAACTTAAAAATTGTTGAAAGCAGCGTAAAACACCTAATAATCGCTCAATCTATATGCCCTAATGTGGGCAGGTAGCCAGTTTACTTGGTAACATGCTGTTTGGAGTATTGCTATGAGAAGAGGTGGGAAAAACAATCAAACCTTTCCCACTTACATCAAATCTAACCAGGAAATGCCACAATATAACTTAAAAATAACAAATCTGCATCAGATGACTTTGAAAACATCCTTGTAAACATATGGCACTCGATCAAATGACAGTAAGCTATTGAAAAGAGTTGAAAATATAGTCGCATAAAGAGAAATTGCTCATGTAGTGCAATTAATCTTTTTACCTGAATACTTTTTGTAGAGCCTGCTTTCGGCGAGTTTGACATGGCTTTGACAGTAAATAAATGGCAGTAAAGTGTACGTAGGTGCGTGTGTGCATCCTTCCGTGTGTCCATCCGTCTGTCCAAACCTTGTCCGGCCCGCATCATAACCATGGAGGCATCATAGGATTTTCAAGAAACTATGCACAAACGTTCACCATGATGAGGAGGCATATCATGTGCAAGATCCAGGCCTGTACCTCAAATGTCAAGGTTACACTTAGAGGTCAAAGATCAAATATTGATATGTTGTCTAACTTCTAATTGAAAAGTATGTATCATTTGACTTTATTACATGTCGGAGACAGTTTGGGGCCTAAAGGTCTGCTAACGTCCCCGAGTCCGTCTGTCAATCCAATCCGTCTGTTAGTCTGCCCGAAATTTCTTGTCCGGGCTGTATCTTCTACATGCTAGAATGGATTTTGATATTACTTCACACAATTATTCTCCACAGGAAGATGTGTCATGTACATCACCAAGCCACCTACACCAAAGGTCAAGGTTACAGTTTGTCAGTCTGTATGTCTGTCCAAAATTTCATGTCCGGGCTGTATCTTCCACTTGCTTGAATGGATTTTTATATTTATTCACCCAATTATTCTCTATAAAAAGATGAATTGTCATATACATCACACAGCCACCTAAGGTTAAGGTCACAGTTTGTTTGTTTGTCTGTCTGTTTGTCCAAAGTTTCTTGTACGGGCTGTATCTTCTACATGCTTGAATGTATTGTTATATAACTTCACACAGTTAATTTCTTTAACAAAATGATGTGTCAGGCACATCATCTAGCCACCTTCTCCAAAGGCCAAGGTCACAGTTTGAGCTCAAAAAATGTCCGTCCACAGATGATGTGTCATGCACAATAACCAGCCACTTACTCCCAAGGTTCATCTCTTCAACTCTAGAACATCACACATTTAACCCTTTCCCTCATACAACAATACTGCAGCAGACGACTTGACTAAAAGTGGAAACATTGTGGCAAAAGGAGAAATTGCTAGTTTTGAGCAATTTCTTCTTTTGTCACTATGTTTTCAAAAAGCTGTCTGCTGCAGAGGCGTCAGAAAGCGTCTATATGAGGGAAAGGGTTAATCAGGACCATTAGAAGACCATGACTATGTCAAGGGGCATTATAAACTCTAAATTGAGGTTTGATAGAATATATAGTGTGCCTTTTTCAACTTAAAAATTAGGGGACTTTTGTATTGCTTGCAATACTCCATTAACTTGTTTGAGAATAACCTGATCTTGAATATGTTAACCCTTTCCCACTAAGTCTTGCAGTGGTATCTGTAGCATAGGACAGATTGGCTGTATGAGGGAAATGATTAATCAAATAGACCAGAAAGATTCTGGTCGGGTTTGAGAGGAAAAACACAGAATTACAATGAACTTTTGAAATGATTTTTCCTTCTGGAAATGTTTTCTTGAGAAAATTTGAATGAGAACAAAAAGGAATATAGAGACTAACGCAAAATACAATTAAACATAAATGTCAAAGAACAGTCGGACATACCTTGGACTGTATGTAAAACAGTTGTAAATACATTTTTTTACAGTGGCAACTGCTGTGTGTGAATCTATTGTTTTTAGGAACATTACACATGTCTATACTAAGTCACATAACTCTGGCTTTAAGTATTATTCATAAAAATCCCCCTTTCTTACTTAGAAAAAACAGACGATTTATGTGTGCTCCGTGGAGCTCGTGTAACTATTATTATAATTACTACTAGTATTATTATACTTGTACCCCCCCCCCCCCCCCCCCCCCCCCCTTTTGTGACCTTTCTAAGCAGGGTGAAACAAAAGAATTACTTCTGTCTGTGTGTCTGTCTGTCACACTCTCACTTACTGACAGACTTATTGGCAGATGGCGGACAACAAACATTTCCTCCAAACACTCCTTTTGACATTTTGTTGTGTCGTTTCTCAATTATATTTTTCTCAGCCTTCTATTGATGTCGACAAACTAGGTTATTTCGTTTTTCTGTCTTGTCCATCTGTTTTAATTACACCCAATAGATGTCATGCAGGCTGGGGGACGGTTTTGTCTAGCCTATAAAAACCAAATATTGAAAAACACAAACCAATTTATTTTACCCTTTCCCTAATACAGATGACTTGTGGCAGGCTTCTTCTTAATATTTTGGTAATAAAAAAGAGGACAAATTGCTCTAAACAAGAATTTCCCCCTTCTTCATATCACTGTTGACTATAAGACCTAATTATCAAAATTCATACATGAGTATGTTTTTGTCATCAGATATTTTTAAGTCAAGAGGCACTAAGAATATCCTACCATATATATGTAAACAAACTTTTAATCTTGAAGTTTTCAGCTCACCTGTGCATGAAGTGCAAGGTGAGCTATTGTGATCACATTTTGTCCGGCGTCTATGCGTCGTGCATTGACAACAATTGCCCTGTTAACATTCTACAGGCTATATTTTGCATCCGATCTTCATAAAAGTTAATCAGAATATTCATCTCCATCAAATCTTAGACAAGTTCGAAACCGGGCCATATGAGCTCAAAAATTAGGTCACAAGGTCAAATTGAAGGGAAATCTTGTTAACACTCTAGAGGCCACATTTTCAACTTGAGCATGGTTGTCTGGATGATATGTAGGTCAAGTTCAAACATGGGTCATGTTTGGTCAAAAAGTAGGTACCTATATCAAATTGAAGGAAAATCTTGTTAAAACTCAAAAGGCCGCAATTTTTTATTCAGCAGTTTGAAATTTTATCAGAATGTTTGTCTTAATGATATCTAGGTCAAGTTCGAATATGGGTCATATTGGTTCAGAAACTAGGTCACTAGGCCAAATTAAAGGAAAATCTTGTTAACACTGTAGAAGCCACATTTTTTGCTTCATCAGCTTTAAATTTGGTCAGAATGTTTATCTTAATTATATCTAGGGTTATGGGTTATATGGGTTATGTCTGGTAAAAAAGTAGGTCACTAGGCCAAATTGATGAAAAATCTAGTTAACACTCTGGAGGCCCCATTTTTGGCTTCAGCAACTTGAAATTGTGTCAGGATGTTTGTCTGAATTATATCTAGGTCGAGTTTGAATATGGGTCATATTGGGTCAGAAAATAGGTCAATAAAGGAACATATTGTTCAAACTCCGGAGGCTACATTTTTAGATCACCTAGAGCCGAAGGCTCAAGGTGAGCTATTCTGATCACTTTTTGTCCGTCGTCCGTCCGTCCGTCCGGCGTTAACTTTTAGCTTTAAACATCATCTCCTCCCAAACTCCAAGGACAATTTCCGTGAAACATCACAGGACTGTTCCTCTGGTTGGCCTCTTTCAAAGTTGTTCAAAGATTTAAATTCCATGGAGAACTTTGGTTGCTGCGGCATCAAAAAGGGGACAAAATGTCCAAACTTTAAAAATCTTCTCCTCCGAATCTGCCTGTCAGATTCAAATATAATTTGGTAGAAATGTTCCTTGGGTGACCCTCTATGAAAATTGTTCAAGCCATACTGATTGGTCGAAAAACATGGCAGTCAGGCGGCATCAGAAAAGGGGCAAAATGACAAAATTTGAAAATTCCATTTTTATGAAAGTGTTTGTCTGATTTTAAGAAAATATAAAACGAATTTTACTTTAATGATCCTCTATTTAATTTGTTAAAGCCGTTTTGATTGGTTACACAATCATAGCAACCAGGCGTCATCACATAGGGGTAAATTGAACTTTTAGCTACAAATGACAACCAACACCTGCCATTCCAATAGACCAATTACTACAAAACATCACAGGAATGATCCTTTTGTGGTCCTCTTTCAAAATTGTTCAAAGATTAAAATTCCAATGAGAACTTTGGTTGCTGCGGCATCAGAAAGGTGACAAAATGTCCAAACTTTAAAAATCTTCTCCTCCGAATCTGCCTGTCAGATTCAAATATAATTTGGTAGAAATGTTCCTTGGGTGACCCTCTATAAAAATTGTTCAAGCCATACTGATTGGTCGAAAAACATGGCAGTCAGGCGGCATCAGAAAAGGGGCAAAATGACAAAATTTGAAAATTCCATTTTTATGAAAGTGTTTGTCTGATTTTAAGTAAATATAATACGAATCTTACTGTAATGATCCTCTATTTAATTTGTTTAAGCCGTTTTGATTGGTTACGCAATCATATCAACCAGGTGTCATCACAAAAAGGGTAAATTGAACTTTTAGCTACAAGTGACATCCAACTCCTACCATTCCAATAGACCAATTTCCACAAAACATCACAAGAATGTTCCTTTGGTGGTCCTCTTTGAAAATTGTTCAAAGATTTAAATTCCATTGAGAACTTTGGATGCTGCGGCATCAGAGAGTGAGAAAAAAATACCCAAATTTTAAAATCCTTTTCCTCCATAATCTACTTGTGCGATTGCAAGATAATTTGGTAGAAATGTTTCTTAAGTGACCCTCTAAATAAACTGTTGAAGCCATATTGATTTGGTTGAAAAACAGCGCAGCAAGGCGGCATCAGGAAAGGTGCAAAATGACAAAAACTTTATAATTCCATTCTTATTAAAGTTCTTGTTAGATTTCAAGATATAAATGGCCTTTACTGATAAGCTGTTTCTTGAGAAGTGTCCACTCCTTTCAGTTTCATTTGCACCTGATAAAATTTTCCAGATATTTGCAGTTAAATATTTGCTACTAATTTACTATCAATTAGGTGATCGATTTAGGGCCATCTTGGCCCTCTTGTTACTTTGAGCAAGTTGAAACTTTGTCAGAATGTTTGTCTTGATGATATCTAGTCCATATTGGAATATGGGTCATATCAGGTTAAAAAAATATAAATAACTAGGCCAAATGAGGAAAATCTTGTTAACAATCTTGAGGTTGCATTTTAAATCTTTGTCAGAATAATAGTCTTGATGTGTTTTGCATTGCATTACATTGCATAATTCAGATGAGCGAACTAGGGCCATCATGGCCCTCTTGTTTAACACTTTGTCTTCTGAAACTGATTTTTAGAATCTGTTACACAGGTATAGAGCAAGACCTGAGCTGGCACATCTGAGTGCCGTTTGACCAGGCTCTATAATGTTGGCTGCTCAACGCATCATTTTTAGCTCATTTATTCAGATAATGTGAGTGCTATTGGACTCACCCTGGCATCAGAGTCAGCGTCACAACTTGGTTAATGTTTTGTTTGCAGCTACATTTATTTAGCCATAGCTCAGTTACTACTAAATGTATTGCATTAACACTTTCTTATATGCTTCCCAACCATCACACCTATTCAAATAATTGTGCATTTCCTTGAATTTTCTACTGTATTACAGCCCTTCCCAACCATCACACCTATGTAAATGTTTTAGTAGGATAACTCTACCATCCATATAATGCAAATTATGGCCCTTTATTATTTGACTTAGAAATTATATACAGCTCTTCTCGACCATCACACTTGTAAATAGTCAAGTTAGATAATCAGTTATATTGTAGGTCACGGAATTCCTTTTTATTGCAAAATCCATTTATTTTCAAATCTTTATTAATTGTTCTACTCTCTGACACAGCTGACATTTAAAACCATTTTAGCTTGTCTGTTTTCGATGAAAAGAAGTCAGCAATTATGATACCCTTGGCATCGTCATCATCGCAGTCGTTGTCACATAACTTTAACCTTACCTCATAACTCAAACACAGTTACACATATTTAAATGAAACTTTGTACACATGTTCCTAGAAACAATATGCATGTCTATACTAAGTTACATAACTGTGGCTTTAATAATTATTCAGTTATGCCCCTTTTTGGACTGAGAAAACAGACAATCGTTGGCGTTCGCTCTGTGGCACACATGTTTTAAAACATTGCAGGAGAAGGAAATTTTTCCACAACGTTTTCAAATGTCATCTGTTGAAGATGCAACTGTATGTTGGAAAAGAGTTAACTGTCAAATTTGTCGGAATGATTTTTTTAAGGGACTTTGTGAAGGATAGAAAAAATGGTAAGGTTGGTTTACTAAATGTCTCAGAATTATACATTTGGATGTTACAGTATTGTTGGATCTGTAGTTTTAAATTTGAAAAGAAAAGTGTGTTTTCTCAGATGAGATCGCAAGAGGCCTTTTCTCTAGACAGATCTTTGTCTTCATAATCCCAACGGACATCAAAGCATTCCAATTCATTTCCTTTTACTCAATGACCAAAACAAACGCACACACACTCAAACACAATTTTGCCTTCTCAAAATTGAAACACAAATATGCATCTTATCTCCCCCATCACCCAGGCTCTGTTTATGTCGTGATGTGTCAAAATGCCTCTTTACGAGGGACGAGGTCTTAAAGAAGCCGTTTGATTGATTCTTCATTAAATTCTCAAAGAGGAAGCAATATGCAACCATGCATCAAATTAATAAAAGCTCGGTGAAGTTTTTAGATTTCTTGCTTGGCAGAGCCTTTTCAATATTGGAGTGCAAAAAGAAGACTATATGACTGTCTGTGCAGAAGAAAGTGGTTAAACCCTTTGCTCTTCATGCTATTTATTCATGATTCTTAAGTAGCTTTTCCAGTCTTTAACCCTTTCCCTCATATAGACGCTATCTGACGCCTCTGCAACAGACGGCTTTTTGAAAACATGGTGACAAAAGAAGAAATTGCACAAAACATGCAATTTCTCCTTTTGCCATAATGTTTTCCACTTTTTGTCATAGGTTATCCATTCAATTATGGAGATTTTCTATGTTTTGACAAAATATGTTCAAAGTCGTCTGCTGCAGAATTGTTGTGTGAGGGAAATGGTTAATCTTTTCCAACATACAGATGCTTTCTGACGCCTCTGCATCAGACCCCTTTTAAAAACATTTTGGCTAAAAGGCATATTGCTCATAATGGGCAATTATTTCTTTTGCTACAATGTTTTCAACGTTATTGCATAATTATAGTTCATTTATTTATAGATAGTTTTCATACTTTTGACTAAATGATTTCAGTGTCTCAGATCTGGTCTGCGGCAGATTGGTTGTATGTGGAAAAGGGTTAACCCTTTCAATGTTGAATTTTTAACACCAACTCGTCCTGCTTTGCATTTGGAAGAGTCCACATCCAATTTCAGGAATAAGAGAAACATGTTGGCATGAGCTCACCAGCTGGCCTGGCTCTTAACCCTTTCCCATGTACAACAAATCTGTAGCAGACCACTTTGAAAACATCTTTTCCATTAATGACAGTTTAATTATTAAATAGAGTTGAAAACATTGTGGCAAAAGGAGAAATTGCTTATCTGCTGCAGAGGCATCTGAATGTGGGAAAGGGTTTACTGGAGAGGCACATACTTCACATACACATCCATCACAAAATCCGGTCCGCCAATCATAGGGCTGATAAGAAGATGGGCAAATTTCATTCAACCTCTGAACTGTTATGTATTTTCCATTGCCAATTTTCAGGGCCTTGATTTTGCAGACTATATTCTTTTCCAGCGATATTTTCAACTCTTTTTCCAATTTTCCTAATGACTATTTTATTTCATGATTTCAAAGTAAGCAGTCTAGTACTCTGAAAATAGTTTATCAGATACAAAGTTGATATTTAAGTGAAAGATAAAAAAAAAATACCATTTAAAATTAGATGACATTGATGCACAGACAGCTCTTAACCCTTTCCCATTTGCAGCAGTCGACTAGGAAAAACATTGTGAAAATATTGCACATAATGAGCAATTTCTCCTTTTGTAATAATGTTTTCAACTCGTATCAATAATTGAGCTTGAACAGCAATTCCCTGTGACTGTCTATAGCAATCATACTTTTAGTTTCCCAAATACTCATTTTCTGTTTAAACGATCTTTTCAATTAAAGACCTCCTGAAAACAAAGACCAGATTGGGTGGTCTTTAAACACAGGTTTGACTATATAGCAGTTACATACATGTACTGGGACTCATTGTCATCGGTACAAGCATAAGGATTAATTTAGGTGGGTGATAACAGTATGAGTGTGTGTCTTGTTTGACAATGTAATTGCCATTCTCGGATCTATTTGATATGTTTTGGTGAGGGTCAACCACCAATCATTGTGAGGAAGTAATGTGTACTTTTTAGCTGGTGTACTCTCACATCAATATATAGAAGCCATGTATAGAGCAGTTTCAGATGGTTTCTTTTGAATTCTCAGTAATGTGTATATTTCATGTTTGAAAATCCTTACTTGACCCCAAAAATCCTGTATTTTCCATGGAACTTAAACTAAATAATTTGGGGAGCCTGAGTTAGCTATTGTGATCTCATTTTTCCCAACTATTGCCTTGTGAACAAACACTATACAGGCAACATTTTGCATGCATTTTTCATGAAATTGTATCAGAACATACATCTTCATCAAACATTGGCCAAATATGAAACTGGGTCATGTGAGATCAAAAACTAGGTCACAAGGTCAAAATTAAGGAAAATCTTGTGAATACTCTGGAGGCTGCATTTTTGAATATGGGTCATTTCAGTTAAAAAACTAGGTCACTAGGCCAATTTGAAGAAAATTCTTATTAACTCTCTGGAAGCCATATTTTGTACTTGAGAATGTTACAACTTTGTCAAAATGGATGTTTTGATGATTTCTAGAGTTAAGTTTGAATATTGGTTGTGTCTGATCAAAAACCGTGTTGTTTTAATCAAATAAACCCTTTCCAAAATAAACCAAATTTGCAGCAAATACATACAGGCAAAAATATGGAAAATATCTATAAATGAGAGCATATTATCATTGAAGATCGAGGTGGTAAAACATTGTGGCTATAGATGAAATTTCTCATAATGTTACAATGCTTTGGAAAGTCCTATACTTGCAGATGCAACAAGTGTGTAGGGTTAATTATTGGATGGTTAATGCTATATTGTGTTAGTTATGTATTACTATGAACATGAATATGTCTCAATACTATAAGCTATATTGTATTGCATTGTATAATCAGTCTTCTATTCTTTCTCCTAAGTTCAATCATAAAGTTGGTCAAGTTATCCTATGGGAGGGAACCAGTATAATGTATTGTAATAGATTGTGTGATTTTTCTCCCACAGGAACCATCTCATAATAAAATGATGACAATAAGGAGCAATTTTTACAGGGAAAATTATTCCATGGGGATTTTCAAAGCATGAAATTATCAACTGTTTTCCTTTTCCAGAGGTTTTGATTATTGGTTATCTCTTCACTCTGATCATAAATTGGGTGATTTTTCCTGTCGCTTCTTGTCGATTGTTTGGTGTTTCCTGTCGCTTTCAACATTTTTTTCAGTTATATAATTCAGGCATTTCCTGGGTAAGTTTCCAGTACGACTGGTCCATTTATCCTGACACAAGCCAGTCAGTTCGTAATGCTAACCCCGCAACCCTGAGCGCCAAGATAGGCATTTATTACCACCATTTTTAAAGTCTTTGGTATCGATGACCCCCTGTGATTTGTTTGTAAGGGAGGGAAACACTTAGGGCTGTAAGGGAGACTGAAACACTTAGTGATTACTGATCTGTAGTCTGTCCTTATTTCTGTTCATCATGCAGTGATTTAATTGGATTGTATTAACCCCCTCTTTCCATCATACAACAATTCTGCAGCAGACGACTTTGAACATATTTTGTCAAAAAATAGAAAATCTCTAAAATTGAATGGATAACCTATGACTAAAAGTGGAAAACATTGTGGCAAAAGGAGAAATTGCTCGTTTTGAGCAATTTCCTCTTTTGTCAGTATGTTTTCTAAAAGCTGTCTGCTGCAGAGGCCTCAGAAAGCATCTATATGAGGGAAAGGGTTAAGTTATTGTTTTTAATGCATCCTACACAGTTGATCATTTGAACACAGTTTATTTATTGCAATTGACATATTGATGTTCATTTTTGAGAAAAAAAATAGTTAAATTTGTGATAAACATTTTCTGTTAACCCTTTCCCACATTAAGATGCCTTCTGATGCCTCTGCAGCAAACAACTTTTGAAATAGTTGCGGCAAAAGGAGACATTGCTCATAACAAGCAATTTCTCCATTTGCTACCATTATTTAAAAAATCATACTATCATTAACCCTTTCCCTCATATAGACGCTTTCTCCTTTTGCCACAATGTTTTCCACTTTTAGTGATAGGTTATCCATTCAATTAAAGAGATTTGTCGTATGAGGGAAAGGGTTTACAGAGATTATCTATGTTTTGGACTTGATAATTTAAAAGGCGTCTGCTGCAGATTTGCTGTATGTAAAAAAGGGTTAAAAGACAGTGATAGTACACTATTTTATCAGACAGGTAAAAATAACTTATATATTCGAAAACAGGTCAATAGAATGACCGATAGTATTTATATGACTAGCAAAATGTGTAGACATACTATTTTCAAATTTGGGTATATTATGGGTGACACTTTACCAGTTTATGACTAAAAGATACCAATATCTATAAATAATGTTGATTCCATGAGCTTTTGTGATCGTCCGTCGTCTGTCCCTTAATTTCTTTTGAACACAATAAATTCTTCATTTATTTTCCGATGTTTACCAAACTTATTCAGTAGCTAGATATCCATGAGAGCTCGGTTCCTTTTGAAAACCATGCATGACGGGATTATGGCCCTTTAAAATTGGCAAAATTGTTATAATTGACTTTGTGAACACGATAAAAACTTCAATTATTTGTCACATGTCCTTTACATTGATTTATAAACATGTGACCATGACCTTTGTGTGATCTTTTACAATCAAATATCATCATTGTCTTTGGATGACTTTCACCATGACTTTTTGACCTCTTTCTTTTTTTTGTAGAGCAATTAAATTAGGACCCTAAAACACTTAATCAGGTGAGCGATATAGGGCCATGACATGGCCCTCTTGTATATTGTATATTTTAATCACTTTGTAAACCTGCCCCCCTGCTTATCCAGAGTGTTTAAAACCATCTGTATCATAAAAGAGATTAAGGTTGTTAAACTATATTAATGTGTCCCACCACAAACCGGAACATAATCATCCTAAAATGGTGCCTATCTCCGTTCTTTCAATCAATAAAACAATATAAAGTACATGGGATAGATCAAAACAAACATTGAAAATAGATATCCTAGATTGTAATGGCTCCGTACCAAACTGTTGTAGCTCTGCCTTACAATTAGACATACTTACAACTATTTTAAATGAAGCCTAAGATTTGATTAATACTTTTTTTATACATTTTTTTTTCTGGGAGGATTTTTTTTTAACAAATTGAAGGCAGAAACTAATTTTCTCCGGAAAATTAAATCTCAGGAGACATGGAGGCTTAGTTCAATCAGGCTGTGCTTTAATTAATCCTGTATATTCTCAATAACATTGATATCAGATTGTATGTAGAATAACGTCATGATCATCTCCACTTGGAGACCTTAAATTCATACAGAAATACCAACATAAGATGACAATAAACTGAACTTTGCCTCAGAATGACTTTATTATCACTCATTAAAACCCTATGTTGTGGTACTCAACAGCATTGTCTCACTGAGAATATTCTTTTAACCCTTTCCCCCTTATGACAATTCTGCAGCAGACGACTTTGAACGTATTTTGTCAAAACATAGAAAATCTCCATAATTGAATGGATAACCTATGACAAAAAGTGGAAAACATTGTGGCAAAAGGAGAAATTGCACGTTTTGTGCAATTTCTTCTTTTGTCACTATGTTTTCAAAAAGCCGTCTGCTGCAGAGGCGTCAGAAAGCGTCTATATGAGGGAAAGGGTTAAAACCCTAAGTTGTGGTACTCTGTGAACAGCATTGTCTCACTGAGAATATTCTTTAAAGTACACAACAACAATGGGGTTGGGCCGATTTCCAAATATATAAATTTGTAGAATGTTCTTTGGGAGACCTTCTATGTTGATAGGGCGAAAATTGTAGCCGCCAGGGGGTTGGGTTGTTTTTCTGTATATGGCTATAGTGAAAACATTTTTTTCTCCTATGAAAGTATCTGACCGATTTCAAAGGATTTTTTGAAATGTTACTTGGGTGACCCTCTTTTAGATAACTTCAAACCATTTTCATTGGTCAAAAACAATGGCCTCCATAGGGCAGGACTGTTTTGTCTCACTATAGTGCAAACTTTCAAGATATTCTTTTCTGAAAGTATGGTCAGACTGATTAACAAATAATTTGTGTAAACATATGACCTTGGGTGAATGTCAATCTGATTCATTCAAGCCTAGTTGTTTGGTTAAAAGACATGATCACCAGGGGCTGGGCCTGTTTTACCCTTTATGACCACAGGTTTAGAGATTATTTCTTAAAAATCTAAATGTCTGGTTTTGAAATACTAGCTAAAACATAAACATATTTTTGGTGACCTTCTGAGTCATATTAATTTGACAAAAGACAGACACTATAGAGTTTGGGTTATTTTGCTTTGGGGCAGTGGAGATATATACTGGTCTTTTGGCTTCTTGTATTAGCCTACCATACTGCAAAATGAGTTATTGTGGTTGGCATGACAAATCACATTACATCACTCAGGTGAGCCATACAGGGCCATCATGGCCCCTGTTGGTTTGCTTATATCTTTTTAAAGTTGTCTGCTGCAGATTTGCTGGGTGTGGGAAAGGGTTAATGGCAATCTATTGCCTATTGCATTAGAAATCAATATGTAGTTGTAACTCTTTTGTTTGTCACCTTTGGGACAACCCGACAGTTTCTGACACCTTTCAGTTTGTAGCAGACGACTTTTGAAAACTGTGACATTTAAACAGGAGAAATAATCTTAATGAGCATTTTGTCATTTTTGCAACCTTGTTTTCAACTCTATTCAATAATAAGACCATCCTTTTTAGATATTCCCAATTTTTGCCAAAATGATTATTAACCCTTTCCCTCATACGAAAATTCTGCAGCAGACGACTTTGAACACATTTTGTCAACAAATAGAAAATCTCTATAATTGAATGGATAACCTATGACTAAAAGTGGAAAACATTGTGGCAAAAGGAGAAATTGCACGTTTTGTGCAATTTCTTCTTTTGTCACTATCTTTTCAAATAGCCGTCTGCTGCAGAGGCGTCAGAAAGCGTCTATATGAGGAAAAGGGTTAAGTCATCTGCTGCAGATTTGTTGCATGTGGAAAAGGGTAAATGCATAAATAAATGACCCATTATCAAATAGTTTTGGGTCATAACTTTTCCCTCATACGACAATTCTGCAGCAGACGACTTTGAACATAGTTTGACAAAAAATGGAAAGCCTCTATAATTGAATGGATACATGTAACCTGTGACTAAAAGTGGAAAACATTGTGGCAAAAGGAGAAATTGCTCGTTTTGAGCAATTTCTTCTTTTGTCACTATGTTTTCAAAAAGCCGTCTGCTGCAGAGGCTTCAGAAAGCGTCTATATGAGGGAAAGGGTTAATAATAAGTATTCTTACATTTAAGTTATTTCAAGAGGCTAATTAGAACCAATGATCAAGTTGGAAGTTTTTAAGCTGACCCTTTGAAACATAACATTGAATAAGATATCTCATGAATACTGTAAGGCCAATACTTTCATAGTAACAAAGTATGTAGTGTAATTACGTAATCATTTTGTTGACCAACACGCATTGTTTTGATCTTACTTGAAAGAAAGGGCCTTTAATCAAAGACAATATGTTTAGACGTGGATGTAGAAAATGATTGAAGTAACTTTCAGTTAATTGATCCTCCTGGTTAAAAAATAAAAGTTTAGATTTCGAAAATCGAGAGTTTTTACTCACGAGGGTTTACCCAATTCAAATTGTGAGACTCACGACTGAATCTGGAGGGTTGGTTGAAACGGTGTAAGATAGATCCAACTGCACAAATGAGCTGGCTGGTCTGGATCTACACTGCTCAAAAATGAAGGTTGATTTTTGCCACTAATGTAGTGGATAAGTTATTTGAACTTATTTGAACTTATTTCTCTGGTATATATGATCCGGCATAACAATGTTCCTCTAAAACCTTGGTGGTAAGAAATAAATATTGTTGGCCAAATGAGGGAATTTCACATAAATATATTGACATTGGTGTAGAGAAATGAGAAGCTCATCTGTTATAAAAATGATAAGAATTTAGTGAAACTCAATGTGACAGACAATATGACAAGATATTATGTTAAGGTGTTAGTTGTGATATATAGTTTATCTAAGGGAAATCACTCTTACAAACACTGTTATCCTCTTCAGAGATGTCAGAGAGAGTTACAGTTCATGAAGGCAATTTCCAAGATGATACCGCTGTAGAAGGTAAAAACATCAGCAGTACTCTCTTAATCCTTTGCTCTTGTGTTTTAGATTCTGTCGCTGAGTGGATGTATAAACCTTCTTCCTCATTTTATTGTTCTGTAAAATGTTTTAACAATATTTTGTGAAAACCCATTAGACCTATTCAAAATGGAAAAGTATCTGAAGATAATGAATGACCAGTTAGGACAAATGTTCTTTAACCCTTTCCCTTATACGACAATTCTGCAGCAGACGACTTTGAGCGTATTTTGTCAAAACATAGAAAATCTCCATAATTGAATGGATAACCTATGACAAAAAGTGGAAAACTTTTTGGGAAAAGGAGAAATTGCACATCTTGCGCAATTTCTTCTTTTGTCACTATGTTTTTCAAAAAGCCTACTGCTGCAGAGGCATCCGAAAGCGTTTATATGAGGGAAAGGGTTAAACATGTTATACATTATAAAATACCTGTCTCTAGGTGGGTAACTTAACCAGGAATCGACGTCTTTTAACTGAAAAAGTGTTGAAAGCGTCGTAAAAGCACTAAACAATCAATAAACACGATATTTATAGGGCCAGTACTCTGATAGGCCCAGTACTCTGGCCCACGCTTGGTCACAATTTGTAAGGATATACTATTTTGGTTTATTTATATCTTAAGTTTCCATGGGCGTATATTGTGACTGTTTCGCACTCTTGTGTCTCAGATGTTTTCAAAGCAAAGAATCTTAGATATTTTTCAACAGATAAATACCCTAAAAGAGAGCTGGAAAGTTTTGGGGAAAAGGAGAACTTATTAACATTGATGACCAATTCTCCTGTTTCATTAACATTCACAAGGGTCATTGTGAAATATTTTATCATGTGAATTTAATGGTTAGGCAGTCACTAATGGAGAAAAAGTATGGCAGTTTATTTTGTGTCTGATTTTGTACAATTTAAATAGTTTCTTTAGAGTTATAGATGCTATAGTTAACCCTTTACCTAATACGACAATTTTGCAGCAGACGACTTTGAACAGATTTTGTCAAAACATAGAAAATCTCTATAATTGAATGGATAACCTATGACTAAAAGTTGAAAACATTGTGTCAAAAGGAGAAATTGCTCGTTTTGAGCAATTTCTTCTTTTGTCACTATGATTTCAAAAAGCCGTCTGCTGCAGAGGCGTCAGAAAGCGCCTATATGAGGGAAAGGGTTAAAAAAGATATTATGTTTAGAACTTCAGTTAGAGCATTGAGCCGTGGCTAATCTGTAGATAGGCCCCCCTATAGTTTACCCTTTTCCACATCAACAAATCTGCAGCAGATGACATTGAAAACATTTTGGCAAAACATATGGAAGATCTCTATAAAATGAAAGTATTATTATTGAAATGAGTTGAAAACATTGTTACAAAAGCAGAAATTGCTCATGAAGAGCAATTTCTCCTTTTGCTGTGGTGCTTTCAAAGGTTACTTACTGCAGATGTGTTAAGATCAGTCTGGATATGGGAAATAGTTATATAATTGAGCCATTCTATGAGAAAACCAACATTATTGACTCTGTGTAATGTATTGACCCGGATCAGCCTCGCAGGCTTATTGGGGCAGAAACTTTTCGCCTCCTGTGGATTTTCTGTTTCTGGAATCATTACTCTATACCTCTATCCCCCGAGATGGAATGTGTTGGCCCAGGTTTAGCCTGTGCGGACTGCACTGGCTGATCTGAGTCGATACATTACGCAGAATCCATATTGTTGGTTTTCTCAGGGAACAGCTCATATAAGTTAGTGTTTGATGTTGTTTTCATATCATATTTGTTTTAGAATTCTAGAATTTTAATCAAAGCAAACATAAGGGAATTGGTTGCATCGCTGAAAAAGCTTTAAAATTTACAAACTAGTCTTTTTCTTTTTCCTAGAAAGTGTTTTTAGCTCTACTGGCCAAAGGCCAGAAGGGCTTATGTCGTGGCGATTTGTCCGTCGTGCGTGCGTGCGTGCGTCCGTGCGTCCGTAAACAATTTCTTGTTAACACGATACAGTCTTCACTTTTGATTGTATCTCAACTAAACTTATACAGTAGTTAGATATCCATAAGAGCTCGGTTCCTTTCGAAAACCAGCCAGATCCGCCCTTGCATGACTGGATTATGGCCCTTGAAATGGTCAAAATTGCTATAAAAGAGCTTGTTAACACGATACAGTCTTCACTTTTGATTGTATCTCAATCAAACTTATACAGTAGTTAGATATCCATGAAAGCTTGGTTCCTTTTGAAAACCAGCCAGATCCGCCCATGCATGACTGGATTATGGCCCTTGAAATGGTCAAAATTGCTATAAAAGAGCTTGTTAACACGATACAGTCTTCACTTTTGATTGTATCTCAACCAAACTTATACAGTAGTTAGATATCCATGAGAGCTCAGTTCCTTTCGTAAACCAGCCAGATCCGCCCATGCAAGACTGGATTATGGCCCTTTAAATTGTCCAAATTGCTATAATTGAGCATGTGAACACAATAGAGGCTCCATTTACTATCTGATCTTCACCAAACTTAGATAGTAGTTAAATATTGATGAGAGCTTGGTTCCTTTTGAAAATCAGCCAGATCCGCCCATGCAAGACTGGATTATGGCCCATGAAATTGTAAAAATTGCTATAATACAGCTTTTGAACACAAAAGAGCCTCCATTTACTATCCGATCTTCACCATACATACATGCTCTGGATTAAAAATGACCAAAGAACCATACCAGTAGAGCATAGGCCCTCATGGGCCTCTTGTTTAATTTATGTTAAGCTCGCCAGAGTACAAAGTTTTTAAGGTGAAATGTTGTGGTGACCATGTGTCCATCCTTCTTCATGCTCCATCGTGAATGCTTTCTTTAACCCTTTCCCTCATATAGACGCTTTCTGATGCCTCTGCAGTGGATGGCATTTTGAAAACATAGTGACAAAAGAAGAAATTGCACAAAACGTGCAATTTCTCCTTTGGCCACAATGTTTTCCACTTTTTGTCATAGGTTATCCATTCAATTATGGAGATTTTCTATGTTTTGACAAACTACGTTCAAAGTCGTCTGCTGCAGAGTTGTCGTATGAGGAAAAGGGTTAAACAGCATCTCCTCTGAACTGGGCCAATTTGAAACCAACTTCAGAGCAATGTTCTTTTACTCACCAGGTCCTATTTAAAAATTGTTTATAGAATTAAACTGCTCTGGTTGTTGTGGTATCAAAAAGGAGGTAGAATTAATGGCAGAACTTTTAAATTCTTCTGCTTTGGTAGTGCTGGTCTGATCTGAAGAAAATTTAGAAGATATCCTTTGCTAAAACCTCTACACAACTTGTTCAAGCCATATAGATAATGGCTTTCAGGTCCAGTTTCATTAAACAAATTTGTAAAAATTAAACTTTTAAATGTGCATGCAATCTTCTCTTAGACTGATGTTCTAAGGATAGTTTCACAATAACTTTGCAAGCTGTTCGCACATGTTTACAAACTTGTTTCTCTAGAAACGTTGCGCCTTATGGATAAGCTCTTCTCTGGACAACAAAATGTCAAGTGCTAGATGATCACATGTGGGCTTATCATAGTCGTATAAAATGGAATTACACATCTAAAAAGGGCCCAAGACAGCAACAATTGGGCCCCATTCTGCTGTTTATGTAAATAAATCCAGTTTATGACTTCAGACGAAATGTTCCAAATTCAAAGATCATGTTTTTCTCACTGTTTGCAATATTAATTTTCCTAAGATAGGGTCACCTATGGCTATGGCTTGGCTTGTTGAATCCAGTGAGTTTCACATGTTCTGACGCTTCTGCAGAATACAGCTTTTGAAAACATTTTGGAAAAATGAGCAATTTCTCCTTTTGCCCTAATGTTTTCTACTCAATTCATTCATAAAGATTTTCCCTTTTTAGCTCACCTGTGCACGAAGTGCTCAAGGTGAGTTATTGTGATCGCCCTATGTCCGGCGTCCGTTGTCCGTCGTCCGTCGTCCGTCGTCTGTCGTCCGTCGTCCGTCGTCCGTCAACATTTTCTCCTCTGTAACCGGTGGGTCAACTGGGATGAAACTTCACAGAAAGCATCCTCTCAATGTCCTCACCAGAATTCCTTAAAATTTTCGGGATCCATGCAGAATTCTGGTTTCCATGGCAACGAAATGAAAAAACTTCAAAATTCTTAAAAAATCTTCTCCTCCGAAAGTGTCAGGCCGATTTTCAAATAATTTTGTAGAAATGTTCCTCGGGTGACTTTCTATCAGATTCCTTCAAGCCATGTTGATTGGTCGAAAAACATGGCCGCCAGGGGGGGCGGGGCTATTTTTCCTTATATGGCTATAGTGCAAACTTAAAAAATCTTCTTCTCCAAAAGTGTCAGGCCGATTTTCAAATAAATTTGTAGAAATGTTCCTTGGGCGACCCTCTATCAGATTCCTTCAAGTCATGTTGATTGGTCAAAAACATGGCCGCCAGGGGGCGGGGCTATTTTGCCTTTTATGCTTATAGTGCAAACTTAAAAAATCTTCAACATCTTCTCCTCAGTAACCGGTGGGTCAATTGGGATGAAACTTCACAGAAAGCATCCTCTCAATGACCTCACCAGAATTCCTTCAAATTTTTGGGATCCATGCAGAATTCTGGTTTCCATGGCAACGAAACGAAAAAAACTTCAAAATTCTACTTCTCCCTAACTGGTTGGCAGATTTTGAACTTATTTTGTAGAAATGTTCCTTGGGTGACTCTCTATCAGATTCCTTGAAGCCATGTTGATTGGTCGAAAAACATGGCCGTCAGGGGGGCGGGGCTTTTTTGCCTTATATGGCTATAGTGAAAACTTAAAAAATCTTCTCCTCCAAAAGTGTCAGGCCGATTTTCAAATAATTTTGTAGAAATATTCCTTGGATGACCCGCTATCAGATTCCTTTAAGCCATGTTGATTGGTCGAAAATCATGGCCGCCAGGGGGGGCGGGGCTTTTTTGCCTTATATAGCTATGCTATAGTGCAAACTTAAAAAATCTTCTCCTCTAAAAGTGTCGGGCCGATTTTCAAATAATTTTGTAGAAATGTTCCTTGGATGACCCTCTATCAGATTCCTTCAAGCCATGTTGATTGGTCAAAAAACATGGCCGCCAGGGGGCGGGGCTATTTTGCCTTTTATTGCTATAGTGAAAACTTAAAAAATCTTCTCCTTCAAAAGTGTCAGGCCGATTTTCAAATAATTTTGTAGAAATGTTCCTAGGGTGACCCTCTATCAGATTCCTTAAAGCCAAGTTGATTGGTTGGAAACTATGCCCGCCAGATGGCGGGGCTTATATAGGTAAAGTGAAAAAAAAAATCAGGTGAGCGATTCCAGGGCCATCATGGCCCTCTTGTTTTTTTTTTTTTTTACCAGGAGTCTTCAAAATGTCTGCTGCAGATTTAATCTTTGTGGGAAAGAGGGGTTAGGTTAAGACCTTATATATAAAAACCAGTCTCTCCAGTTACAAAAGTGGTCAATAATGATTATTTCCAAAATGTATCTCAACAATCTTGTTACTTTAAGTTCCTAACCCTGAGTACTGTCTGAATGAATGTACTTCATATTCTCTTATTAATAAAGGACAATTGTAACCCATTTCCATATATAATGAAACTTATTCAAACTTTGAAAAGGTCTAATCAAAAATATGGTAAATCTGTTTAAATGAATATATAACTGTTGAATAGAACAGTTTCTCTTTTTGCCACAATGCTTTCAAAAGGACAACTTGATCTCATTACATAATCTGAAGCCAATTCACTACCACAAAGCCAATTCACTTTTGATGCTTTGAGTATATATTCATGGGAACTTATTACCCTAAGTCTAAATCTAAATAGACTTTACAAGTTCAGTAAAAGAGTGTAGGTTATGAAATATTCTTGCAAACAAAATAGTTTTGTTTCTTTGTATGACAATTTGATGAATTGTTAACCCTTTCCCTCATATAGACGCTTTTTGAAGCCTCTGCGGCAGACAGCTTTTTTAAAATATAGTGACAAAAGAAGAAATTGCTCAAAACGAGCAATTCCTCCTTTTGACACAATGTTTTCCACTTTTTGTCATTGGTTGTCCATTTAATTATAGAGATTTGTCATTTTTTGACAAAATACGTTCAAAGTCATCCGCTGCAGATTCGTGGTATGAGAGAAAGGGTTAAATAGACTTTACAAGTTCAGTCAAAGAGTGTAGGTTGAAATATTCTTGCAAACCAAATAGTTTTGTTTCTTTGTAACTATGACACTTTGATGAATATTATTAGTATCATGTAGGCAATATTGTACATGGATATGAGCGTATCCTGGAAGTTCATCATCAGTGTTGTCAATAGTTACAGACAGATTGTATGTCTGTCTCAATGTAGATCCACTTCATCATTATGACAATCTCAGAGACTGAATGGCACAGTTTTAAACCCTTTTCCTCATACGACAATCCTGCAGCAGACGACTTTGAACATATTTTTTTTCCAAAAATAGAAAATCTCTTAAATTGAATGGATAACCTTTGACTAAAAGTGGTAAACATTGTGGCAAAAGGAGAAATTGCTTGTTTTGAGCAATTTCTTCTTTTGTGACTATGTTTTCAAAAAACCGTCTGCTGCAGAGGAGTTAGAAAGCGTCTATATGAGTGAAAGGGTTAACCCTTTCCGGCTAGCAGAAATATTTTGAAGCATCTGCAGCAGATTGAAATAATTGTGGTCAAAGGAGAATTGATCAAATTGAGCATTGTCTTCTTTTGCCATAATATTTTTAACCATATTCAATAATTGTACTTTCATTTATAGAGATTTTCCCGTATAGTTTTCAAAGGTCGTCTGCTGCAGATTTGTCGTATGTGGGAAAAAGTTAAGACAATGATGTTCCCTCGTATGATGTACTTTCTGTTGCTTGTAGTTGCTCCATCATTAGAGTTCTAGTTAATAATTCTTGTATTTTCAGCATTATATATACGTAATGGACGTCCAAGATCATCAACCGTAAATTTTTCAACATGTGAGTACGGACACATATAACAAATGGAATGACTATATAACATTACTTACCAATACTTTCTATATAAGCTTCTATAACCAATAGAATGATTTCAAAAACATCTGTATGAAACCTTTGTAAACATGTTTGTTATGTATAAACTTCTATAACCAATAGAATGATTTCAGAAACATCTGTAAGAAACCTTTGTAAAGATGCTTGTTATATATAAACTTGTATTAACTTATATAACCAATAGAATGACTATATAACATAACCTACCAAAGCTATGTGAAACTACTTGTTATACATAAGATTCTTTAACCAACAGAATGATTTCAGAAACATCTGTATGAAAGCTTGGTAAAGATGCTCGTTATTTATAAACTTATATTACCATAAGAATGATTTCACAAACATATGTATGAAAGCTTTGTAAAGATGCTCGTTATTTATAAACTTATATTACCAACAGAATGATTTCAGAAACATCTGTATGAAAGCTTTGTAAAGATGCTCATTATTTATAAACTTATATAACCAACAGAATGATTTCAGAAACATCTGTATGAAAGCTTTGTAAAGATGTTCGTTATTTATAAACTTATATAACCAATATAATGATTTCAGAAACATCTGTATGAAAGCTTTGTAAAAGATGCTTGTTATATATAAATGTGTATAAACTTCTATAACCAATAGAATGACTATATAACATAACCTACCAAAGCTATGTAAAACTACTTGTTATACATAAGATTCTATAACCAATAGAATGATTTCAGAAACATCTGTATGAAAGCTTTGTAAAGATGCTCGTTATTTATAAACTTCTATAACCAACAGAATGATTTCAGAAACATCTGTATGAAAGATTTGTAAAGATGCTCGTTATTTATAAACTTCTATAACCAATAGAATGATTTCAGAAACATCTGTATGAAAGCTTTGTAAAGATGCTCGTTATTTATAAACTTCTACAACCAATAGAATGATTTCAGAAACATCTGTATGAAAGCTTTGTAAAGATGCTCGTTATTTATAAACTTATATTACCAACAGAATGATTTCACAAACATCTGTATGAAAGCTTTGTTAAGATGCTCGTTATTTATAAACTTCTATAACCAATAGAATGATTTCAGAAACATCTGTATGAAAGCTTTGTAAAGATGCTCGTTATTTATAAACTTCTATAACCAAAAGAATGATTTCAGAAACATCTGTATGAAAGCTTTGTAAAGATGCTCATTATTTATAAACTTATATAACCAACAGAATGATTTCAGAAACATATGTATGAAAGCTTTGTAAAGATGCTCGTTATTTATAAACTTATATAACCAACAGAATGATTTCAGAAACATATGTATGAAAGCTTTGTAAAGATGCTCGTTATTTATAAACTTCTATAACCAATAGAATGATTTCAGAAACATCTGTATGAAAGCTTTGTAAAGATGCTCGTTATTTATAAACTTATATAACCAACAGAATTATTTCAGAAACATCTGTATGAAAGCTTTGTAAATATGCTCGTTATTTATAAACTTCTATAACCAATAGAATGATTTCAGAAACATCTGTATGAAAGCTTTGTAAAGATGCTCGTTATTTATAAACTTATATAACCAACAGAATGATTTCAGAAACATATGTATAAAATCTTAATTGTAAGCATGTTTGATATTTATTAGGGATGGCAACGGTTACCGATATTACTAACCGGTTACTCGTACAATTTTGTAACCGGTTACCCGGTTAACCGTATAGATTCATAGACAATAACTATCCTTCGTTTTAGTCGAATATGATTGCGCATGTTACTGGTTCCACCAGTCCAAGACAGTTCATTACCACACAAACTGCACTTGACTATGTTATCATTAGCACAGCGTTTGAAATACTTCCAGACAAAGGATGTAGCAGGCGGCATTATGTCAATATATTCTGTAGAACATTGTCAAGATGCTTGTTATTTATAAACTTATATAACCAACAGAATGATTTCAGAAACATCTGTATGAAAGCTTTGTAAAAGATGTTTCATATATAAATGTGTATAAACTTATATAACCAATAGAATGACTATATATATATATATAACATAACCTACCAAAGCTATGTAAAACTACTTATTATATATTGGCTTCTATAACCAAGTGAATGATTTCACAAACATCTCTATGAAAGCTTTTTAAACATGTTTGTTATTTATAAACCTATAGAATGATTTCACAAACATCTGTATGAAAGCTTTGCAAAGATGCTTGTTATATATAAACTAATATAACCAACAGAATGATTATACAAAACTTTGTATCACAGCCATGTAAAATATTTTACATAATTATGTATTCTTAATCAACAGAAAATATTTACTCAGGATTTGTCCTACATACAAACATTCTCGAGCTGACGACTTTGAAAAACATCTTAGCAATAATAAGGAAAGTCTCAATAAATTGAAGTTAAATTAACCTTGCCATGCTGAAGCCACCATGAATGCCAAATTATTTTTATTTCTGACAATTCTCAACAATGTTACAGCTATGTTAACCCTTTCCCTCATACGACAATTCTGCAGCAGACGACTTTGAACATATTTTGTCAAAACATAGAAAATCTCCATAATTGAATGGATAACCTATGACAAAAAGTAGAAAAACATTGTGGCAAAAGGAGAATTTGCACGTTTTGTGCAATTTCTTCTTTTGTCACTATGTTTTCAAAAAGCCGTCTGCTGCAGAGGCGTCAGAAAGTGTCTATATGAGAGAAAGGGTTAATCATATGACTGAAAAAAACAAAAAAGAAATTCAACACTGGGATGTAAGAGCCTTCAAAACAATTCAGCATGGTTAGGGTTAATGAATATAATTATTGCCTAGAAGTTTTTTTAATCCTTTCCCTCATACAACAATTCTGCAGCAGACGACTTTTGAACACTTTGTGGCAAAAGCAGAAATTTATTCAATAATTACACTTTCCTGTATAGAAAGTTTCTATATTTTTATGCCCCCTTCGAAGAGGGGTATATTGCTTTGCACATGACTTTGTTGGTTGGTCGGTCCGTCGGTAGACCAAAGCTTGTCCTTTTGATAATTCAATAATGCCTGGACCTGCGGTCCTCAAACTTCACTTTGAGGCTGGGCCTGACCAGTAGATGACCCCTATTGATTTTGAGGTCATTGGGTCAAAGATCAAGGTCATAGTGACCTGGAACGCGAAGAGCTTGTCCGAGTGATTACTCAACATTGCCTGCACATATTGCCCTCAAACTTGACATGGAGGCTGGGGGTGACCAGTAGATGACCCCTATTGATTTTGTGGTCAAAGGTCAAGGTCACAGTGACCTTGAATGTGAAAAGCTTGTATGAGTGATAACTTGACATTGCCTGCACCCATGGCCCTCAAACTTTACATTGAGGCTGGGGGTGACCAGTAGATGACCCCTATTGATTTTGTGGTCAAAGGTCAAGGTCACTGACCTTGAACGCGAAATATTGTCTGAGTGATAACTCAACATTGCCTGCACCCATTGCCCTCAAACTTGACATGGAGACTCAGGGTGACCAGTAGATGACCCCTATTGTGAGGTCATCATGTGAAGGGTCAAGGTCACAGTGACCAAGTTTGTCAGAGTGATAAATAAAAAATGCCTTGACCTATGGTCCTTAAACTTGACTTGGAGGTTGGGCCTGACCAGTGGCCCTATTGATTTTGAGCTTGTCCGAGTGATAACTCGACATTGCCTACACCAATGGCTCTCAAACTTGACATGGAGGCTGGTGGTGACCAGTAGATGACCCCTATTGATTGTGAGGTCATTGTGTCAAATGTCAAGGTCATTATCTGCTAATGTCAGTCATCATCTCAATGTGATTTAGAACTGTACCTACCATCCTCAAACTTTGAATGAACATTGGTCATAATCTTAAAACTGACTCATCCAATGTGAAATGACAAATCAGCTGGCATTTCGGTCCATGCATATTTTATTCAATTGTCCAAATATTCCTGACAACAGGGCACTCAGGGGGCATAATGTTTGACAAACATCGCTTGTTGCAAACACGTTTTTAAAGTGGTCTGCTGCAGATGAAAGGGTTAAGATTAATTGTTAAATTTCAGGAATATTGTTGTTCGGTTCCTATTCTTGTGTCCAAATATCGCAGGCATTGAAATAAACTATTTTAATGTGTTTTATTGTTAGACCCACAGGTTTATGTGAACATAATATGAGGATTAAGTCAATAGCTTGATTTGATTAACTGAGCCAATGTTCCTTTGAAATCCAGCTATATGTCATCCATTTCAATAGTCCAATGATCTAGTGTTGAGTAATCATTAAATACATTCTTAACCCTTTCCCTCATACGACAATTCTGCAGCAGACGACTTTGAACATATTTTGTCAAAACATAGAAAATCTCCATAATTGAATGGATAAACCTATGACAAAAAGTGGAAAACATTGTGCAATTTCTTCTTTTGTCACTATGTTTTCAAAAAGTCGTCTGCTGCAGAGGCGTCAGAAAGCGTTTATATGAGGGAAAGGGTTAAATGCATACTTAAATTGGTGGTACTCAAGTGGGAAGGATATTATTTCAGTGTATTATTAATGCATATGTTCATCCTTACATCTTGAACTGTAAATTACTCCTCACTTTTTATCCATTTTGTTTGATTTTTTGTCTCCATACCCATTTACATGTTGTTTTGTTTCATCGTGTGTTTCTCATCCTCGGTACCCAGGCTATTCATAACATTTATATATATTTTATGAATAGCCTGGGTACCGAGGATGGTGTTACTTTGCCATTTCTATAGTTGATTGTTACAGGGACACTATATTACATAGTGTGTCCCTGATTGTTATAATTGCCTTAATTGTCTTAATGTAAATTTTCCAGAGGCCCACACGGAAGACTCGGTAAGCCCAAATGTGCTGCCTCTATAAATAAAGTCTTTATTATTATTATTATTATTATTATTATTATTATTATTATTATTATTATTATTATTAACTCTTTCATTTCAGTAGTGGGAAACCATGTAAAATCCAATCAGTTGAACCAAGCATCCAGTGATTCAGAGCTGAATAAAATTCGGACGAAAAATATTCTTGACAGCCATGTTGACCTCAACGAAACGGACAGATTGAAGGCATTGGATGGTGTTAACCAGAATGCTAAAGGCATCTTTGCACCAGGGGTGCAAAATATGAAACACAATGTAACGGAAAAAGTTGCTCAGGTTAGACTACTCTACATGTACTATTGTCTACTGATATAGCTAGAGTTCTTTCCCTTGTACTATTCCCCAGTAGATAGTGGTATTTAACCCATGGTACTTGTAGAATTGGGTAACATAAATGTCAGCATTTTCTCTGGTTGTAAAAGAACCCTGATTATATCTTATTTTCATAAGGAGTTTTTTCTGGATATGTGTCAATTATACAAAAACTTGAATCTCTAAAGAATATTTATTGACTTGAAGTTTAATACCTGTATACTAATTATATAGACCATATCAGGTAAAAAGGGAAGAAGAAAAGATGCTCATGTACAGACTGATGCTTTCTGAAGCATCTGCAGCAGATGACTTTTGAAATCATTGAGGAATTGATAAAAACTCTTACCGTATTTAAAAATTAATCTCTCATATATGGTAATCGTTCCCACTCTTGCCATGATGTTTGAGGTGGTCAAAGGATTAAAAGGAAAGAAAAATAATTTTTTAACTTACCTTTACCTATTGCAATAATGCGAATTTGAAGAGGCTGACAAATATGTTTGAAATGTAGAGTACATATTGTCGTTTATCATAATCTTTTATAACACCTTCATGTCCTTGACCTTTTACCACATGCGCATCTGCAGCAGATGACTTATAGAAACATTGTAGCAAAAGGAGAAAATGCTCATAATCTCCTTTGACACAATGTTTTCATCGCCAATTGTTTAATTCTACTTTGATTTAAATACATTTTTCTATATTTTTGCATAGATGTTTTCAATCAAAGTTATCTACTGCAGATTTGTTGTATGTGGGAAGGCATTTAATATCTGTGTTGTTCTCAGATATCGTTAAATTGACTTGTGTATCCTATATTTAATCAAAATAATTCAATAGCTGTTGTTTTACAGAAAGGAGCCTCATGTTTAACCCTTTCCCTCATACGACCATTCTGCAGCAGACGACTTTGAACATATTTTGTCAAAACATAGAAAATCTCTTTAATTGAATGGATGACCTATGACTAAAAGTGGAAAACATTGTGGCAAAAGGAGAAATTGCTCGTTTTAAGCGATTTCTTCTTTTGTCACTATGTTTTCTAAAAGCTGTCTGCTGCAGAGGCGTCAGAAAGCGTCTTTAAAAGGGAAAGGGTTAAACCGTTTCCAACAGATGACAAATCTGCAGCAGACTACTTTGAAAACATTTTTAGTCAAAAATGTTGGAATCTTTCTATAAATGAAAGAACAGTTATTGAATAAGATTGAAATCATTGGGACAAAAGGTGAAATTGCTCATTATAAGCAATTTTCTCCCTTTGCCACAATGTTTTCAAAAGTCTTCTGCTGCAGTGGCATAAGAAAATGTCTATAATTATGTGGGAAAGGGTTAATTGTAAAAAAATATCGCTGTGAATACTAGTGTCACTTTTTAACACTCTCCCACTTGCAGACGTGTTTGACGCCTCTTCAGCAGAAGACATTTGAAAACATTGTGACAAAAGAAGAAATTGCTCATAATAAGCAATTTTTCCTTTTGCCGCAATGTTTTCAACTATATTTGATAACTATACTTTCATATAGAGAGACTTTCCATATTTATGACAATATTCTTTCAAAGACATCTGCTGCTGATAAGTTGTGAAAGTAATAAAACATAAAAATAGAGTTTCAGACTTTGGCAAAAGGAGAAATTTCTCGTTTTGAGCAATTCCTTCATTTGCCACTATGTTTTCAAAAGATCTATCTGCGGCAGAGGCCTGAGAAAGCATCTCTATGAGGAAAAGGGTTTAACACAATGAATCTTCGGACTGGTAATAAATTTTCATCTGAACCTCTATATCTTCTTGTAAGACGTGCGTTCCCGAGACAGTAGTTCAGGTTAGATTTTTAATTAGTGCTTCTTCTGCTTCAGTTTTCTTATCTTGCTTCAAAATGACCACAGATTTTCGAGAATTTCCCTGTATAATATGTTACTATAAATAGCTTCTTCCTTTTGTCACTGTAAAAACAGGGTCTACCGTAATTAACTTGTAATATATTTCACTATTTCACATTATTATTTTCCCAATTTATGTGAAATACGACTTTTTAATGTTTCAAGTTTAGATTTAGTTAGTATACACTTTTCCACATACAGTCATATTTTGATGCATCCGAGACAGGCACTCTTTGATAACATTGAGACAACAGGAAAACAAAAATCATAATGAGCAAATTCCACTTTTGCCACAATTGTTTTTAACCCTTTTCCTCATACGACAATTCTGCAGCAGACGACTTTGAACATATTTTGTCAAAAAATAAAAAATCTCTATAATTGAATGGATAACCTATGACTAAAAGTGGAAAACATTGTGGAAAAAGGATAAATTGCTGGTTTTGAGCAATTTATCCTTTTGTCACTATGTTTTCAAAAAGCCGTCTGCTGCAGAGGCATCAGAAAGCGTTTATATGAGGGAAAGGGTTAACTCTTTAACAATAATGAAACTTTAATTTATAGAGATGTCGATTGCTGCAGATTTGTTATATGTGGGAAAGGGTTATATCATTATCGAATGTACACATCAGTTGTATCAAAAGTTTTCACTGACATGTCCGTGTAATATTTCATATAAGTATAACTGCTATTTCTTGAAAACCAATTTGTTGTGATGACTTTTTAAATGCAATGACTTATCCAAATTTCTCAGTACTGTTGTTTAATGTTGGAGCATGGTGGTCCTTTTATCAAGCTACTGTAAGCTTGTACACAATGCATTTTGGTAAACTCTTTTGACTTCATTGTATCTCAGTAACTTTGTTCATCATACATGTATATATCATCATTCATCTGAAACAGATTATTGAAGTCATGTCATCAAGTTATATAGCTGTATAATCGCACATTTCTTATTATTTTTGTTTACCAATATTATCTTAAACTTTTTTTTAAATTCTTTTTTACAATGGATTTGTCCATATTTGCATTTGGAAGAGTTCTTAGCCAATTATAGGAATATCTAGTTGATGCAGATGCACCGGCTGGCTTGGCCAAACCAGTGAAAGGTAAGATTACTATTTTTCCTCTTTTACTCATCAAACTTTGATTGGAGTTTAACACAGCATTTTAGTTATTTCCATGGCTACCAGTTAATCTGTGATGAATTAATTAATGTGTGGGTTCTGCCTTTGGGATTTTCTAGCCTATAGTACTGGTTTGTTTACCCAGGGATCATGAATAAGTGAACTGTCGCCGTGATATAACTGAAATATTGTTGAAAGCGGCGTAAAACCCCAATAAATAAATAAATAAAATTCTGCCTTTCGGATTATCCGCCACAAATTGCACAAGTACTGGTTGAGTCTCCAGGAACCAGACATTGAGCATGATTGATATAACCTAAAAGCTTGTTTCTAATCGAGGTGAAAAAAAAAAAGTTTTGACTAATGAATTTTGTCAATTATCAGAAAGAGTGAATGTTTGACCCAGGACTCCAAACTCTCAACCCGTCAATCTATTGCCTTCCATCATTTCTGACTGAGCAATTGGGATGCTTTCTTTCATGATGCTTCGTTCGTCATCCAATTATGTTGATGATTGACCTTCGTTGGAAACCATTGTCATTCAAAGGTGAGACTATCAATAATTTCTACCGTCCCATCAATTGAAGTGGCAGGTCTTTCATATTTAATGAAGTATGGTGACATTCATGGAGGTAAGCCTTGTAAACCCTTTTTCTGGTTCAGAAAATCTCCTAACAATTAATGAAAACATTTTTGGGAAAAAAAAAAGTAGTTGCCCTTTAACCATTGTCCATTTGCTTGTCTGAAAAAAAGACCCAGACTGCAGTGGATAAAGCTATTTCTTGAAAAGTTGGAATTAAGTTCCATATTATTGGTATGTTTATAGCGAAAAAATGATATGCATGTTTTTGAAATATTTATGTTGCGTGGACTATCTGGAATACTTACAGTATTGAACCTATTAGGTTTTTAACCCTTTCCCTCATATAGACGCTTTCTGAGGCCCTCTGCAGCAGATGGCTTTTTGAAAACATAGTGACAAAAGAAGAAATTGCTCAAAACGAGCAATTTCTCCTTTTGACACAATGTTTTCCACTTTTAGTCATAGGTTATCCATTCAATTATAGAGATTTTCTATTTTTTGACAAAATATGTTTAAAGTCGTCTGCTGCAGAATTGTTGTATGAGGGAAAGAGTTTAAAGGTTTAAGTCATGAAGCCATGGTTGCTTCTTCCTAGACACAGCACCATAATTACTTCAGAAAGAACCGATAACATCTCGGAACGTCTCACAGGAAATGATAAAATGTTTCAGAATACTTGCTTCTCTATATCTGTTTACATCATTGTCACCATAGCGACATGACAGAACACCTGTGTCAAGTTTAATGTTGTATGGAACCTAAAATAAGAATTGCTATTTGCTACTGGTTCAGATTGAAGAAGGAAGTATGAAATGTGATTTAATTGTCAAGTTTATTGGAACAAATCTTTGTAAACAATGAATGAACTTGACATCTGAATTATATTGTGATATGATTTATTGTTATTGAGGATAGAGATTTTACTTTTTTGCTGATCTACTGGTCAATATATACCTGTTTTGGATAATTTCTACGGATTTGAATTCCTAAACAGGATAATTATGTTAAAGGTTAGACCATCACAAAGTAAAATCTTTTGGGATTCTAACGCGTAAACTGGAACAAAATGGCAATTTTAAAACAATTATTTTTTTACTGCGAATTTAATGTATCAAACAGTTAAGAAGTAAAATGTTCATGTATTCTGGTTTTACTCCCTTGTCCATGTTATAATGGTTATTCATGGGTGATTCTACCTATATTTTAACATTTTGCATGAACATATAATGTCATTTAAAAGTGAATCAATGTCAATTTTCCCTTGGGAAATCTGCCACAAATATGAAATGTTACGCCGGAGGTAAATTGAATCGGTTGATTGGTTCTTCAAAACAAGACCCGGCCGGGTAGCTCAATTGGTAGCGTATCTGACTCGTGATCTGGAGGTCACGGGTTCGATACCCGGTTGCGGCTACATTCTTTCGGGCGATGTTTTCCATTGCCTCTCACCTCTGATCTATGTGAGAAAGTAGTCAGTGGCTTCGAAAGAATGTTGTGTAAGTACTGGTGTGGGAAAGCCAGGAAAACATGGGTAGGTGCACTGACCGCCGTGATATGACCAAAGCTGTTGAAAGCGGCGTTAAACTCCAAACAAACAAACAAATCTTCAAAACAAAGACAACATTAAGAATAATAGAAAGTAAATAAAAATTACACTGATAAACAATTTATCATATGTAGATTTCTAGAACTTATAAAACTACATTTTAAGTTGGATGATATTTATTACTGAAAAACTTATAAAAATAAATACCTTGATTAAGAATATTTTATTGGAGGGGATGAGTGTTGGGTCTTTAAAAAGATTTGAGAAAGTAAATTTTTTGAAATCCTATTGTTAATACAAATTATGCTCCATTTATAGAAACAAAATTGTAAAATAAATAATTGGTGACACCAAAATATAAGGCAAATAGAAACTATCTAAATCACTGGATATTGTTTAACTCCTGATATATTTTACTGTGATTAGTTATTGATTGGCAGTAAATCTTTGATCAAATAATGGACATAATGGTTTCTTAGTGAGGCAGAAATCTTGTGGTTATTCCGGAAACTGATTTTACATTTTCCTTAAGCCTAATCCTCTCCCACTTGCAGAAGACTCTTGAAAACATTGTAATGACAAAAGTAGAGATTGCTTATGATGAGAATTTTTATGCCCCCGGAATCACCGATTCGGTGGGCATCTAGTTTTTGGCCTGTCTGTCTGTCTGTCTCTTTGTCTGTCTGTCGAAAAAAACTTTAACCTTGACAACTACTTTTGAACCATAACAGGTACAGCTACCATATTTCACATATGTATTCCTTGTGACATGACCTTTCTGTCAGTAACAAAGTTTTTGACCTTGCGACCTTGACCTTTGACCTAGATGTTGCCATTTGGGGGCATCAGTGTTTCACAAACACATCTTGTTTCCTTTTGTCAAATGTTTTCATGTGTATTCAATAACTTGACTTTGATTGATCATCATGACCAATTTCTCCATTTGCCACAATGTTTACAAAAGTTGTCTCCTGCAGATGCGTCTACATATGTCTGCATGTGGGAAAGAGTAAACTGTTTGCGCTATTAACAACATTGAATTGGTTTCATGAAAGGTAAAGCAAGAATTTTACTTCCATCAAAAAGACATTATTGCATTTTGTCAATCATTATTTGATTTTAAATGTTTTATTTGAGCATGGCCAGATAAAGGGAAAGATGACTTGAACAATATCTTGGCAAACAGAAGATCTTGATAAACAGAGGTATAATTATTGAATAGAGTTGAAAACATTACAAGCAATTTCTCCTTTTGTCACACTTACTTTCAATCTGCATGTTGAAAAAGGTAAAGAAAATAATTCATTATCTGCTAACATGAATTTGTCCATTAAAAATTATCTTTCAAAATATCTGAAGATTAAATACAACAATTAAATAATTGTAAACACCGTAAATCATGAATTTAAAAAGTGAAACATCTTATTTTCTACTTATATTTAAAAAAACAACTCTATTCTGCTGCAGTCAGTGGCATCTAAATTTAGTCAGAATTGTGAAAAAATATAAAGTGATATAGACTGTTGACCTTGACCTTGACCTTGATGTGACCATTAGTATTAAATGAACTTGAATGTATTGGAACTGCATCAATCCAAAAGGAAAGATGGGACTATCTCAACGGAAAGGTAATTCAGCTTTTACTGTTGGTACAAAGCAGAAGTATCTTGTGCACAGTCCTGTCATATGGCACCAAATTACGGAGGTAAGATTTTACTGATAATCATATTATTCTAGATTTTCTTTAATCAACTTTCAGATGCATTCTGAAGCAGACAATTTTTAAAAATTGTGGCTAAAGTAAAAATATTGAGCAATTCTTCTTTTGCCACTAAATTTTCTACTATATTCGATACTTAAACCATGATTTATGGAGATTTTTCGGGTTTCAAAGTTGCCTGCCGCAGATTTGTTGTATATTGGAAGTTAAAAGTAGTATAAGTTTTCGAAGGTATTTCAGTCATATCACAGATCACAATTAGGCCAGTACATGTACTTAGAGGGACCTCTGCCATAACAGCTTGGAATGGGGATAAAGCTTGGTAAGCCTTGAAATGATGGCCATGGGGCCATGTTGAACTCCATCAAGGTCAATTGAGGGCTAATATAAGTGAAAATCAGGCACTCATTGTGATTATGAGCCACTTCTCCGTAAACACATATATTGTCGGATTTTTACCTTAAATTGACTTCTTGAACCTATTTTATGATGCCTGTGTCACAAGCATACACCAGGTCAGCTTGTTCATCTTACTATGTCTATCATAATTTTCCTAGAATTGGCCATTGACTCTTTAAAATGCAAAGCTGGACAAGTCCATTTTAAATATTCAGCATTGAAAGGGTTAAACATGAATTAAATCACTGAGATGATGACAGATCCATGTAGGAATTCCTTTTGTCTTGTCACTGATCTTTGGCATAATAGTTGCATAGCTACTGCCATGGTAATGGTTTTCGATTTCACAGATTTTTCTAAATTAATGTCATGGTTGCATTTCTATTGCCATGGAAATGGCTTTAGATTTCACAATTTTTCCAAAAGTAATGTCAGATAATCCTTTTGTTATTATCTTTCTTTTTTTTAACCCTTTCGTTCATACAACAATTCTGCAGCAGACGACTTTGAACATATTTTGTCAACAAATAGAAAATGGGTTACCTAAAAGTGGAAAACATTGTGGCAAAAGGAGAAATTGCTCGTTTTGAGCAATTTCTTCTTATGTCACTATGTTTCAAAAAGCTGTCTGCTGCAGAGGCGTCAGAAAGCGTCTATATGAGGGAAAGGGTTAAGAGTTCATCTTCACTCTAAATACTAATGCTTCTATTATGTTTCAGGATATTGCATGCTGTAGAATAGATCAGCAAATGAAGAATATATATATATATATGCATGCAAATTTTCATAATGATTCTCTTCATGTCATGTTATTATTGATATCAGATATTTGTTATATAAATATGTTTTACTCTTTCCCACTTGCAGACACATTTTGACACATCTGCAGCAGACAATTTTTGCCACAATGTTTTGAACTCTAGTATTCAATATTTTTCTCTTGATTTTTTCAAAGCCGTCTGCTGAAGATTTAGTGCATGTGGGAAAGGATCTACAATTATTGACTGCTTACAAAGTTTTATGATTCCAATATATACTCCCTTATTGTAAGGCCTAAATGTATTTTGATGACCACACTTTGAAACATGATGAGTTTTTAGCTCACCCGAGCTTTGCTCAAGGTGAGTTATTGTGATCACCTTTTGTCCGTCGTCCGTCGTCCATCGTGCGTCGTGCGTCAACTTCTTCTCCTCAGTAACCAGTGGGTCAATTGGGATGAAACTTCACAGAAAGCATTCTCTCAATGACCTCACCAGATTTCCTTCAAATTTTTGGGATCCATGCATAATTCTGGTTTCCATGGCAACGAAATGAAAAAAACTTAAAAATTCTTCTTCTCCCAAACTGGTTGGCAGATTTGCAAATAATTTTGTAGAAATGTTCCTTGGATGATCCTCTGTCAGATTCCTTCAAGCCATGTTGATTTGTCGAAAAACATGGCCGCCAGGGGGGCGGGGCTATTTTGCCTTATATGGCTATAGTGAAAACTTAAAAAATCTTCTTCTCCCAAACTGGTTGGCAGATTTTCAAATAATTTTGAAGAAATGCTCATTGGATGACCCTCTATCAGATTCCTTCAAGCCATGTTGATTGGTCAAAAAACATGGCTGCCAGGGGGCGGGGCTATTTTGCCTTATATGGCTATAGTGAAAACTTAAAAAATCTTCTCCTCCGAATGTGTCGGGCCGATTTTCAAATAATTTTGTAGAAATGTTCCTTGGATGACCCTCTATCAAGTTCCTTCAAGCCATGTTGATTGGTAAAAAAACATGGACGCCGGGGGGGGGGGGGGGGGTCTATTTTGCCTTATATGGCTATTGTGAAAACTTAAAAAAATCTTCTTCTCCAAAAGTGTCAGGCCGATTTTCAAATAATTTTGTAGGAATGTTCCTAGGGTGGCCCTCTATCAGATTCCTTCAAGCCAAGTTGATTGGTCGGAAACTATGGCCGCCAGGGGGCGGGGCTTATATAGCTAAAGTAAAAAAAAAAAAACAGGTGAGCGATTCCAGGGCCATCATGGCCCTCTTGTTTCATGACTGATATTAAGAATTGCTGCACTATACTGTATTATATTATCTTCTCAATTCCTACAATCATAAATATCATACAGTCTGTCAAGCTGATATTTACACAGATGATTTTTAACTTTTCTTTTATTCTATGTTTATCCAGTTAACTGGCTTGCATTTTTAAAAGCCAATATCTATGCCAATATTTATGGAAGCGTCCTAGTGCCACAGTCTGTAATATTTTTGAGAGATACTATCTCCTAATTAGGAGATACTAAGTCCTAATTAGGAGATACTATGTCATAATTAGGAGATACTAAGTCCTAATTAGGAGATACTATGTCATAATTAGAAGATACTAACTCCTAATTAGGAGATACTATCTCCTAATTAGGAGATAATAACTCCTAATTAGGAGATACTATCTCCTAATTAGGAGATACTATCTCCTAATTAGGAGATACTAAGTCATAATTAGGAGTTACTAAGTCATAATTAGGAGATACTATCTCCTAATTAGGAGATACTATGTCATAATTAGGAGATACTAAGTCATAATTAGGAGATACTATCTCATAATTAGGAGATAGTATCTCCTAATTAGGACTTAGTAGATAGTGAATTAGTCCTGAACCAAGGTGAAACTGTCACTTTGCATTGTAAAATGGAGGATACCATGCGCACATACTTCCAATTGGGGCTTGGATATTCTGATATAATTGCCTGTTTGGCAAAATATTATATAAGTCTTAGGACGTTAAAAAGAATTTTAAAACGTTTGCATTTGTTTCTCAGAAAAAACTACAGTGGTATAATGGAAGTTTTATTGTTTGTGTTAGATTGAAGAGTGCGTATGACGCTCTCCGGGATAACACAATGTTCCAGGAAACTTGTGAAACTAGCTTCCGAATTCGCCATTATAGCAAAGGGGTATAACCGCACAGCCACGTTTACTATTTGAAAAGTATCTCCTAATTATGACTTAGTATCTCCTAATTATGACTTACTATCTCCTAATTATGACTTAGTATCTCCTAATTAGGAGATAATATCTCCTAATTATGACTAAGTATCTCCTAATTATGACTTAGTATCTCCTAATTAGGAGATAGTATCTCATAATTATGACTTAATATCTCCTAATTAGGAGATAGTATCTCCTAATTAGGATTTAGTATCTCCTAATTAGGACTTAGTATCTCCTAATTAGGACTTAATATCTCCTAATTAGGAGATAGTATCTCCTAATTAGGACTTAGTATCTCCTAATTATGACTTAATATCTCCTAATTAGGAGATAGTTTCTCCTAATTATGACTTAGTATCTCCTAATTAGGAGATAGTATCTCCTAATTATGACATAGTTTCTCCTAATTAGGAGATAATATATCTCAAAAATATTACAGACTGTGGCACTAGGACGCTTCCATAAATATTTGAGTAAAAAAATTAACAAGTACAAATTTGGATTTGAAGAAAATATATTGGGAAAAGGAGAAATTATGAGCATTTTTTCCTGAGTTGGCATACGAAGATAACATAACTTAACTTCAGGCATGAGATGCTTTATCAATTTGATGCCTCAGATAACCATTAAATTTTACTTTGCACTAATCGAGGGCTTGGCGTGAAACGGTTGTAACTTAAATTGGTATTTTTTAACCAAAGTTAATCACCTCGCCATAAAATCTTTATAAGCGTTAAATCATTATGTCTCCCCCTGTATACAGGGGAGATATATTGTTTTTGTCCTGGGCGTCTGTCTGTCTGTCCTTCTGTCCGTCTGTCCGAAATCGTGTCCGCTCCATATCTCCAAGACGGCTTGAAGGATTTTCATGAAACTTGGCTCACATGTTCACCTCATCAAGGCGACGTGCAGAACCCGCGTCTCGACAATATAGGGTCAAGGTCAAGGTCACGCTTGAAGGTCAAAGGTTTGAGGCTTTATTTCGTGTCCGCTCCATATCTCCCAGACGGCTTGAAGGATTTTCATGAAACTTGGGTCACATGTTCACCTCATCAAGGCGACGTGCAGAACCCGCGTCTCGACAATATAGGGTCAAGGTCAAGGTCACACTTGAAGGTCAAAGGTTTGAGGCTTTATTTCGTGTCCGCTCCATATCTCCGAGACGGCTTGAAGGATTTTCATGAAACTTGGGTCACATGTTCACCTCATCAAGGCGACGTGCAGAACCTGCGTCTCGACAATATAGGGTCAAGGTCAAGGTCACGCTTGAATGTCAAAGGTTTGAGGCTTTATTTCGTGTCCGCTCCATATCTCCCAGACGGCTTGAAGGATTTTCATGAAACTTGGGTCACATGTTTACCTCATCAAGGCGACGTGCAGAACCCGCGTCTCGACAATATAGGGTCAATGTCAAGGTCACGCTTGAAGGTCAAAGGTTTGAGGCTTTATTTCGTGTCCGCTCCATATCTCCCAGACGGCTTGAAGGATTTTCATGAAACTTGGGTCACATGTTCACCTCATCAAGGTGACGTGCAGAACTTGCGTCTCGACAATATAGGGTCAATGTCAAGGTCACGCTTGAAGGTCAAAGGTTTGAGGCTTTATTTTGTGTCCGCTCCATATCTTCCAGACGGCTTGAAGGATTTTAATGAAACTTTGGTCACATGTTCACCTCATCAAGGCGACGTGCAGAACCCGTGTCTCGACAATATAGGGTCAAGGTCAAGGTCACGCTTGAAGGTCAAAGGTTTGAGGCTTTATTTCGTGTCCGCTCCATATCTCCAAGACGGCTTGAAAGATTTTCATGAAACTTGGGTCACATGTTCACCTCATCAAGGCGATGTGTAGAACCCATGTCTCGACTGTCTGTCTGTCTGTCCGCTCCATATCTCCAAGACGGCCTGAAGGATTTTCATGAAACTTGGGTCAAATGTTCACCTCATCTAGGCGATGTGCAGAACCCATGTCTCGACTGTCTGTCTGTCTGTCCCAAATTTATAGGTTGGAATGTTTTGAGAGATTTTGACAGATATTTGAGGGGAGACATCTGTTTTTTGCAAAAACAATTCTAGTTTTACTTGGTAAGCAATGGAAATTTAGGTGCCATTGCTCGTTCTGAGCAATGGCACCTAAATTTGCATTGTTTACAAAGAGGTCAAAATTGCCCCTAAACCAGGGTTTTCAAAATAGGATTTTAGTTACAACCGTTTCACGCCAAGCCCTCGAAAGTCTTGTCTCCCTGGGAATCAAGATTTTATTTTATGAAAATATATAATTCTATGACTTTTGAAACATACCGCACTAAGTGAAGTTAGATTTAGATATTTTCAAATGATTTTATAGTCTCAATCAGTTTGTCTTGAAATATACCGGATTCAAAAACTTTCAGGTAAACCCACAATGTGACCTTATTCGGGACCTGAATTAGCCCTGCATTCAGTGGACACCAAACAAGAGACATATTTCACAAAAAAAACCAGTTTGGTTTTGAGGGCTTTTCCCTCCAAGTGAAAACCTACTACATTTGGCTGGACTCTCTGAGATTTTCATTCATAATGGTACCATGAAAGTAATGTCTGTTGATTGCAGCCCTGATATTAAATTGCGTCTTTATAAGTGTGAAAGAATTAACATGTTGATTGCAGCCCTGGTATTTATATGAAGCTTGATAATCATAATCATTATGTCTCCCCCTGTATACAGGGGAGATATTTTGTTTTTGTCCTGGGCGTCTGTCTGTCTGTCCTTCTGTCTGTCCTTCTGTCTGTCTGTCTGTCTGTCTGTCCGTCTGTCCGAAATCGTGTCCGCTCCATATCTCCAAGACGGCTTGAAGGATTTTCATGAAACTTGTGTCAGATGTTCACCTCATGAAGGCGATGTGCAGAATCCATGTCCCGACCATACAGGTTCAATGTCAAGGTCAGACTTGAAGGTCAAAGGTTTGAGCCTTAATTTCGTGTCCGCTCCATATCTCCAAAACGGCTTGAAGAATTTTCATGAAACTTGTGTCAGATGTTCACCTCACGAAGGCGATGTGCAGAACCCATGTTCCGACCATACCGGTTCAAGGTCAAGGTCAGGCTTGAAGGTCAAAGGTTTGAGCCTGTTTTTCGTGTCCGCTCCATATCTCCAAAACGGCTTAAAGGATTTTCATGAAACTTGTGTCAGATGTTCACCTCACGAAGGCGATGTGCAGAACCCATGTTCCGACCATAACGGAGTTATCTCCCCCTTGTTCAATATTTTAATTGTGAAAACTTTGTCCAGAGCAGAACTCAGAAACTACTTGAAGGAATTTATTGAAACTTGGAATATAGATAGATGGCAATGTGAAGTTGTGCACCTTGCAATAATTATGAGTTATCTCCCCCTTGTTCAATATTTTAATAGTGTAAACTTTGTCCAGAGCAGAACTCAGAAACTTCTTGAAGGAATTTATTGAAACTTGAAACATAGATAGATGGCAATGTGAAGTTGTGCACCTTGCAATAATTATGAGTTATCTCCCCCTTGTTCAATATTTTAATAGTGTAAACTTTGTCCAGAGTAGAACTCAGAAACTACTTGAAGGAATTTATTGAAACTTGGAATTTAGATAGATGGCAATGTGAAGTTGTGCACCTTGCAATAATTATGATTTATCTCCCCTTGTTCAATATTTTAATAGTGTAAACTTTCTCCAGAGCAGAACTAAGAAAGTACTTAAAGGAATTTATTGAAACTTGGAATATAGATAGATGGCAATGTGAAGTTGTGCACCTTGCAAGAATTATAACTCTGGGCTACTGCGTTGCAAAGTTATCTCCCCTTGTTCAATATTTTAATAGTCATTGACAAACTGCAATGGGGAGACATATGTTTTTTCATAAAAACAACCTTTCTAGTTATCATGTCATATTGAGGGCTTGGCGTGAAACGGTTGTAACTTAAAATATATTTAGAAAACCCTGGATTAGGGGCAATTTTTACCCCTTTGTAGACAATGCAAATTTAGGTGCCATTGCTCAGAATGAGCAATGGCACCTAAATTTTCATTGTTTACCAAGAAAAATGATTTAATGCTTTAAAGACGTTATGGCGAGGTGATTAACCTTGGTAAAAAAATACCAATTTTAGTTACAACCGTTTCACGCCAAGCCCTCGATATATTATATGGAAATATACCATTGTTCAAGGATTTGTATGTACTGGTGTTAAGATATTAGTTCTCACATTAATCAACTGATATATTTCATGTCCTGTGACACCATTTGTTACATAATGATGCATTGTGCATCAATTATTTTAAAATCATCATTAAGTGTTTCTTTTCCATATGTATTCTCCCTGATTATTTGAAATGACAGAGTGCCAGGATTGATTATGATTCTCTCTGCATGTTGAATTTTGAGAATGACAATGTTTTCTGATAAGCAGTTGCTTATGTTAATACAACATGAGTGAAAAACATACCCAACAATGCATTATGGCTATTATATTTGCCTCTCTGATACATCTGACCAGAGGTCCTGATAACGAGGGGTATTCAGCTCTTTTTCCAACAATTTCTCTCTTATTATTAGAGCAAACCCTATGTTGTGGGTACTCAAAAGAATTGTCTCATTAAGACGATTCTTTTGAGTACCCACAACCTAGGGTTAGAGGGTCAAATAAGGATTTTAGAACATGCAAGACGCCCCTTATCTAAGGCTCTGCATTGCATCCTTTGACTCCAAAAATAAAAATGCAGATATTCATATCAAGTCTCACCTTGCCATGTCAAATTATCTGGGGAATATTTAGCCTTTTCCCACAGGCCGATTTGTAATATTTGGGAAATGGTTAACAGAATGCTGTTAGATAATAGAGCAAATTCCCTATGTATCTGATTTGAATATATACATCATTGAAATTTACCTAATATGATATTTTACAGTCGTCTAAACTAATTGACAGTACAATTTGAAAGGAAATGGAGAAACTGCTCATATTAAGCAATTCTCCTCTTTCAACAATGGTCTAAGAAGTTGGTCTGCAGATCTGTATCAGGGTGGGAGTTAAATTCATCTATCTGTCTGCCTTTCATGTCTTCCATTTTTAATTATTTCCCACATTCTACAGGTCTGCAGCAAATTGTTTTGAACAAATTTAGGTCTAAATATTGAAAATCTCTGAAAAAATAACTCAAAAACATGATCAATTTGGCAAAAGGAAAAAAAAGCACACGATAAACAAGTTCTCCTTTTTTCAAAAGTTGTACAGACATGATTGAAAAAAAGCTAAATACAATTTGGCAAAACAAGAAATTGCTCATTGTCAGCAGATACTCCTCTAGCTACAAGGTTTTTAAAGGTCGTCTGCTGCAGAGGTTTCATGAAGCGGCTGTATGTGGGAAAAGGTTAAATTGTTAAATATACATGTAGCATAATGTTGTCACAGCAACTGCAATGCTTATTTACATTATGAACAAATTCTATTCAATATAATTATGTCAAACCTGTTTAGGTATCATCATACTGCTGTGTTTTTAAAAGATCAACATAGATTAAGATCAGCTTTTAGACGTGTGCTTACAAACCGTTGTCTAACATGAATCTAAATAAGCTTTAACACACCTGCAGATGCATGTTGACGCAATAGCAGCGTACGACTTTCGAAAACATTGTGGCCAAAGGTGAAATTGCTCATGATGAGCAATTTCTCATTTGGCCACAATGTTTTCAACTTTATTTAATTAAGCTATCTTTTATGGAGATTTTTCATGTTTTTGTCACTATGTTTTCAACGTTGTCTGCTACAGATTTGTTGTATGTGGGAAAGGGTTAAACCATTTTCATTTATTAACCATAACTCGCAAACAATAAATTGCAGCAGACGACTTCGAAAAATATCTTGACAACATTTTGGAACATCCCCTTTAAGGAAAGTATGTTAATTAAATAGAGTTGAAAACATTTTGGCAAAAAGATGAATTGCTCATTATGAGCAATTCCTCCTTTTGCCATAGTGTTTACAAATGTTGTCTGCTGCAGAGTAGTCAGAAAGATTTGTAACTTGACAATGTTGACTGGATTCTGACCTTTGTGCAAAAAGATGTGAGCCTCATCTGACGATTTAGGTTTTATTGACCCTTTTCATTAAGAAGATTTGGGTGAACCTGTGCGATTTGGGGTCTTGTTGACCCGTTTCATAAAGAAGATTTCAGGGGAGCCTGTGCATATACATCTGTCATTATAATTATATGAAAGAGTTTTATATGTAAACTTTAATCCTTTTTCTATTGTAGACACATTTTGACGCCCCGGCAGCAGACGACATATACTAAACACTGAGGCAAAATTATTCATAATGAGCAATTTCTCCTTTTATCACAATGTTTCCAAATCTTTTCAATAAATAAAAACATTCTTTGTAGAGATTTTCCATAATTGTGCATAGATGTTTTCAGAGTCGTCTGCTGCTGATTTGTTATATGAGGGAAACGAAGGGTTAAAAATGTCAGGATCAAGTCATTATTGTCCAGTATTATTTAGAATAATTTTTAAGCCATTAATTCCCACATGCTGCATATCTGCAGCAGACTACTTTGAAAATATACCCGCAAAAAATATGGAAAATTTCTATTACTGAAAGTATAATTGTTGAATACAGTTAAAAACATTGCGGCAAATGGTAAAATTGCTCATTATGAGCAATTTCCCCATTTGCCACAATGTTTTAAAAAGCCGTCTGCTGCAGAGGTGTCAGAAAGAGTCGATATGTGGGAAAGGGTTAAGATAGATAAAGTTAATTGTACAGAATTGTCAGGATACATTAGGATAGATATGTCCATTCATGATTTCTATGTTGTAATTACACCAGACAATAATGTATTGCAGGAACGCTCTGTTAAAGAAGAAATAGAAAAATTGGTAAGAAGACAATGATTTGTTGCTATAGATACCGCAAAGAGGACAAATATAGAAGTCTCATGTAACATCATATTGCCATAGATATAATTTGTCATCTTGCCGTTTCATGCTCACAAATTACTTTTATCTTATAAATTTATTTTTTTTATTGTGAATAGATTCTATTTGCAAGAAATATTTCTGATCAAATTTTGATTCTAAAACTTGATTTATGTTTTTCTACACAAGGTTATGATGATTAAATATCAGAAAACGGGGAAATATCTGCCATTGCAATAATTCAATATTAACTCATAAAGAGTAACTTTCTAGATAGTATGCTGTCAGTATAATAATAGGTTATTCAAAGACATTTTCTTTGTCTGAATTTAAGGTTTAATTTGTTAAACGTTTTCTATTAAATCATTATTCCTCTCCTCTTTTTCCAAATGGACATAACCAGCTGAGTTATCAACCCAAACTTCAATCCAACATTAATAGAAGCAAAGTATACAATACATGGACTTAGATGCCGTTCCTAATTTTCAAAATATCCCTTCATACTTTTAAACTCCATTAAAATATCTGAAAATAAAAGCTTCAGGTGTAAAATGTCTGTATGCCTGGTGCAATTATGTAAGTCAGAAATAACATCCGTTTCAGGAGACATTTTACATTTTCAAAAGTCATCTGCTGTTACGGCTTCAAAGGATGTCTGTATCAGTGGCTGGATTTAAGCCTTTTGGTACATCTGCAGCAGACGTCATTTGAAACCCTTGTGGCAAGTTGAGAAATAGCAATTTCCTCTTTTGCCACAACATTTGCATTGAGCTATTGAATAACTTTTTCATATTTTGGCATAGATGTTTTCAAAGACGTCTGCTGCAGATTTGTTGTAAGTAAGTGTGAAAGGCGTTAACGGTATATTGTTTATAATCATCTCTATCAGGTCGACAACTCCTGGCCCAATAAGCCCTTTCCTGATATACCAGGAGTGGCGGTAAGTAAAGGAGTGAGAGTTCCCCGTTTGGAATCCTTTGAACCCCCTTTCAGAACTGCTTCTGTGACATTACAATTGTTCAAACCCTGTTTTGCAGTTGGTACCCATTCCCAGTTTATAACATTTAACAAGCATATTTCAGATTTAACTTATGGCTTCATGGCCATGGTTTTTGAATATTGAACAAAATAATTATGTAACCCATTGATAGAATAATAATGGCTCATACATTATACAGCTCTGACGTCATGAGTTGTCACATTTTTCGTGTGAGTACTGGTTGAGTATCCTAGACACAGACATAGAGAGTGATAACATAGTAAGAACTTGCTTCACAATTCAAAATTGAATTTCACCTATAATGGTCAAAAGACAATGATTTTTCAACCTTGAAATCTGTTTAATTGTCTTCCAGTTTTCATTGTCATTATCATCTGGCAATCGCAAGACATTTCTATAGGCTCTATAATGTAGTTTTTATAGGTCCCTCCATAATGACAGTCTGTTATTGTGATTATTGTGATTAAAATAGAAAGAAGGTTTACACAGACAGAACACACCATTTAAGTATTGAAATCATTTGAAACAGATATCTTTAAAGTATCTTTGCATTTGCATCTTTCTCTTGGAATCTATGAAAGAAGAAAAGTCATTTTATTTTATTTTGTCTAAAATAATACCTTGTTAAAGTTACCACAATTCTTTAATCACAAAGCCCAGATTAACAGATTGCGTTTTGCACCATTTAGTTAACCAACCTGCAGAGACCCTTTGGTATGATGTAGCTAAATCATATTTACTTATAACTAAGACATCCACACAGCTGTTTGTGGAAGGAGCTTAATGTTCATGATGAATCTTTGAATGACGTCACCTGTAAAATGAATCCATAGTTTGGTCACGGTAGCTAAGCCTGGTAACAACCATGGCTATCGTTCAATGGGTCATGATTCTGAATCTCCATCAGCCATTCATTCTTACAGATGATTGACCAAATTCGTTGTGAATAGTATCATTTGTCTACCACCAAATAGGCTGACTGGGTAGGTTGTTATTTGCCTGGGAAGAACCTTGTGTGTGAGAGAGCCGAGAAACAGTCCTAGTTAGGTGAACTGGCCATCATGATAAAAGTGAAATACTGTCGAAAATGTCTCTAAACTCAATCAATCAATCAAGAATTTCTAGTCTTATTCAGCAGATTCAACCTTGCATATAATTTTTAAACCCCAACTTAGAGCCAAATATCCATGTCACAGCAAACCTGGCCATCTTGTTTTTTTGGGACCAATGATGTTAATGATGCTTCTTGGAGTTTCCCCATCTATAAAGACATTTTGATTGGATCCTATCTGAAACTTGTTTGTACCAAAGACTTCAAAGACTTCAAAGACTTTTTTTTGTGTGTGGATATTCGCTAATTGCTTGGACATTGTGCTTTGAATGGCGCAAAATAGATAGCTGTTAATACTTTTATGATATCCATTAAATCTACTAATGCTTTTTGTCTGGTCTGATTATTGAGTAACATTTAATACCTTGATAGAAAGTTATAGATTCTTAGACATTATCAGATATAAGGTCTGAATTTCCATTACAAGCATCACCCAAAAAATCAAAAAAAGAAGCTAAATCAGTTGTAATTAGGAAACAGCTCTTAAAGTTGCAGGGGTTCACAGAAAATGTTTGATTAATTTGAAATATGAATTTGAATTTTGAAAATGACATGTTTTCTCATAAGCAGTCACTTATCCCTTTCCCACATGACTCATTTTGACGCAATAGCAGCAGACGACTTTTGAAAACCTTGTGGTCAAAGGTGAAATTGCTCTTGATGAGCAAATTCTCCTTTGGCCACAATGTTTACAACCTAATTTAACAAATAAGCTATCTTTTATGGAGATATTTCACATTTTTGCCAATATGTTTTTCGAAGCCGTCTGCTGCAGAATTGTCGTATGTGGGAAAGGGTTAAGTTGCAATTTGTAACAGCAGAGTAAGTCATTAACCCTTTCCCTCAAACGACAATTCTGCAGCAGACGACTTTGAACATATTTTGTCAAAACATAGAAAATCTCCATAATTGAATGGATAACCTATGACAAAAAGTGGAAAACATTGTGGCAAAAGGAGAAATTGCACGTTTTGTGCAATTTCTTCTTTTGTTACTATGTTTTAAAAAAGCAATCTGCTGCAGAGGTGTCAAAAAGCGTCTATATGAGGGAAAGGGTTAAAGGGTAGGACTATAAATTATGACAATTTCATTTTCAAAATTGCATTATTAAAAAATGATTTAAATGCTGAATTTTAAGTTGTGTTCTTGAGGGAGTAAAAAGTAAACGTAAGGTGAAGATAGTAAGGATAATTTAGATAAAACTTGCTTATTATAAACATTCAATGAATCCTTTGATAATACTTTTGAAAGTCTCAACCCATAAAACAAATCTGCAGCAGAAGAGTTTGAAAAGATCTAGGCAGAACTATGGAAAATCTCTGTAAATACAGGGATTATTATGTGATTATTGGTTTGGTATTTTTGTTACGAGGGGCGTGGAAAATTGATCTCTCTCTAGACTGAAGGTTTCGAGAGATATCGTATCTTTCATGCCCCCAGTGACAATACCAAGCCCCATTTCGCTACTGCAACATAATTTTCCTTTTATTATATACATTTTTGAAACTTTTAAGACAGAATAAAGAAAAAATATACAACTAAAATTTTTATTTTAAATAATGAAATAACAGATTTGACACATAAAATAAAATTTATGATTGGCATGTTAACCACACCCCACTTCCTCATTTTGAATGACATGAATTCCTATTTTAATGACGTCATATCAAACAGTGACGTACCATTACCATATTCGGTACTGTATTTTACCTAGTCAAATAGGTCAAATACTGATTATTAATCCGTCATATTTGAATTGCGCATGAACATCAGCATGTATTTGCGCCTGAAAATATACAGGCATACAATAAATGAAAATATAATTCTTGAGTAGGCTAAAAACCTTGTTACAAAAGGAGAAATTGCCCACAATAATTTAAAACATTGCTGCTGCTGATGGGTTAAATTGTGTCTGCAAGTGAGATAGGGTTAATCCTGAAATAACGAACCTATTACCTTGTGTAGCTCACTTTCGCAGGGAGACACATAGAATCACTTCTCAATTGTCCATCTTTCATCATTTCTCTTTTGACATAATGGCAGACATCTTTGCTATACTAATATTTTGAACAACAGTCAACACTTTCTTCCTCAGAAACAGAAAATTATTATTTCAAGTTGAGCAGGTATATCCGTCATAAATGAATAAATGAGAGTCAACATCTTCCTATTATTAGATCTTTAATTGAGGGTGACTGATACCTGAAATATACATGCACAGTGAATAAGTTTAATGTTAAAATTAGTTAATATTAAAATGAGTTATTTAGTAACATAAGTACCCTTGACTGATGGCTTGTTTATCGGGAAAAAAATAATAAATTGACCAAACCATACAAGCTGTAATGATGTTTAAATTAAACATTGGCATTAATATAACATTTTGAGGATGAAAACGCTATGAAATGTTACATGAGGTTTTTCTATGTTTGAAATCTTTCGTTATATCTCTTTTTCAGGTTGTTTATGCATATTTTAATTTCATATTTCAGTGAATATAATTTCATTGCACATTTTGTCATCATTTTAATTGGAAACGTCTTATTGTTTTTTTTATCATTATCGGTGTGTTTTTACATGAATCTTATATGGAATCTATAGATATTTTGATTATTGCCTTTACCTTTATGCAGAAGCATTTTGACACAAATGCAGCAGACCACTTTCTGAATACATTGTTGCAAAAATTGGAGAAATTGCTTCAAAAGTAAAACTATGAGATTGAATTGAAAACATTGTGCCATTAAAAGAACTTAAATTGCTCATAATAGCGAATTTCTCATTTTGTCACAATGTTATTAAAAGTCTTCTGCTGCAGATACATCTGAATGCATCGGCACTTGGTGGGAAAGGTTATCACTTAGCTTTTTGAGAAAGTGTAAAAGTGTTATAGCTCAGGAATACTTACAGGTCATTTATTCTTCAGAGCTAATCCAGGAAGAATTCCTGGATAATCGATTTGCCCTTTATCCCTTTCCCTCATATAGACGCTTTCTAATGCCTCTGCAGCAGACGGCTTTTTGAAAGCATAGTGACAAAAGAAGCAATTTCTCCTTTTGCCACAATGTTTTCCACTTAACAAATTTATTCCATATTGTTTTCGAAAGATATATATACTTTACAGAAAAAACAAACAGTTTAACCAAATTTATTTATAGACTTTACAGGAATCGGAATTTTAATCTGATAAGGAAGGAGTTATACAGTTGTGACAAAGTTCCGCAACAACAAAAGGTTACTTTCCTAAAATAAGTGCTGGTTCTTAACCCATTACTTCACAGGGCTTTTCATAGGTTGTCTGCTTTACAATCATCAGACAAACAATTTCACCAATCGAAAAAACTGAAAGATTTATATTGATAAAGAGTTGAAAATATTGTTTTGAGCAATTTCCCCTTTTATTGCAATGTTGTCAAAAGTCGTCTGCAGCAGCAGGCGTCAAATGTCATCTGTGTGAAGTAATGGGTTAAATCCATTGTATCACATCTCAAAAGATTCAATGAAACACACAGTCCGTGCAGCTGCACTGAATTTTATTTTGCGTTTGAAAATAGAAGTAAATTAGCAGGTGGCTTATCTGAATGTAAGCATCGTCTATTTCTGGAAGATATGGAATTTCATATTTCAGAATAGTAGGAGCCACATCAGGTGGAAAGGGGTCTTCTTCCTAAGGCAATTTAAGCCAAAGGTATGAAAATGAATCAAAGTGGTATTGTGATAAAATGTTATCAGAAGACCCAGAGAAGGGTGTGGGTGACTATTATAAGGTTTGAACCATTGACCGTCCGTCTGTCCATCCTTCCACACAACCTTGGCCGTATGTACATGTATCTTGGGAAGACATTGAAGCAGTGACCTTGACATTCAAGTATCAGATTTGATATGAATGATACCTTTTGGGAAAGCGGTGTGTATTGCGAGCCAAAATAAGGTCACTATGAACTTGCTTTCCTCTTTGTTCAAACAACATAGAATTTTGAGAATTTAATGAGACTGTCTAAAGGTAACGTACACGTTAGCTTTCTTTAATTGTGTATACTTAACTCTTTCCCTCATACGACAATTCTGCAGCAGACGACTTTGAACATATTTTGTCAAATAATGGAAAATCTCTATAATTGAATGGATAACCTATGACTAAAAGTGGAAAACATTGCAACAAAAGGAGAAATTGCACGTTTTGTGCAATTTCTTCTTTTGTTACTATGTTTTCAAAAAGGTGTCTGCTGCAGAGGCATCAGAAAGCGTCTATATGAGGGAAAGAGTTAAAGAGATCCCCTCACAGAGCATCCACACAATTTGAACAAGATCTATACACTGTTCACATATTATTTAAACAAGCTCGTTCGACGATTCTGTCAACTTTTGTAGATTCTGTAAAGACTCGGAGCAGATGCACAGGATGATGTGAACTCCGACTCTGTTCAGAAATACCAACATGTAGATTTTTATCGACGCTTTTTGAAGCTTCTGCTTCAATATCAATATTTCTGATTAAAGTATGGGAAAGCCTGTTATTTAACCCTTCTTATATAAACGGATCCAGCAATTAACCCTTTCCCTCATATAGACGCTTTCTGACGCCTCTGCAGCAGATGGCTTTTTGAAAACATAGTGACAAAAGAAGAAATTGCTCAAAATGAGCAATTTCCTCTTTTGCCACAATGTTTTCGACTTTTAGTCATAGGTTATCCATTCAGTTATCGAGATTTTCTATATTTTGACAAAAGTTGTTCAAAGTCGTCTGCGCTGCAGAACTGTTGTATGAGGGAAAGGGTTAAATAAGGATTTAACCCTTTCCAATATACAGACGGCCAGACGCTTTATGACGCCTGCAGCACACTACTTTTGAAAACATTGTGGCAAAAGAATTAATTTCTCGTTTTCCTTTAACAATTTCAACTCTTTTCAATAAATATTCTTTCAATCATATAGATATTCCTATCCGTATATTTGCTTAGATATTTTTCTAAGTCCCTTGCTTCAAATTTGTTGTATGTGGGAAGGGGTTAAAAACATGCAATATGCTCGATCCTCGAGGTCTCAATCTCTAGAATGGTTGACTCTGATTAGACTTATAATGCTGATCTTGTCTGTTTGTAAACCTCTGCAGAATGTTAATTTTTCAATGGTCTTGCTTAATTCTTGATAACTGGTTAGTCTGTCAGTTTCGACATATGCAAATAAGCGACCTGCAAGGAAGTCGCAATCTGTAACAATTATTGTAATTTTGTCATCATTTCACAAGACCTCTGCAGACAAGTTAATCATTGTAATATGATGGACTGCTTGTCAGAATTTTAATGACAATTGGTCTAACTATTAACTCTTAATTTCCCTCATATAGACGCTTTCTGATGCCCTCTGCAGCAGACGGCTTTTTGGAAACATAGTGACAAAAGAAGAAATTGCACAAAACGTGCAATTTCTCCTTTTGCCACAATGTCTTCCACTTTTTGTCATAGGTTATCCATTCAATTATGGAGATTTTCTATGTTTTGACAAAATACGTTCAAAGTCATCTGTTGCAGAATTGTCGTATGAGGGATATGGGTTAAATAGTCTATTGAGATTAAATGTTTTCTGAGGAACAATTTCTGTGTGTTTCCTGCCTTGGAAGGATGAAACCTCTTCTCTGTCTTCTGTCCTTTTGTTTGTCTGTCTGTCTGTCAATCACATGTTGACTGTGAGACGGAGATATCCTGTGGTCCAGTCATTAACACACTGGACTGTCAATCCAGAGGTTTCGGTTCAAAGCTGGAAAGACTTAAACAATGGTAGAAAAGCATTCAATACTGACAGACTGGATACAACATTTCTTTCCATTCTGTTGTCAATCTATTCATTTTAACCCCCCCTGTCCCACATACAAGAAAACTGCAACGGATGGCTTTGAAAATAATGGAAAATCTCAATTATTCAGAAGAGTTGAAAACATTTTGGCAAAAAGTAGAAACAAGGTAAAGTTTTGCTAGACGGAAAAACCTCTCTCCTGAAGTAATTATTCAACACTATTTGAGTCTTATCTGTGCAAAAAGTAACAAGTTGATTTGTATAAGCTTCTTTAAAGCTTATGTAAACTTGTGTAGATTCTGATAAAAGTAGATGTGCTGGCTGATCCGAACCTTAACTGTTCATGAATGCCAACTTGTACCTTTTCACATGTATGGACTCATTTAGTTGGTATTTAAAATGATCATCTCATTGAAAAGAGGATTTCAGAACAGGCAACATGCCCATTATCTAGAACTATTTTGACTAGTTTCATCTTTACACTTTTAAAAGCAGTAACAATGAGGTCTGTCAAGCAAGGAGTGTTTTGTTCAAAATTGGCTCTTCCAAAATTCTGCCAGTTAACAGAGAAGAACATTCTGTGGAGTACTAGTGCAATAAAGCTAAGGTAACTCACGGGTAGGAATTGATATAACTGAAATTCTGTTGAAAACAGCTTTAACACTTTCCCTCATATAGACGCTTTCTGACGCCTCTGCAGCAGACGTTTTTTTTGAAAACATATATAGTGACAAAAGAAGAAATTGCTCAAAACAAGCAATTTCTCCATTTGCCACAATGTTTTCCACTTTTAGTCAAAGGTAACGTCCATTCAGTTATAGATATTTTCTATTAGTTGACAAAATATGTTTAAAGTCGTCTGCTGCAGAATTGTCGTATGAGGGAAAGGGTTTACACTAGCCAATTGATGTCTTAGAACACATAGAAGAGAAAATCACCGGACATGTCTGATAAAATTGAGGGAAAAACATTTCAACTATTTTGGTCTGCCATTCCTCTCACATTAATCATTATCCTGCTATTCGTGATTTGAACCACGTACAAACAACAAATATGCAACAGACAACTTTGAAAACATCTAGGCAAGAATGTTGACAGTCTCTTTAAACGCAAGTATAACTATTTTATAGAGTTGAAAACATTGTGGCAAAAGTTGAAATTGTTCCCTGATGCAGTCAAATCTTGGTCTTCTCTGTTCGCTTATCAGATATTAAAGTAATCTAAGATTACTTGAAGCATTTCAATAAATATTAAAAAGTCGATAATGATATCAATTGCAGGATAAGGGTTAATTTGCTTGAAGCGTGGAGTAATTATATCGGCTATATTTCAAGTACCTGCACCTGTACTGAACCATTTTCCACATGTCGATACATATTTGAAGCATCATTCTGCAGCACTTAATTTCTTTTGAGCTCATTCTGAGCACGAAGTGCTCAAGGCGAGTTGTTTTGATCGCCCTTTTCTGGCATCTGTCATGCATCGTCCGTCTTCTGGGTGTCAACATCTTCTTCTCTGTAACTAGTGGGTCAATTTTGCTGAAACTTCACAGCAACCATCATCTCGATGTCCTTACCAAAATTCCTTCTTTTTTATTTTTATCCATGCAGAATTCTTGTTACCATGGCAAACAAAAGAAAAAACTAAACTATCTGTACGCTTTACAATATTTTTATTTAAAGTATCCTTTAGTGATCCTTTATCAGATTCGTTCAAGCCATGTTGATAAGTTGAAAAATACGGCCGCCAGAGGGCAGGGCTGTTTTACCTTGTAAGGCTACAGTGAAAACTTTAAAAATCTTCTTCTCTTCTCAAAAAGCATCTGTCCGATTTCCAAACAAATTTGTAGAAATGATCCCTTGGTGACCATCAAGCCATGTTGATAAAAAAATGTAGTCGCCAGGGGTGGGGCTGTTTTCCTTATATGGTTATATTGAAAACTTTGAAAATCTTCTTCCCTTAAAATGTATCCAGGTGATTTTGTAGAAATGTTCATTTGGTGACCATCTACAAGATTACTTCAAGGCATATTGGTTGGTAAAACAAAAGTTATTGTGGTATATTTATAGGCATGACAAATCACATTGCATAATTCAGGTGAGTGATCAAGGGCCATCATGGCCCTCTTTTTTGTTTAAAGTATTTCCTTGCATGATCTGCAAGGTTTGTTTCAAGTTATCAATAGCAGCTAGGATAAAGGTTTATTAAAAAGCCTATGCTAAAGGACTTATTCACATTTTTCCATCTGCATATTTTCTTTCTTTTTTTTTGTATATTTGTTTTATAGGGTTTTTATGCCGTTTTCAACATTATTTCAGTTAAATCACGGTGACAGTTCACTTATTCATGATCCCTGGGTAAACAAACTAGTAAAAGGCCAGGAAATGTGTCTTGCCCAAGGATACTCCACCATGACTGACGTGGCTGATGGTTTCAAATCCCCTAAGCCAACCACTCAGACACGGCAGATTCCGCAGCTGACATTTGAAAACAGAAAGCATTGCTCATAATTTCTCCTTTAGCCACAATATTTAAAGTGCTATTCCAAAATTGTGCTTTCATTTATAAGGCTTTGACCAAATTCTTTTAACAATGTTTTCCAAGTCCTCTGCTGCAGATTTGTTGTATGTTGGAAAGGGAGATTAAATGAGGAGCTCATGTTCAAATCCTTCTGTACCACAAGTACAGTATTTTGGAAGTTACTGAGTACAAGAATTAATGAATACAAGTATTAATGAAAGGATGAATTGTATTTCAAAAACCAGGCATCATTTTGATTGAATGATATCTACATGCGTTACCCAATAGACCACCCAGCAAACAAGATTCTCTTTCCCACATGGATATACACTTTTACGTATCTGCTGCAGAAAACATTGTGGCAAAAGGAGAAAACTGTTCATAATGACGATTTTTTGAAAATGTGTATGCAAAAATATGGAAAATCTAAACAATTTTAGATGTCATTATTGAATAGGGATGAAAATATTTTTGCAAAGAGAGTAAATAGAGGATATTTGTTTGTTTCAGTGAAAGATCGATTTTTATTTCATCGAGTGAAGAAAAAAAAAATATTCTCACGAGTGGCTTTGCCACGAGTGAGAATAGTAATTTTTTTTATTGACGAGATAAAATAAAGTCGATCTTTCACTGAAACTAACAAATTTTCTTTTTATTTTAGGCCATAAAAGGTATTTTTAACATTTATTTGTATATTTTATCCCGTACAATGTCTCCAGATTTTCCCTGTTGTGAGCCCCACCGTTTTAACACAGTTTGTATTACTACCTGGAAAAAATAGTCCAGTATTTTCTGTGGAGATTAACGTGAAAATAATTTGAAGACATTGCATAAAGTTATCATTTTAATTTACATTTTATTATTTAGAGGCATATTATCTAATAAAATATAAGTAAACTCCACAATTAAAAAAAAAAAATTATGAAAAAAAATAGTTCCGGCAAAAAATGGTAATTTCACTGTTTGAAAAGTGGTAATTCACTGTTTGAAAATGGTAATTTCACTGTTTGAAAAAGTGGATTACCAGTTTCTATTTCACTGAGAAATCTCTATAATCCATCGATAGCCATAAAATAAAGGCTCATAATTAGCTATTTCCCCTTTTTCCACAATGCTTATAAGAGTTTTCTACTGCTAGTGCATCAAAGTAAAACTGCATATGGGAAAAAGGGTTAAAGACTGATTTGACTAAGAGGTATTTTTAAAAAAAAAGAATCTCTGTTATGAGACTTGATGAATTGATCTCTGCTTATCAAACTGTGTACGGTATGTAAAAATAGTTACAGTTTGAAAGGGGAAATGTTTCGTTATTGGCGCCTCTGGAAAATCATTTTCCTTGCAGGGATTATCTTTAACCCTTTTCCCTCATACCACGAATCTGCAGCAGACGACTTTGAATTGCTTGTTTTGAGCAATTTCTTCTTTTGTCACTATGTTTTCAAAAAGCTGTCTGCTGCAGAGGCGTCAGAAAGCGTCTATATGAGGGAAAGGGTTAAAGCTCCTTAGATTTTTTAACCCAGTTATCCTTTCTTTGAACTACATATTTTAAACCCTTTCCCACATACAGACACTTTCTGACGCCTCTGCAGCAGCCAACTCTTACCACAATGTTTAAAACTTTAATTCAATAACTTTTTTTTTCAATTTGAGAGTTTTTCCATATTTTTGGCTAAATGTTTTTTAAAGTCGTCTGCAGAAGATTTGTTGTATGAGGGAACGGGTTAACCAAGTTTTAAACAAACTTAAAACCTGGTTATTAGAATAGTAGTGTTTTGTTTGGGTTATTCGTGAGACGTGCAGAAATGAACGGTTAACATTCTGGTTAGGTTTAACCCTTTCCCTCATATAGACGCTTTCTGACGCCTCTGCAGCAGATGGCTTTTTGAAAACATAGTGACAAAAGAAGAAATTGCTCGTTTTGAGCAATTCCTTCTTTTGCCACAATGTCTTACTACTTTTAGTAATAGGTTATTCATTCAATTACAGAGATTTTCTATTTTTTTTACGAAATATGTTCAAAGCTAGTCGTCTGCTGCAGATGTGTTGTATGAGGGAAAGGGTTAATATGGAAGGTAGATAATTAAGTCAGAAGAGACTCACTGTGGACTGCCTCGATCGTGTAGTGGTAGAGCGTCGGCCTCAGGTACTGGAGGTAGAGTGTCGGCCTCAGGTGCTAGAGGTAGAGCGTCGGCCTGAGGTCAAGTGTTTGATCCATTAAGCTGGGACACACCAAAGACTATAAAAATCGTAGTTATGTAATGGCTGTCCTCCTTGGTGCTCAGAGATGCTTGGTTAGCATTACGACTGACTGGCCGGTGTTTAGATAAATGGACGAGTAGTACTAGTAATTTACCCAGCAAACGTCCTGATATAACTGATTTTTAGCTCTACTCAGGCCAAAGGCCAGAAGAGCTTATGCCGTGGCGTGGTGTCCGTCGTCAGTGTATCCGTGCGTCCGTAAACAATTGCTTGTGAACGCGATACAGTCTTCAGTTTTGATTGTTTCTCAATCAAACCTTTACATGTACAGTAGTTAGATATCCATGAGAGCTTGGTTCCTTTCCCAAACCAGCCAGATCCGCCCATGCAAGACTGGATTATAATAGAGCTTGTGAACACAATAGAGGCTCCATTTACTATCTGATCTTCACCAAACTTAGAAAGTAGTAAACTATTGATGAAAGCTTGGTTCCTTTTGAAAACCAGCCAGATGTGCCTTTGCATGACTGGATTATGGCCCTTGAAGTTGTCAAAATTGCTATAATACAGATTGTGAATGCGATTAAGTCTTCAGTTTTGATTGTATCTCCATCAAATTTATACAGTAGTTAGATATCCATGAAAGCTCGGTTCCTTTCGCTAACCAGCCAGATCTGCCCATGCAAGACTGGATAATGGCCCTTGATATTGTAAAAATTGCTATAATACAGCTTGTGAACACAATAGAGCCTCCATTTACTATTCGATCTCCACCAAACTTAAAAAGTAGTTAAATATTGTTGAGAGCTTGGTTCCTTTTGCAAACCAGCCAGATCCACCCATGCAAGGCTGGATTATGGCCCTTGATTTTGCCAAAATTGCTATAATAGAGCTTGAGAACATAAAAGAGGCTCCATTTACTATCTGATCTTCACCAAACTTAGATAGTAGTTAAATATTAATGAGAGTTCCTTTCGAAAACCAGCCAGATGTGCCCATGCATGACTGGAGTATGGCCCTTGAAATTGTCAAAATTGCTTAATACAGCTTGTGAACACAATAGAGCCTCCATTTACTATCCGATTTTCACCATACAAACATGCTCTGGATTGAAAATGACCAAAGAACCATCCCAGTAGAGCATAGCCCTCATGGGCCTCTTGGTTTTTAAAGCACCGTAAAACACCAAACAATCACTCAATCAGTAAAGAGTACTATGTAAAGCTTGTAAATATTTGTGGGATATAATCTGAATCTAAACTATTCGAAATGCCATAAAATTGGTTCTGTTGGAGCTAAGTTCATATATACAATATGCCTAAGGTCCCCTTTTGTCTTGGTGCAGATCAATTTAAAGTTAAGAGGTAAAATCTTTAGTGAGTTCGCTGGTACCTGACTTGGGAGTAAAGAAGTCCGCCTTGTTTGTTTACTTTCAATTCACAAGGAATACAGTTAAAAGGGAATATTTAAAATTGTTAATGTTACGGTATTCTGGAGTATAGTGTTAAAAAACAAAGTGGTTGTTATTGCTGTCGTAGATTCTGCTCAGAATCAATTACTGTTTTATCGTTTTCTTTTCATTTAACTTTAACCCTTTTCCAAGTTAATTAATAATGCAGCAGACGACATAGATAAACTAGGTAAAAATATGTAAAAGATGTAATTATATTTTTAATTGAGTTGAAATCATTTTGATATTGCTTAAAATGAACAATTACTCCTTTTGCTACAATGCTTTAAAGAAATTCTCTGTCTGCAAACACATAAAATTGCATCAAAATGCATCTACACGTTGGAAAGTGGGGTTAATATGAATGTGAGACAACTTCATTTTAAATATGCCGCCTCAGTGGTTACTGCGTCCCCCTTCGGTGTGGGAGGTCGCGGTTTCGATGCCCGGCTGGGTCATACCAAAGACTTTTAAAATGGTAGTATTGGTTGCCCTCTTTGGCACTCAGTGTTGTGGGGTTAGCATTTCAACTGGCTGATGTCAGGATAAAAGGAAAAGTAGTACTGGTACTTTACCCAGGAAACACCGTGATATAACTGAAATTTTTTTGAAAGTGGGGCAGAAACCATCAAACAACCAATTAGTTTAAATATCATAGTTTGAAAATGTAAATCATCTGTTAAAATTAAGAATGTGCAGTGTTTTATCTGTTTTACCGGATGTGATTTATAAGGGTCACCTGCTTCGCAAATTTCTTAGAAATACTCATTTCACACATTTTACATCTGGACAATTCAAGTATAATACTAGTATAGAATTTAAAAATATTGTGAAAAAAGGAGAAATTTCTCAACACACACATGGAATTTCTCTTCTTTTTCCCCCACTGTTTCAAAAGAATGGTGCCTGCCTATGTTGTTTGTTATAAGTAAAGAATCACTTAATCAACCATTTTTCATCTCCTCTGCACTCTGGCTTTTCTCCCTAAAGTGATTTACAGCGTCAATTTGCTACAATTTAAATAATATATACATGCAAGTTTTGCAGAATAATTGAATTCATTTTAATGTATAGATCCGCTGAATTTGCTACTGAAAGACTACAGTGAAATGCTTAGGTGAAGAAACTTATTAAGCTAAATTATAAGGAAAAGTTTAAATAGATTCTGTATAACTGAATTAAAAAGCAATCACTTTCACGAAGATAAACTTCTTTTATTTGATTTGTGTTAAAAATTTCTTAACTAAACTTGAAGGATTTAATTACTTCTTCATTTTATATTTATCCCTTTCCCACATACAACAAATCTACGGCAGACGTCTTTGAAATCATCCTGGAAAAGAACATGAAAAATCTCTATAATTATAGAAGTTACAATTATCAAATACAGACAAACTTGTCTTAGGCAGCCAAGAGTCAAAATGTGCTTGCTGAACACAGGTGGCTATTTAATACAAGTCTGCCGAGCCCCAGTAGCTCAGTCGGTAGCGATGCGGGCTGTCAATCCAGGGGTTGTGAGTTCGAATCCAGGCTCGGCCAACTTTCTTTCCGACGATTGACAAAAGTCAATGCGACATGCGTCATTCGTCTTCCACCACTGGGCTAAGTCTATGTGGAAAAGCAGCCAGTTGCTTGGGAAGATTGTTGTGTGGATTACTGGTGTGAGAAAACCAGGAAATGCATGAGTAGGTGAACTAGCCGCCGTGATATAACTGAGAAATTCTTGAAAACGGCGTTTAAACCCCAATCAATCAATCATTAATACAAGTCAAATAAAGAAGAAAATATTGTTTTGGTAAATCTTCAAGTGGCTGCTAAATACAAGTTGGCTGCTGAACCGCTAATTCAAGTTTGACTGAATAGCTAAAATTGCTCATTTTGAACAATTACTCGTTTTGCCACATTGTTTTCTTAAGTCCACAGACGATTCAAAATGTATCTGCATGTGGCAAATGGTTAACCGTAATGAAATTATGATTTGCAAGCCTGAACACAGCTTTGTCACCTAAGTGGGTGGGAGCTAATCAAGAGAGGGTAATTGATTGCCATTCAATTATATTGATGTAATTGGGAAAAACAAGACTTATCTCCCATCTTGAGGTCTGTTTCCATGTCCGCCTTAATAGAACCTGACATTAACTTGGAAGTATGTTAATGCATCTTGTAATTACCTCTTTACTCCCAAAGAACATGTTAATGTGGATACATAGTCTCTAAATCTGCATTGATTCCTTTACTTTTCTTTTACATGGAATGTTTGCTGCCTTCATAAAAGTAAAGGTTTCTTTTTTAGCTCCATTTTAATGTTGTCTGCCTTGGCATGGTCGCATGTCGGGATCATTGCTCTGTCTGTCTGTCTGTCAATCCCATCCTTAGTTACCGATCAATGTGCAGGCAACACAAGTGTTCCCTTGAAAACTCATATGTGTTATCAATCGACATATTTATCATCTGTAATGCTGTTATTTTAGCTTAACCTTTGGTTTCTTATACAATTATTGGTCAGGAACTCAAATGCAGAATTGCAGGAAGCCTGGGTTGCACAAGGTCGTCAAATTTCTCCCAGCATATATGAGCTGTGTATGGCGATATAGGGTCTGATTAGCTCTCTGTAACAGGATCAAAAAGAAAATATGGCATAAAACTAAATTGCCAAACAATGCTAGTTTGTGTCAAGTGAAGACTCGATTGAGACTCCTTGGATACACAGGCTTGTCTGAGTCTTCACTGTATGCCCATGCATTAAGATAAAAAATTGCTGGCCGTGGCTTATCTACATAGCTCTCCGGCTCGCATCTTAAACATGCAACATAGATTTCCAAAAAAACTTGACACAAACTCTACCATGATGGGGTGGCGTGTCACGTACAAGACCCATGCCTGTACCTCAAAGGTCAATATCACACTTAGAGGTCAAAGGTCAAAATGAGAAACCATGCATCATAGGCTTCCCAAGTTACTGGGCACACAGTCATGTTCACCATGATGAGGTGATGTTGGCAGAAGTGAAAACAAATTTTGCAAAAAAGGAGACTGTTTTCTTTTAAACCTTTCCCACTTGTAGATGTGTTTTGACGCATAATTAAGTAGGCCCTTTATTAACTACTATCAGGTCAACTCTTTGTCAGTCTGTGTAGCAATTGCATGGAAGAGTACTATGTCTGTGACGAAACCTTTGCAGTGGGCTCGACGTATTGCCTGTGAGCATCTAGTTCTATGACATGGTACTTTTCTCTTCCTACTGGATCTCCAAGAGAAATGTTTTCTTAATTTTTTATCAAGAACATACTTCAAGTAAATATTTATATATTCTTGATTTGATTTATTACCCAACAGTTACACATTTACTAGATGATAAAACAGTGCATAAATTTAACCCTCACAATGCTACATTTTTTAAATGGACTTATAAAACCCAGGAATATGGATGTAAAAGTCATTGAGCTTGGGCGGATGGCACTGATGCAACGGCTGGCCTGTCTCTATACTGTTAGCTAAGGCATTAAACAGACTTGATTATAATGTGAGTGAAAATGACAAAATTGCTAGTTAAAAACTAATGAAGATGTACTGTCTAAAATGCAAAAAAAAATCTTTTACCATGTGAAACAGAAGAGATCTTGTTTACAAGTAGAAATTCAAGGTTACTTTAGATTCAAAGATCTTTAATATATTGTTTTATTTGTGTGTGCCTTTAGGAATTCAAGGTTACTTTAAAGATCTTCACTAGATTGTTATGTTTGTGTGTGCTTTTGGCAGATGTTTGTTATTATAATTGAATTACCTTTAATGTAATCTATAATCAATTAGTCTTATTTAAATTTTGCTACCTTCAGGAGCAGTTTGTGCAGTCATTATACCCCCAGATACGTAGTATATGGGGGCTATATAGGAGTCACGCTTGTCGGTCGGTTTGTTTGTTGGTCGGTTTGTCGGTCGGTCCGTTGGTCTGGACATTTCTTGTGAACACTATTTCTCAGCAACCCTTGGTCAGAATTCAATATAACTTCACAAGAATGATTGATACCAAGCCTAGTTGTATTGTCGGCGTGTTGCACTGGAATTATTTTTAAATGAGTTATGGCCCCTTGAATTTCTCATACATAGTTGGTCTATAGACATTTCTTGTGAACACTATTTCTCAGCAACCCTTGGTCAGAATTCAACATAACTTCACAAGAATGATTGATACAAAGCCTAGTTGTGCATATTGTTGGCGTGTTGCACTCAAATTATTTTTAAATGAGTTATGGCCCCTTGAATTTCTCATACATAGTTGGTCTATAGACATTTCTTGTGAACACTATTTCTCAGCAACCCTTGGTCAGAATTCAACATAACTTCACAAGAATGATTGATACCAAGCCTAGTTGTGCATATTGTTGGTGTGTTGCACTCAAATTATTTTTAAATGAGTTATGGCCCCTTGAATTTCTCATACATATGTATATTGTCAGGCACCAGCTGGGGGTATTCATCACCTTTAGTGATATTTCTAGTTTAAATGTTGCTACCTTCAGGAGCAGTTTGTGCAGTCATTCTTTCTAAAAGTGGTTAAATTGGTCCAGTTTATGTTTAAGATTCTTTCCTGTTTTAAAATAATTTCCTGATACATCCGACATTAATTTTAAGGCCTGTGCAGCAGATAACTACTTTTAAAACTCTTTCGGTGCCAAAGGCAATGAAAAGCTTTTGCAAAGAATGCAGATTCAGGTGAAACAGCTCGTAACAAGCTGTTCTCTCCTGAAATCTGCATTGTTTGCCACATATACATTAAATTTTACCAAATTTCTTGTTGGACAAAAAATGGAATGGACCGATTTTCAAAATGTGAAAATTGGCAGTGAAAGAATTAACCAGTAATTCCTGCTTTTTCGAAAATGCATGTATCAAAATGATTCTAACTTTTTTTTTTGCAATACTTATCTAAGAACTATTCAAAGCAGAGGACTGTCAAAATTTCAATATAAGGGTTACACACTAAGACAGTTTAAGCAATTTGTGTTTCTCCTACAATATTTTCAACTGTGAATCAGAACTATTGGGTATGTTTCTAATTTTCCAGATGTTCTTTTTTTCTCTCTGATACTTTCAAACTATTTTTTTTTTTAAACCTACGGTGTCAAAAACAGATGTTAAGATCAATATAAATAGCTAATTATCAGTGCTTATCAGTGTTTACATCCCCTGGCTGGTGTAATCAGAACCGAGTTTTGGTCAATTAAAATTGTTCTCAAACTTATAATACCACAAGCTGATGTGTACCTCAGTAAGAAAGAACATACATAAATCATGTCTGGTGAATTTGGTTGTTTGGTGCTTTACGCTGTTTTCAACAATTTTTTCATGGGTAAGTTACCAGTACTACTGGTCCATTTATCCTGACACGAGCCAGTCAGTCGTAAGGCTAACTCCGCAACCCTGATTGAAAAGGAGGGAAACCATTGCTACCATTATTAAAGTTTTTGGCGTCAGCAGACGGCGTTTTGAAAACATAGTGACCAAAGAAGAAATTGCACAAAACGTGCAATTTCTCCTTTTGCCACAATGTTTTCCACTTCTTGTCATAGGTTATCCATTCAATTATGGAGATTTTCTATGTTATGACAAAATACGTTCAAAGTTGTCTGCTACAGAATTGCCGTATGTGGGAAAGGGTTAATGTTTTTGGCGATTTTGGGTCTTATTGCCTCTTCTGGCTCAGCATCATTAAACTCTTTCGCACTACAGATGTTTTCTGCGTAAACCACCGCATCAAACAACTTTGTAAACATTTTGACACCTGCAGCAGACAGCTTTTTGAAAACATAGTGACGTCGGCGCATGGCAGTCGGGACAACTGCAAATTTCCAAATATAATGAACTTTAAGCTTTAAATCGCCGGCGTATTGGTCGGTTTGCAAATATTGATGTGGTGGATCATGAGAAAAATCATTTATAAACCTGTCTCTACCTGGGACCAGGTCGTTTTAGACGTTTTTTCTGCGGAAATTATTGCCCGAATTGAGCAAGGGGGTAAAACGCCATTGCACACCTTGTCATTATTATTACACTATATGGACGTATAGAGGGGTTATTTATAGTAACACATGCGGTATTTCCAAAATTACCATTACGATCATTTTTATCATAGCGTATAGACAAAATAGAGAGACTTTTTGACTATTTTAACGAGGTATTGTGTGTTTTTCTGCATTTTTGCTGTAATAGAAATTCGGACGCCTGTGCACATACAACAAATCTGTAGCAGAAGACTTTGAAAAATGTGAAAAATCTCCATTAATGACAGTTTAATTATTAAATATAGTCGAAAAGATTGTGACAAATGGTGAAATTGCTCATTTGCCACAGTGTTTTCAAAAGTCATCTGCTGCAGAGGCATCTTTATGAGGAAAAGGGTTAATTATACATGGAATTAAAAAGTACCCATTTACAGAAATATGTTGAAGCAAATGTCATGCCATTGTGCTCTTTGTTTGCTTAATAGTGGTTTGATAGAGGTTTCATCGAGGTTTCAATGAAACCTATGTGTCAGTCTACCAATTACCAATAACTATTATCAAAGTCAAACGTGATGAACAAACAGACAGAGATATTCCATGATGATTTAAGTGTAAACAGTGTAGACTGTATAATAGGATATATATGGCATAAAACATAACAAAATGGCAGCATGTAGACATATATTAGTGAAAACATTTCTCAGAAGGAGAGAGACGGACGAAAAATGGAAAGAAGCAGCCATTCGGTCTGAAAGATTTTATCGTCGGAGATCAGCTGTTAGTCAGGTATTTAGATTGGTTTTTTTTGTCTGTGTTTCTTATAATTTAAGGAAAATAAAAATTGGCTACTTGTTGTGAAAAAGGATAAAATTGATATGGAGGAATATGATGGTGAGCCTTTATTATTATTATCCATTAATCTGTTAATTATTCAGTGCTTTACACACTAATCTTTCTGGCTGCTTTACCACATAAACTGATAAACCATTGGTGGAAAATGAATGATGCTTGTCGCATTGACTTTTGTTAAACCTCAGAAAGAATGATGGCCAATCTGGGATTCCAACTTACAACCCCTGAATTGCCAGTGTCGCTACCAACTGAACTACCAGGGGTCGACTCATGGGAAGGTAGTTTAACTCTTTCCTACATACAGAAACGCTTTCTGATACCTATGCAGCAAACCACTTTTGAAATTATTCGACTAAAGGAGAAGTTGATCATAATGAGCAATTTCACCTTTTGTCACACTATTTTTTACTCAATTATTTCACTTTCTTCAACAGACATTTTTCACTTTTTAGCCAATAGGTTTTTTTACGGCCTGTGCGTCGAAAAATTAATGGTTTTCAAAGAAAAAGCGTGACAAATGTAGTGGCGGATTTAGCGGGAGCCCATACATAGGGCTCGTGCCCAACTCCCCCACCCCACGAAAGAAGACACGTGAAATATACAGTGGCGGAATAACCGGGGGCGTAGGCCCCGTGCGTCGGAAAAATCCAACCTTCCAGCAGCCATCAGCACTGCAGTGCTTTTATTCATATGTGGGAAGGGGTTAAGAAGTTTGTCTTGGGGGTCATTTGTTCAAGGTCAAGTCATTGCTACAAAAATAAAAACATTTGTTATGATCACTTAAAAATGGGGGTTCCATGTAATGCAGCATTTCTTGATGTTAATTTCTTAAAAGCATGATTCCAGCAGACTTCATTGGCTATAAGAATGTAACATGCCCAAACTATTGTTACAGCTTCTAAAACCCTTTTTAAGATTATGGGGGCACTATATATGCTGCTGTTATGACCCATTAAGTTTGGTGAAAGTTTGCCTAATGAAACTTTGTCTGCTGTTTTACTTAAGCTCTTTCCAACATACAACAAATCTAATGCAGACGACTTTGAAAATATTTAGTCAAAATTAACGAAAGTCTCCATAAATTAAAGAATATTTATTGAATAAAGTTGAAAATATCATGGCAAAAAGAGAAGTTGCTCATAATCAGCAATTTTTCCTTTTGTCACAATTTTTTCAAAAGCTGTCTGCTGCAGAGGCGCATGTATGTGTGGGAAAGGGTCACCAGTCTTAACTATTATGGTCTTCCCTAAACAATTTTAATGGTCATAATGTCTTGGCCAGATTTAAGTAACAATTAAAGACATTACCTTTAATTGATAACAAAAATATAGCGAAATGTTCTTGAATGTCTGCTTTTGAACTTGAAAAGTGTTGTCCAAACTTCAAGACATTTACACTATATGTGGACAAAGTATCTCAGCCTAGTACAATTTCCAGCTTGTTGATATTAGAGTTATTGCCCTTTAATTCGTGAAATTTGCTGACGGGATTATTTTTTTAAGCATCTGACATTCTTTGTAAGGCATGAAGTGTTCTGTTAAAGTATTGAGATGACCTAGCTAATAAAAATAACGTATGTTCACCGAATTTGATTTAATCAATTTGCTTGTTCAACCAATTTAATTGTTATGTCCTATTTAATTGCAATTAAGTTCTTGCTTTAATGTACTTGATGGCGTATTTTCTTACACGCAAAATGTGCTTTTATACTAACGTGTATATTGGTTAAACTGTAACAATAACCAGAGCCGTAGTAGCTCAGTTGGTAAGGATGCTTGCTGTTAAACCAGGGGTTGTGAGTTAGAACCCCAGCTCTGCCAACATTCTCTCTGATGTTTGACAAAAGTCACCGTGACAAGCGTGATTCATATTCCACCAATCGGCTAAAAGTCTATGTGGAAAAGCAGCCAGTTGCTTGGAATGTATTTTGTGTGGAGTACTGATACAAGAAAGCCAGGAAAGACATTGGAAGGTGAACTGGCTGTCATGATATGACTAAAAAAAAAAGTTGAAATTAGCGTTAAAACCGCGATCAATCAACTGTTACAATAAGGTCTATCAATCTTTGGGTCATGAGGTTAAATGAATGTTTACCCAGATGTATAAGCTGAATTAGGACTCAAAAGATTGATGGAAAATTAATCATTTCCAACGTACAAGTAATCAGTACAATTTATAATCTGCAGGTGTACACCTTTGAAAATGTCTAGGCAAAAATATTGTAAATTCTATTTATTGAATAGAGCCAGTATAGCGTTGATTTCAAAAGTTGCCAGCTGCAGATGTATCAAAATAATTCTGTGAATTGGAAAGAGTTCAATTAAGAATAGAGCAGAATTTAACCTTTGAAGAAATAGGGCACGGTTTTATTATAAGTTGATTGTTTATCCACCTGGCTGCTCCGTTAAATATTTTGAGTATTATCACATAATAAAAGGTTTCTTTGAATATCTGTATCTCTGCATTTTGATTTGGGCTTCCATCACTTAAGCCTTTCCCTCATATAGATGCTTTCTGATGCCTCTGCAGCAGACGGCTTTTTGAAAACATAGTGACAAAAGAAGAAATTGCTCAAAACGAGCAATTTCTCCGTTTGCCACAATATTTTCCACTTTTAGTCATAGGTTATCCATTCAATTAATTATAGAGATTTTTTATTTTTCGACAATCTATGTTTAAAGTCTTCTGCTGCAGAATTGTAGTATGAGGGAAAGGGTTAAGCCCTTACCATCTTGCAGTGGAGATCTGACGCATCTGCAGCAGACAACTTTTAAAAAAACATTGTTGTTGAAGATATTTAGTTTCTTAATTATAAAACTTTTGTTTCTTATAAATTTTTCCTATTTTTGCAGACATTTTCAAAGTTGTCTGCAGCAGACCAAACATAGTTCAGAGGTCCAGATAAAGAGGGGGTATTCAGCTCTTTTCCCCACAATATCTCTCTTTTTATCCAAGTAATACCTATAATGTGGGTACTCAAAGACGATTCTTTTGAGTACCCACAACATAGGGTTTAAGGATCAGATGACAAATTGAGAACATGCAAAACACCGCTTCTAGAGCTCTGATAGTTGGACTCCATCTATATATTTCATAACTTAAAACTTGGTTCTTAACACCCTTGAATAAATCTTAATGGCAACAATATGGAAAAGTCTCTGTTATTGAAAGTATAGTTATTGAATACAGTTGAAAACATTGTGGACAAAGAAGAAATTGCGAGTTTTTAGAAATTTCTCCTTTTTCCACGATGTTTTCAATAGTCATCTGCTGCAGATGCCTCTAAATGTGTCTGTATGAGGAAAATTGGGAATTATTGTGAGCTGTTTGCCGAGGGCAATACATATAAGTAGCGTTCTGCAGTAATATGTTACTGTTGCTAGGCGATCGCAGATCATAAACCATTATGATAAAAGGTGAAAGAAAGAAAAATATCTTGATGGTCTCTCTTAAAATAAATAAAAGTAAAATATTGTAATGTTGTTAAAAGAACCATTGGAACCATTTAAATTGAAATTGGCTGGACAAAAAGAACGAATTCAGGATAAATGAATGTTTAATTTTCATAACGTTGATCGAATTTGAGAAATAACTTGACATCCTGGGCGGTTTTTAGCTCACCTGAGCTTTGCTCAAGGTGAGTTATTGTGATCGCCTTTTGTCCGGCGTCCGTCGTCCGTCGTCCGTCGTCCGTCGTCCGTCGTCCGTCGTGCGTCGTGCGTCAACTTCTTCTCCTCAGTAACCAGTGGGTCAATTGGGATGAAACTTCACAGAAAGCATCCTCTCATTGACCTCACCAGAATTCCTTCAAATTTTTGGGATCCATGCAAAATTCTGGTTTCCATGGCAACGAAACCGAAAAAACTTCAAAATTCTTCTTCTCCCAAATTGGTTGGCAGATTTTCAAATAATTTTGTAGAAATGTTCCTTGGATGACCCTCTATCAGATTCCTTCAAGCCGTGTTGATTGGTCGAAAAACATGGCCGCCAGGGGGGGCGGGGCTATTTTGCCTTATATGGCTATAGTGAAAACTTAAAAAATCTTCTCCTCCGAAAGTGTAAGGCCGATTTTCAAATAATTTTGTAGAAATGTTCCTTGGGTGACCCTCTATCAGATTCCTTCAAGCCATGTTGATTGGTCAAAAAACACGGCCGCCAGGGGGGCGGGGCTATTTTGCCTTATATGGCTATAGTGAAAACTTAAAAAATCTTCTCCTCCGAAAGTGTCAGGCTGATTTTCAAATGATTTTGTAGAAATGTTCCTTGGGTGACCCTCTATCAGATTCCTTCAAGCCATGTTGATTGGTCGAAAAACATGGCCGCCATGGGGGGGGGGGGGGGGTGGGGGGGGCTATTTTGCCTTATATGGCTATAGTGCAAACTTAAAAAATCTTCTTCTCCAAAAGTGTCGGCCCGATTTTCAAATAATTTTGTAGAAATGTTCCTTGGATGACCCACTTTCAGATTCCTTCAAGCCATGTTGATTAGTCAAAAAACATGGCCGCCAGTAGGCAGGGCTATTTTGCATTATATGGCTATAGTGAAAACTTAAAAAATCTTCTCCTCCGAAAGTGTAAGGCCGATTTTCAAATAATTTTGTAGAAATGTTCCTTGGGTGACCCTCTATCAGATTCCTTCAAGCCATGTTGATTGGTCGAAAAACATGGCCGCCAGGGGGGGCGGGGCTATTTTGCCTTATATGGCTATAGTGCAAACTTAAAAAATCTTCTTCTCCAAAAGTGTCAGGCCGATTTTCAAATAATTTTGTAGAAATGTTCCTTGGGTAATCCTCTATCAAATTCCTTCAAGCCATGTTGATTGGTCAAAAAACATGGCCGCCAGGGGGCGGGGCTATTTTGCCTTATATGGCCAAAGTGAAAACTTAAAAAATCTTCAACATCTTCTCCTCAGTAACCAGTGGGTCAATTGGGATGAAACTTCACAGAAAGCATCCTCTTAATGACCTCACCAGAATTCCTTCAAATTTTAGGGATCCATGCAGAATTCTGGTTTCCATGGCAACGAAACGAAAAAAACTTCAAAATTCTTCTTCTCCCAAACTGGTTGGCAGATTTTCAAATAATTTTGTAGAAATGTTCCTTGGATGACCCTCTACCAGATTCCTTCAAGCCATGTTGATTGGTCAAAAAACACGGCCGCCAGGGGGGCGGGGCTATTTTGCCTTATATGGCTATAGTGAAAACTTAAAAAATCTTCTCCTCCGAAAGTGTCAGGCTGATTTTCAAATGATTTTGTAGAAATGTTCCTTGGGTGACCCTCTATCAGATTCCTTCAAGCCATGTTGATTGGTCGAAAAACATGGCCGCCATGGGGGGGGGGGGGGGGGGGCTATTTTGCCTTATATGGCTATAGTGCAAACTTAAAAAATCTTCTTCTCCAAAAGTGTCGGCCCGATTTTCAAATAATTTTGTAGAAATGTTCCTTGGATGACCCACTTTCAGATTCCTTCAAGCCATGTTGATTAGTCAAAAAACATGGCCGCCAGTAGGCAGGGCTATTTTGCATTATATGGCTATAGTGAAACCTTAAAAAATCTTCTCCTCCAAAAGTATCTGGCCGATTTTCAAATAATTTTGTAGAAATGTTCCTAGGGTGACCCTCTATCAGATTCCTTCAAGCCAAGTTGATTGGTCGGAAACTGGGTGCCAGGGGGCGAGGCTTATATAGCTAAAGTGAAAAAAAAATAAAAAATCAGGTGAGCGATTCAAGGGCCATCATGGCCCTCTTGTTTCTTTTTTCCACAATGCTCTTTGAATTGTACATGTACAGACATATAACCGTTTATCCAATTTGAAGAAATAACTTTCTTTCAATAAACAGTCGAACCTGTGATAAAGACCACCTTGGAATAGCAGTTACCTGTCTATAGCAACCATACTTTTAGTTTCCCAAATACTAATCTTCTGTATAAATGACCCTACAATTGAAGACCACCTGTGGACAAAGACCAGATTGTTCACTTCCCATGGGTGCCCAGTGGTCTTTAAACACAGGTTTGACTGAATTTGGTTTTTGAATTTAACACTTTCATTTGTTTGCTCATGGTCACATTTTTAGTGCTATTTTTGTTTCATTATATAAATGCACTGTAGATTTTTTCAACATTTTAGTACATTTTGATATGAAAACTTTTTATTTTACAATAAGATCAATGCTGCGAATACTTTTTCCATGTAGAAAAGGGCTGTTTATACATCTACAGCAGCTGACAGAAAATTGTATGGGTGATGGATAACCATTCTCAGAATGAAAAAGTTCTCTTTTTCCTGTATTTTGTTTTTTTAAAGGTCATTTGCTGCAAGTCATTAAATGGTAAAACATTAAAGCTGGCTTTTACAAACAGTCTAAATTAAAATCGGCTTGTGCATCCGCACATTCTGATCCTGATCTATACTGTTCAAATATTACTTACGTTTAAGAAGCTTCTGTCAACTTATAAATGTGCTGATAAGACTGAACATGGACCAAAATTATATAACTCTGAAATTGTTTTCAGTGCTGAGACATGCACTCTTTGCTCCGAAGCATTTTGATTGGTCAATTTTGAGAACGATTAATTATGCCTCCGACAAATCCGATTTATGAGCACAGATTTAACTTTTATAGTTTTGGAGCCAGATGTACAGGATGATCTGAACCTACACTGTACAGAAATGCCAAATTGTACCTATAATACACACCAACCGTCGGGGCTCGAACAGACTCGGGGATATCCTGCTTGATTCCTGCTACTGGAAGTGTCACCATTTTCCATACTCTTGCCTTGATATTTTCCAAAGTGTCTGCTGCAAATTTGCTGTATGTGGGAAAAGTTACTGTTGCATTAAGCGGGCTAAGGGTTAACCCTTTCCCACATACAACGAATCTGCAGCAGATGACTTTTAAAACATACATGAAAAACATTGGAAACTCCCTTTAAATAAAAGTACAATAATTGAACAGAGTTGAAAACATGGTGACACAAGGATTAAATTGCTTGTTTTGAGCAATTTCTTCTTTAGTCGTCATGTTTTCAAAAAGTTGTCTGCGTCTATGTGAGGGAAAGGGTTAACGGACCCAGTGCACAGTGATAGAACCCGGCCGGTTAGCTCAGTTGGTAGCGTATCTGACTTGTGAACTGTAGGTCACGGGTTCGATACCCGGTTTAGGCGAACATTCTTTCGGGCGATTTTTCCCATTGCCTCTCACCTCTGATTTATGTGAGAAAGTAGTCAGTGGCTTCGAAAGAATGTTGTGCAAGTACTGGTGTGGGAAAGCCAGGAAAAACATGGGTAGGTGCACTGACCGCCGTGATATGACCAAAGCTGTTGAAAGCGGCGTTAAACTCCAAACAAACAAACAAAGCACAGTAATAGCAGGTTGATAACTGGATAATTGTAAAATAGTCGGTGTTTATGGAATGGTTGGGGGGTGGGGAGTATACTAAATATTGTTTTATTCTCAAAATCTATTTTGTCACAATCATAATTCTGTCAAATTGGCTGTATAGTAAACCCTTTCCCACTTGCAGACGCATTTTGTTGCAATATAGTGGACAACTTTTGAAAACATTGTGGCCAGAGATTCCTTTGGCCACAATGTTTTCAACTTTATTTACCAATTAAGCTATTCTTTTATGGAGATTTTTCAGGTTTTTGTCACTATGTTTTCAAAGTCATCTGCTGCATATTTATTGTATTTGGGAAAGGGTTAAGAGGAACTCACTGAATATTAATTCCGTGTACTTGTTATCTTTCAGGAGTCACGAAGACAAAATCCTTCATTTCCACGGTGACTAAATATATTCTTTTTGTGTATGGTATTCTGTCCGTGGTCATCTCACATAAATCTACCTTGTTTCAGGTGTTATCCCTTGGTGCAGACGTCCTTCCAGAATACAAACTCCAGTCGCCACGGATACACAAGTGTACCATTCTTCATTATTCCCCGTTTAAAGCAGTATGGGACTGGATCATTCTGCTCCTTGTGATTTACACAGCGATATTCACGCCTTACATGGCAGCTTTCTTACTTAACGAACAGCGGAGAAGTTTAACTAAGAATCGTTATGAGGATCCCTTAACTATTACCGACTTTATTGTGGATATTATGTTTATCATCGATATTCTTATCAATTTTCGGACTACCTATGTGAACAAAAACGATGAAGTTGTGAGTCATCCAGGAAAAATAGCTGTTCACTATTTTAAAGGATGGTTTCTTATCGATGTTGTAGCAGCAATCCCCTTTGACCTTCTGTTGTTTGGGTCGGAGACAGACGAGGTAAGACTTTTTCCTTTCCCATTTATAGATGCAGTATGATGCATCCACAGAATATGACTTTTGAAAACATTGCAAAAAAGGAGAAAATGCTCATCGTGAGAAATATCACTTTTTGCCAAAATGATTTTAACTCTTTTCATTAATGATTCTTTCATTTATAGATATTTTCCATATTTGTTCATGGATGTTTTCAAAGTCGTCTTCTGCAGATTGCGTTATTTGGGAAAGGGTTAATAAATACTTAATTTGAGATGGCCTTGGCTGTGTCCAAGGAGAGCTTATGTTGTCACCATGGCGTTTGCAAAATGTTTAAGTTTTTGTTTACAATTAAGTCCCAACAAGGCTTGAGCTATGATGTCTTTCGACAGCAGCAGTTAACTTTAAAACCTTAACAAACAATGTTATTAACTTTATTTGTCCTCATGGCCCTTTTGCTTTAGCTTTTTGAATTTGCAGACACATTTTGAAGCACTTGCAGCAGACGCCTTTTGAAAACATTATGACGAGCCATTAATACTGGTAATGCTATGAGGAAACCTACTATTACGCATTTGTGATCAGTGTAGACCTAGATCAGCCTGCAAATCCATGAATCCTGATATTGCTCTGATATGTTCACTATAAGTAATAGTAGGTCAAAAAACCAATCTGTAAACCAATAACTGTTTGGATCCTTTAGCTAACGAGTGCAGGCAGATATTCTTTAACCCTTTCCCTCATATAGACGCTTTCTGACGCCTCGGCAGCAGACAGCTTTTCGAAAACATAGTGACAAAAGAAGAAATTGCTCAAAACGAGCAATTTCTCCTTTTGCCACAATGTTTTCCACTTTTAGTGATAGGTTATCCATTCAATTATAGAGATTTTCCATTGTTTGATGAAATATGTTCAAAGTCTTCTGCTGCAGAATTGTCGTATGAGGGAAAGGGTTAACACACGCAATAATAACACTAAGTTTAGATTGCACAGAACATCGCTCATATACACAATTGTCAATAAAATTTTGTTTGTTTCTTCACTGCAGACAACTACTTTAATTGGACTGTTAAAAACAGCAAGATTGTTAAGGCTGGTAAGAGTGGCTCGCAAATTAGACAGATATTCAGAATATGGAGCCGCCATGTTGTTGTTGCTAATGGCAACATTTGCCCTCATTGCTCATTGGTTGGCATGCATATGGTATGCAATTGGGAACTTTGAAAGACCTCATCTTCCACACCCCAAGATTGGATGGCTGGACGAGTTAGGGAGGCAGACACATCAACGTTACATGAACGATTCGTCTGGAGGGCCTTCAATGAAGTCTAAATACGTCACAGCCTTGTATTTCACGTTCAGCAGTCTCACCAGTGTGGGGTTTGGAAATGTATCGCCAAATACAAACTCGGAGAAAATATTTAGCATTCTTATTATGTTGATTGGATGTAAGTATTTTGTATTGGTAAGATTGTTATGATGGGGTACATTATAGGTGCACTTGTGGCATATTGACCAAACTTAGTAACCTTGGTAACCTTGTACAAGTGTGATTGCAGGCATGATTGCCTCATACACGCTCAAGTTATTTACCCTTGACGGGTATATGTTTGCGACATCAGAAAGGGTCGGGGGAGAGAAATGACAAAATTTAAAATTCTTCCCCTATGGATTTGATTTCAAGATAATTTAGTAGAAATGTGCTTTAGGTGACTCCCTACAAAATTTGAATAAGCCATATTGATTGTTGGAATCATTTTGCAGCAAAGTGGGATCTCAAAGGAGGTCTAAAGAAAATATTCCTTGGGGGACCCTCTGCTAAAACTGCTCAAGCCATACTGATTGATCGAAAAATATGGCAGCCAAGGGCTGGGGCTAGGTTCCCTTGTTATTTTTCATGTCTCATTATTTGTAACTTTTGACTGTCATCAGCTTGTTTTGAAAGTCTTATTACAATTGTCCTTAAATATCATGCTGTTTCATTGACGGTGTTTGCTACATGCAGTTTCTTTCCAACTCTTGATGAAATTCTCCTGGACATTGTCAGTTACTCATTAGCTACCATAGCCTTTTAAACATGATTGATTGAGGGCCATATTGGCCCTCTTGTTATCGCTTTCCCACATACAACAAATCTGCAGCAGACAACTTCGAGAACAACTTACTACAGATCTCTGCAAATGAAAGTTAAATTATTGAATACTGTTGAAAACAGTGTGGCAAAGAAGGAATTACTCATTATGGACGGGATCTGCAGCAGACGACTTTGAAAACTTAGTGACAAAAACCTGAAAAATCTCCATAAAAGCTAGCTTAATTGTTTAATAAAGTAAAAAAAACATTGTGGCCAAAGGAGAAATTGCTCATCATGAGCAATTTCATCTTTGGCCGCAATGTTTTCAAATGTCGTCTGCTGCTCTATATTGCGTCAAAATGCGTCTGAAGGTGGGAAAGGGATAAAGTTTAGCAGTGTTTACATATAGAACAATTTTTTTTTTCTTTCTTGAACAGCTCTTATGTATGCCAGTATCTTTGGTAACGTTTCCGCCATTATCCAGCGTCTCTACTCTGGCACCTCACGATATCATACACAGATGCTCCGTATTAAAGAATTCATTCGCTTTCACCAAATACCCAATCCACTACGACAGAGACTTGAAGAATATTTCCAGCATGCATGGTCATACACAAATGGTATTGATATGAACATGGTAGGTGAACCTTTAACTCTTAACCCTTTCCCTCATACGACAATTCTGCAGCAGACGACATATTTTGTTAAAAAATGGAAAAATCTCTATAATTGAATGGATAACCTATGACTAAAAGTGGAAAACATTGTGGGAAAAGGAGAAATTGCTTGTTTTGAGCAATTTCTTCTTTTGTCACTATGTTTTCAAAAAGCTGTCTGCTGCAGAGGCGTCAGAAAGCGTCTATATGAGGGTTAATCTGATTGAACCTTTTCAATGATTAATATTTAAAGTGGACTTGTCCTGCTTTTTCTTTTGGAAGAGTCCAATTTTAGGAATAGCAAGATAAGAATATTGAGTCAATAGTATAGAGCCAGGTTAGACTGTACAGAAGCGCTGGCGGGCCTGGTTCTTTACTGGTGGCACATGGGTCACAAATTTGATTCCGGCGGTCAAACCGTAAAAATTTATGACAGCTGCGGAGTGTAGAAGAATGGAAAATCTAAATTATTGAAAGTATGCCTTTGAGATTGATGAGAAAACACTGTGAGAAAAGAGGCAAAATGAATTGCACTCGAATTGCTATCGAATGGGGTTGTGCCTAGCTAGACTTGTTGTGTGCATAGATCCTTGTTTTTTCATAGATTGATATGAGTTCAACACCGTTTTCAATTGTATTTTAGTTATTTTGACCTAGCAGCCCTAGTCTTTGAGGACCATTGTTTGATTTTTTTGCATGCTCATAATTATGTTATCACTTCATGTCAGATCTTTGAATACTGTTTGCATTCTAATCAACCCTCCAGATTTAATCGTTAGTCTCATGATTTGAATTGGAAAAACCAACCCCCACAATATTGAGGTAAAAAACTTACAATTTTCAAAATAAAATCTCATAAAACATTTGCTGAGTCCCCGAAGCTCAGTCGGTACCGACGCGAGCTGTCAATCCTGGCTTGTAAGTTCGAACCCCAGCTTGGCCTTCATTCTTTCCGATGTTTGATAAAAGTCACTGTGACAAGCGTCATTCGTCTTCCACCAGTGGGCTCACAATCTATGTGGAAAAGCAGCCAGTAGAGACTGTTGTGTGTAGTACTGGTGTGAGATAGCCAGGAAACACATGAGTAGGTGAGCTGGCTGCCATGATATGACTGAAAATCTGTTTAAAATGGCTTTAAACTCCAATCAATCAATCAATTAGGAGTTATGAAGTGAAAATGTTAAACCCCTTCTAACATACATCAATTTTGCAGCAGACTACATTGAAATCATTTTTGCAAAAATATGAAATATGGAAGTTTAAGAATTGAAAAGAGTTGAAAATGTTGGGAAAGGGTTGACATTCTCCATTTGCTGTGCTTTTATGTCAGAAGTCATTTGTCCTAGTAATTCACATTATTGATTCAAGCAATCATCATTACAATAGAACTTTGAAATCAATCTTTGAAGCAAACACAAGATACCCACAGGCAACAGGTAAGCATTTTACCATTGTAAAACCCTTTCTCTGATATGTAATCGAGCCATGATGTATAAAAACCATCCAACTGCAATAAGTATTAATAACTAGTGAGGATTCAGATCAGCTTGACTTATGAGGGATTTTACTGTTCAATGGTTTTTAGCCATCTGTGCACCCTGTATCTGTTGGCCTTTCTCAACAATATATCACAAAATGCTCAAGGTGAGTTATTGCTTTAAAAATCTTCATGCCTGATCATATCTGGCCAATTTCCTAAAGATTTTGTAAAAATTATCCTTGGTTGACCTTATATTCAATTCCTTCAAGCCATGTCTTGCCTTATCATGGCTTTAGTAGAAAACAAAAAAAAATCTTCAAAAGTGGGCCTCTTGTGTTAGCTTTCCTTACCAGAAAAAGAGTTATTGTGGTTGGCATGACAAATCACATTTAATAACTCGGGTGAGCGATCCACCTCTTGTTATACGCCCTTTGAAGAAGAGGGGGGTATATAGGAGTCACTGTGTCGGGCTGTCTGTATGTCGGTCGGAAGCCATATTTGAAGCCATATTTTGTCCAGCCTATTTCTTACAAACCACTCGGTGGAATTCAATAAAATTTTACATGAAGCTTGTTGGAAGAATTGAATTTTAAGCAGAACTCTGGTTACACCAGAAAGGGTGTAAAATGACAAAAGTGTTTATTCAGGTGGGAAAGGGCTCTTTGTCAGTTGAGCAATGCAAGGTGAATTGGCCCTCTTGTTAAAGTTCCTAGAGACCATATACAGTATGATTCTCAAGTTCCAAGTTAAAACTAATACCTTTTGCATGTTTACCCGTTTTGCATATTTATTGAAATTGTTACAAAATCATACTACTTTCGATCAGGCTACTATTTTGCAATCATCTTTGTTCTACAAAAAGCATTGCTCAGCAAAATCCAACCTTAACATAGTTATAACAAAAGTTTCTTGATCTAATTTGCGCACATAGCACTGCCTGTGTTAATTCTGCAGACACTAAAGACGCTGTCACTTCATTAACTAATTACCCAATGTAATATTTTGATCCTTTTTCCACATAAAACAAATCAGCAGCGGAATACTTTGAAAACATCTTGGCAAACTTATCAAAAATCTCATTAACCCTTTCCCTCATATGACAATTCTGCAGCAGACGACTTTGAACATATTTTGTCAAAAAAAATGAAAATCTCTATAATTGAATGGATAACCTATGACTAAAAGTGGAAAAACGTTGTGGCAACAGGAGAAATTGCTCGTTTTGAGCAATTTATCCTTTTGTCGCTATGTTTTCAAAAAGCTGTCTGCTGCAGAGGCGTCAGAAAGCATCTTTAAAAGGGAAAGGGTTAAGAAAAGGTTAAATCTTTGAAAGGAGTTGGAAACATTGTGACAATTTCTTCTTTTGCCACGATGTTTTAAAAACTCACCTGCTACAGAGGCATCTTCATGTGGGAAAGATTTGAAAACATCTTGGGGGGGAAATTAAAGGTATCGTTGATATACACTGGCCGAGCCCTGGTAGCTCAGTCGGTAGCGACGAGGGCTGTCATTCCAGGGGTTGTGAGTTTGAATCCCGGACAAAAGTCAATGCGCCATGCGTCATTCCTCTTCCACCAATAGGCTAAGTCTATGTGGAAAAGCAGCCAGTTGCTTGGAAATATTGTTGTGTGGAGTACTGGTGTGAGAAAACCAGGAAATGCACGAGTAGGTGATATAACTGAGAAATTGTTAAAAACGGCGTTAAACCCCAATCAATCGATATACACTGATTAAACATTGGGGGGGGGGGGGGGGGGGGGGGGGGGGGGGGGGAAATCATAGCTTGGAACACATATCACTTATCTATAGCCTTTAGTAAGTTTGCCAAATACGTTTTCACTGACAGAAATATAAGTAGGCGACAAATGACTTTCTTTGAATACTCTTTTTATCTGGAATGTTTTTTGGAAAGTGTCTGCAAGAAAAATGTTAAAAGTGGTCTATAGAGGGGATAGGGTTAATATTTACTCTTTTTAGCTGAAATGTTTTTGGAAAGTGTCTGCAAGAAAAATGTTAAAAAGTGGTTTATAGAAGGGATAGGGTTAATATTTACTCTTATTCACTTAGAGACGAATTTTGATGCGTCTGCTACCAAAACACTGGCAAAAGCAGAAATTGCTCATAATGCTGCAACGCTTTCAATTCTACGAAATAACGTATCTTCATTTATAGAAATTTTCAAAAAAAATTGTCTTTTGAAATTTGTTATATGTGGGAAAGGGTCAATTACATGGCATATATTCTGATGGATTTACCCTTTCCCACATACAGATGCTTATTTTACCCCTCTGCTGCAGACGACTTTTGAAAACACTGTGTTTTCAACTTTGTTTAATAGATAAACTTTCATTTATGGAGATTTTTCATGTTTTTGCCAAGATGTTTTCAAAGTCGTCTGCTGCAAATTTGCTGTATGTTAGAAAGGGTTAAGGGTTAAGGGTTAAATATAATCACCTCACACCCCTGTGGAAAAGGGAGATTTGAATAAATGGCCTTTTAACCCTTTCCCTCATATAGACGCTTTCTGATGCCTCTGCAGCAGACGGCTTTTTGAAAACATAGTGACAAAAGTAGAAATTGCACAAAACGTGCAATTTCTCCTTTTGCCACAATGTTTTCCACTTTTAGTCATAGGTTATCCATTCAATTATAGAGATTTTCCATTTTTTGTCAAAATATGTTCAAAGCCGTCTGCTGCAGAAGTGTTGTATGAGGGAAAGGGTTAAACCACTTTCAACAGAACTTCATTCATACCACAGCATTTTCCTGGCTAAATTATTAGTAGTGCCAGTAAGCTAATCCTAACACCAGTGCCGCATCATTCATAACGCTTTCCCCCCCTTACCAAAAAGGGAAGGTTCTGCTACCATTTTATAAGCCTTTGAAATGAGTTGCGGCGGGGATCAAACCCTGGTTTCTCACTTTCAAGGTGTACACTCTCACCACTACGTATACATCACCCTGGTGGCACAGATAACGGAGAATGAGAAATATTTTGTCATGATGTCACAGATATTGTCTGCTCTTGTACAATGCTCAAATAAGAGTTCTAGATAAGGTGTTTATTTGAGCCACTTTGTACCAAAACTGAGCTTTATGTCATTTTAGCCAGTGCAGGTCCAGATCAGCCTACAACTCAGTGCTTTTTTTAGCTCTACTGGCCAAAGGCAAGAAGAGCTTATGCGATGGCATTGTGTCCGTCGTGCTTCCGTGCGTCTGTGCGTCCGTAAACAATTGCTTGTTAACGTGATAAAGTCTTCAATTTTGATTGTATCTCAATCAAACTTATAGAGCTCGGTTCCTTTAGCAAACCAGCCAGATCCGACTGGATTATGGCCCTTGAAATTGTCAAAATTCCTATAATAGAGCTTGTGAACACAATAGAGCCTCCATTTACTATCCGATCTTCACTAAACTTAGATGGTAGTTAAATATTGATGACAACTAGGCTCCTTTCGAAAACCAGCCAGATCCGCCCATGCATGTCTGGATTATTGCCCTTGAAATTGTCAAAATTGCTATAAAACAGCTTGTGAAAACAATATAGACCTTCCATTTCATATCTAAGCTTCACCAAACTTAGATAGTAGTTAAATATCGATGAAAGCTCGGTTCCTTTCGAAAAACCAGCCAGATCCGCCCATGCATGACTGGATTATTGCCCTTGAAATTGTCAAAATTGCTATAATACAGCTTGTGAACACAACAGACCTTCAATTTCTTATCTGACCTTCACCAAACTTAGATAGTAGTTATGAGAGCTTGGTTCCTTTTGAAAATGACCAAAGAACAATGCCAGTAGAGCATAGGCCCTCACCTGAGCACTCAAGGTAAGTTATTGTGATCACCCTTTGTCCGTCGTCTGTGTGTCAACATCTTCTCCTCTGCAACCAGTTGGTCAATTAGGATGGATCTTCACAGAAAGCATCCTCTCAATGTCCTTACCAAATTTCCTTCAATTTTTGTTGATACCTGCAGAATTCTGATTTCCATGGCAACCAAAATTTAAACATTCTCCTCCCAAACCGATTGGCCAATTTTCAAATAATTTTGCAGATATGTTCCTTGGGTGACCTCTATCAGATTCCTTCAAGCCATGTTGATTGGTAAAAAAAAAGAAGCATCTGACCAATTTCCAAGTAATTTTATAAAAAATGTTCCTTTGATGATCCTCTATGGGATTACTTCAAGCCATGTTGATTTGTAAAAAAATAGTTATTGTTGTTGGCAACTTGGCATGACAAATCATATCACATTAATCAGGTTAGCGATCCAGGGCCATTTTGTTTAAGATTAGAAAGCAATGTGGGAAAAGAAGCATACTTTCTGTGAACCAGTTTCTTTCAGAGAGTGTCAGATGTCTTCTGTATCAGGGAAATGGTTGATGATGTCCTTAAGTTATCATAATCTTGCACACACTATTTGTACATTTAGAGGAAATGAGTTCAAATCCTGGCTAGACCAACATTCCCTTTCATGATTGACAAAAGTCTTTGACCATCTATGTTTCGAGGGCTTGGCGTGAAACGGTTGTAACTAAAATTAGTATTTTTTTACCAATGTTAATCACCTCGCCATAAAGTCTTTATAAGCGTTAAATCATTTTTCTTGGTAAACAATGGAAATTTAGGTGCATTGCTCGTTCTGAGCAATGGCATCTAAATTTGCATTGTTTACAAAGGTTTCAAAATAGGTTTGTAGTTACAACCGTTTCACGCCAAGCCCTCGATTTGTGACTCTATTTATTATCATCTGGGAAACTAATACAATGTAGCATCGCATGGGAATTAATTCTCATCAGTAAATTTTGATTTTTCTCATACTTCCATATCATATATATTTTTATAATTCTCCGCTGTATATGAATGAAATATAAACATTTTTGTTCTCTGTTGATTATAAAGCCTACAAGTCATGTTGGGCATCCTCGTTGGTGGTTACAGTTACTGGGATTAGAATATGACTATAATTGGTGTCGGGGTAAACATTACTGTACAGGGCTCCGGTAATACCGGTAATTTGCCGGCTTAGACTAGTTTTGAAAGATTGTCGGCTTTCTGGTTAATCCAGTATTTATATCTCTTACCAGACCCAATCAAATATTTTTGAGTGTATTGACATTATTTCTTTTCTTTTTCTATTTTGATGAGTCTGGAAATAGTAAAAAACAGGGCTTGGTTATCGCGAAACTACTTAAGTATGTACTTCACTGAGCGAGTTAAAACTGAGTTTACTACAAACTATTACACATAAATAAAATAAATTATCACACAAACATAAATTGTTGATATACTTCTTTACAATACGTTTCGGCATTATACCTTCATCAGTGGAATACAATAAACAAAATTAAAAGGATTTTTTTTTTTACAAACTTTTACACTGCATCCTTACATATTTGATGTTTCTTAAAACCCTTTCCCACCTGCAGACGCATTTTGACGCAATATAGAGCAGCAGACGACATTTGAAACATTGGAAAAAACTTTAAAAATCTTCTTGTCTAAAAGGAGAAGGCCCAGGCCTTTGATATTTGGTATTTAGCTTCATCTATTGGACCTCTACCAACAATCTTGTTCAAATAATAGCCCCGGGGTCAAAATGGCCCTACCCTGGGGGTCACTTGTTTTTACAAAAACTTGTATAGGGAGAAACTTTAGAAATATTCTTGTCTGAAGGTAGAATGTCCAGGCTTTTGATATTTGGTATGTAGCTTCATCTAGTTGACCTCTACCAATATTGTTCAAATTATAGCCCTGGGGTAAAAAATGGCCCCATCCATAATATACTATTATATTTGTACACTGTATAGGGAAAAACGTTAAAAAAAAATATTGTCTAAAAGTTGATATTTGAAATCTAACTTCATCTAGTGGACCTCTACCAAGATTGGTCAAATTATAGCCCTAGTGTCAAAAATGGCCCCACCCTGGGGATCACTTGTTTTACATAGACTTGTTTAGGTAAACACTTTAAAAATATTCAGGTGATCGATTCAGGGCCATCATCGTCTTGTTTACAGAGATTTTTCAAAGTTGTCTGCTGCAGATTGTTTGTATGTGGGAAAGGGTTAATGGTTTGAAAATTGGATGTGGATAATATATAAAATACTTGAATCAATTGTTGTACTCTCTCTTTTCAGGTGTTAAAAAGTTTTCCAGAATGTCTCCAAGCAGATATATGCTTCCATCTCAATAGAACCTTACTCAATAATTGTGGAGCATTTACAGGTAAGTTCATTTTGGTGTCACCTGTCATATTGTGTCTTGGAACAGATTAACCCTTTCCTTCATACGACAATTCTGCAGCAGACGACTTTGAACACATTTTGTCAAAAAATCAAAAATCTCTATAATTGAATGGATAACCTATGACTAAAAGTGGAAAACATTGTGGCAAAAGGAGAAATTGCTCTTTTTGAGCAATTTCTTCTTTTGTCACTATGTTTTCAAAAAGCTGTCTGCCGCAGAGGTGTCAGAAAGCGTCTATATGAGGGAAAGGGTTAAACCATTATTTGAGCCATATGTCACTTGGAAAATGACATTCAAAGTTTTACGACCTACAAACATTTATGACCTTCAAACATTTACGACCTTCAAAGATCCAGGTCAGCCAGACCAGACAAGGACGCTCCCTGTTTGCCATCAAATCATACAATCATCCTGAAAGCCTCCTGAGAACGGTAATGACAACAATAAATCCTTTCCCACGTAGAATGGATCTACAGTTGACATCTTTGAAAGCAGCTTGGGAATAATATGGAAGATGTCTTTGTATTTTGGTTCAATAAGTGAATATTTTGAGTTGAAAAACTTGTTGCAAGAGAGGCAATTGTTCTTCTATAACAAGTAATTTCTCCTTTTGTAATACTTATTTTGCTTTGAGTCAATAACGATATTTTCATCTATTTAGATTTCACAATTTATGTTTTGTTGCAATTATTTCAAAAGTTGTTTGCTGCAGATTTGTATAAAGGCGACTGTATTGTGAAATGGTTTAACCCTTTCCCTCATATAGACGCTTTCTGGACGACTTTTTGAAAACATAGTGACAAAAGAAGAAATTGCTCAAAACGAGCAATTTCTCCTTTTGACACAATGTTTTCCACTTTTTAGTCATAGGTTATCCATTCAATTATAGAGATTTTCTGTTTCTTGACAAAATATGTTCAAAATCGTCTGCTGCAAAATTGTCGTATGAGGGAAAGGGTTAAATAAGAAAATTGATTTTGATATAGGAGCTTTTGTTTCTATCTACAGGTGCTAGTCCAGGTTGTTTGCGAGCCCTATCAATGAAGTTCAAGACAACTCATGTTCCCCCTGGGGACACCCTTGTACATCGAGGAGACATCCTTACAGCTTTGTATTTTGTGTCAAGGGGCTCAATAGAAATCCTCAAAGATGACATCGTGGTCGCCATATTGGGTAAGTGTACAGCTAGAAGAAATTGGTGACCCTATTGTTTAAAAGTAAACAGTATCATTGCAAACCTAATGGTAGACCAAAAGTCTCTATGTAAGATTGTAGACTTAATGATTGATAAATCCCAACCACCCTTTCCCCAGTTGTTGTTTTGTAAATGGAAAGGTAAACCCCAATGACAGATTGTAAATTTTATAATTGGATTGTTGGCCACAGTATCTTTGTTAGATTGTAAACCAAATATTTGACCGCCAGTCTCTGTAAGATTATAAACCTAATGGGAAATCTACAGTTTTGGGCTTGGATTGTAAACATATTGGTTGGGACTCAATCTGTATCGCAGATTGAAAACCTAATATTTGACCTCCTCATTGTGAGATTGCAAACCTTCTTATTGACACTTAATGGTTGACTGCAAGTTTCTGTCAGATTGTGGTCATCTCTCAATCTCTGTGTAAGATTTAAAATATAATGGTTGACCTATAGTCTATGTTAGATTGTTAAACTAATGGTTGACACCTAGTCTCTGTTAAATAGTAAACCTAATGGTTGATTGCCAGTTTCTGTCAAATTGTTGTCAAAGCTCAGGCCCTGTTTATTTTTAAACCTAATGGTTGAATGCCAGTTTACGGCAGTGTGTGGTCAACTTTCAGTGTCTGTTTTAGATTGTAAGCTGAAAGGTTTACCCCGAGTCTTTATGTAAGATTGTAAACCAAGTGGTTGACCCCAGTTTCTGTAGGATAGTTAATCAAATGGATGACCACCAGTCCCTGTTAGATTGTAAATTTAATTGTTGACCACCAGTCTCTGTTTGAGTGTAAACCTATTGGTTGACTTCCAGTATCTGTTAGATTGTACCCCTAATGGTTGACTCAAGTCTATGTTAGATAGTTAACCAAGTGGATGACTGCTAGTTTCTGTAAGATTTTAAACCTGATGGTTGACACAAAGTGACCCTCTTTAGATTGTACCCATAAAGGTTAATCCTAGTCTCTGTTAGATTGTTAACCTGATGGTTGACACCCAGTGACTCTATTAGATTGTACACCTTATGGTTGACCCCTTTCTACATAAGAGTGTACACCGTATGGTTGACTTCTGTCTCTATGAGAGTGTCCACCTTATGGTTGACCCCTGTCTCTATTAGATTGTACACCTTATGGTTGACCCCTGTCTCTATGAGAGTGTACACCTTATGGTTGACCCCTGTCTCTATGGGATTGTACACCTTATGGTTGACCCCTGTCTCTATGAGAGTGTACAGCTTATGGTTGACCTGTCTCTATGAGATTGTACACCTTATGGCTGACCCCTGTCTCTATTAGATTGTACACATTATGGTTGACCACTGTCTCTATGAGATTGTACACATTACGGTTGACCCCTGTCTCTATTAGATTGAACATCTTATGTTTCACCCCTGTCTCTATGAGATTGTACACCTTATGGTTGACCCCCAGTCTCTGATAGATTGTAGCCCCCAATGGTTGATCCAAGTCTCTGATAGATTGTGAATCCTGTCTCTATTATAGTGTACACCTTATGGTTAACCCCTGTCTCTATAAGAGTGTACACCTTATGGTTGACCCCAAGTCTTTTAAGATAGTAATCCTAGTGATTGACCCCCAGTCTGTGTAAGATAGTAAACATAATGATTGACCCAGAGTCTATGTTAAATTGTAAACCTTATGGTTGACCCCCAGTCTTTTAAGATATTTATCCTAATGATTGACCCCCATGCAGTCTATGTAAGATAGTAAACCTTATGGTTGACCCCCAGTCCATTAAGATAGTAAATTGTATAGTTGACCTCCCGTCTATGTTAGATAATAAACTTATGGTTGACCCCCAATCTTTGTTAGATAGTAAACCTTGTGTTTGACTCCCAGTCTTTGTTAAATAGTAAACCATGTGTTTGACTCCCAGTCTATGTAAGATAGTAAACCTAATGATTGACCCCCAGTCTATGTTTAGATAGTAAACCTTATGGTTGACCCCCAGTCTTTGTTAGATAGTAAACCTTATTGTTGACCCCAGTCTATGTAAACCTCATGATTGACCAGATAGTAAACCTAATGGTTGACCCCCAAGTATATGTTAGATAGTAAACCTAATGGTTGACCCCTAGTCTTTGTTAGATAGTAAACCTTATGGTTGACCCCAGTCTTTGTTAGATAGTCAACATTTGGTTGACCCCCAGTCTTTGTTAGATAGTAAACCTTATGGTTGACCCCCTGTCTTCATTAGCTAGTAAACCTTATGGTTGACCCCCAGGCTATGTTAGATAGTAAACCTAGTGGTTGACCCCAGTCTTTGTTAGATGGTAAACTTTATGGTTTACCCCCCAGTCTATGTTAGATAGTAAACATTATGGTTGACCCCAAGTCTATGTTTGATAGTAATCCTAATGATTGAACCAAAGTCTTTGATAGATAGTAAATGGTTGACCCCCAGTCTATGTAAGATAGTAAACCTAATAAGTTCCCCCAGTCTATGTTAGATAGTAAACTTTATGGTTGACCCCAGTCTTTGTTAGATAGTAAACCTAATGGTTGACCCCAGTCTTTGTTAGATAGATGGTAAACCTTATGGTTGACACACAGTCTATGTTAGATAGTAAACATTATGGTTGACCCCAAGTCTATGTTTAATAGTATTTCTAATGATTGAACCAAAGTCTTTGATAGATAGTAAATGGTTGACCCCCCAGTCTATGTTAGATAGTAAACCTAATGGTTGACCCCCAGTCTATTTAGATAGTAAACCTAATGGTTGACCCCCAGTATATGTTAGATAGTAAACCTAATGGTTGACCCCAGTCTTTGTTAGAAAGATGGTAAACCTTATGGTTGACACACAGTCTATTAAGATAGTAAATATTATGGTTGACACACAGTCTATGTTAGATAGTAAACCTTATTGTTGACCCCCAGTCTATGTTAGATAGTAAACCTAGTGGTTGACCCCAGTCTTTGTTAGACGGTAAACCTTATGATTGACCCCAGTCTATGTTAGATAGTAAACCTTATGGTTGACCCCAGTCTATGTTAGATAGTAAACCTAGTGGTTGACCCCCAGTCTATGTTAGATAGTAAACATAATGGTTGACCCCCAATCTTTGTATGATAGTAAATCTTATGGTTGACCCCTCATTCTATGTTAGATAGTAAACCTTGTGGTTGACCCCCAGTCCATTAAGATAGAAAACCTAATGGTTGACCCCCAGTCTATGTTAGATAGTAAACCTAATGGTTGACCCCCAGTCTATGTTAGATAGTAAACCCAATGGTTGACCCCCAGTCTATGTTAGATAGTAAACCTAATGGTTGACCCCCAGTCTATGTTAGATAGTAAACATAATGGTTGACCCCCAGTCTATGTTAGATAGTAAACCTTATGGTTGACCCCCAGTCTATGTTAGATAGTAAACATAATGGTTGACCCCCAGTCTATATAAGATAGTAAACCTAATGGTTGATACCCAGTCCATTAAGATAGTAAACCTAATGGTTGACACACAGTCTATGTTAGATAGTAAACATAATGGTTGACCCCCAGTCTTTGTTAGATAGTAAACCTTGTGTGTTCCACAGATGCCATATGCAGTATTGTGAACCCACAGTATATTGTGTACTATTGAAAATAACATGGCCATCTCCATCACAAAACTTTTGATAACATATTAGTGTCATTTACACTTTCACACTTGCAGATGCACTGCAACCAGATCACTGTATTTACCTCTGCAACTTTTGAAAACATTGTTGCTAAAGAAGAATATGCTCATGAATAAGCTATTTTTACTTTGACCACACTTCTTTCATCTTTTTCCAAAAAATGTAAAGATTTTCAGTACTTTTTGCCTTGATGTGTCCAAAGATGTCTGCTGAACATTTATGTCATTCATGAAACTGTTAAATTGGGAAATGCATGTGTCTGTGATATGACATTTGAAGCAGAACTATCAATAAACATTATATTCACAAATAGATGCCGCTGAATAAATATTTCATGCCAGTAAAACTTTCTGTATATTTATTTGTTAGCTGGAAGACAAGGGGATGGTGCTGAAGGTATGTATCTGTTTTTAACTTCACAGAATTACTAGTTTACAAATTAATTGATAATTTTATGTTCAACACAACGTCAGCAGTGGTTCGAAATGTGTAACTCCTTTAATTGCAGTTAAAAGTTAAGGTCATAATCTAGATATTCATTCCAATGAACTTGAAACTGTCTTACAATGGTTAATAGACTCAAAGAAATATCAGTCCGTCAGTCCGTCATGGTGTAACATTCGATCATTGTTTATCATGTGTTTCAAAGACAAGTTCAGTCAGTACGAAGGTCAATGGCAGGCTACAGTTTCTGGTACCCCTTTCCAAATACAACAAATCGGCAGCAGACGAGTTTGAAATGAGGCAGACAAATATAAGAGGCATCAGGAAGTGTCTGTATGAGGGAAAGGGTTAAGAAAATGACTTGGTTTTGGTCACATGTCTTATTGAATCTAGTGCTATTTTGCCTAAATCTGTGTTACAATTCAACCCTTTTCGACTTGCAGACAAACTCTGACACATCTGTAGCAGACAGCATCTGAAAACATTGTGGCAAAAGGAGAAGCTGCTTAAATATTTTTTAAAGTTGTCTGCTGTAGAATTATTGTAAATAGGAAAGGGGTTAAACAATACACTTCCAATCAATCTTTATAAGATGATTTGTTCTGGACATGGCTAAAAGGTTTCCTATTGATCCCATTTGTTGATACCACATTTCATTTCATTTTTAGGAATAACTGACATCATTGATTTCCAAAACAAGTTAAAAGTTTTGGCAAAATATAATTCACCTACCTTTATGGGTTGTGCACTTTGGAAAAAGCTGCCACAACCAGGAACGTAGATAAGGCTATGTTCCTGCCCAAATGCATGAATTACACTGATGTCAGTTAAGTCTGTCAGTGATGGTGTAAATTATACCTGATTGTTTTTCCAATTAAGGTCTTATAACCCCTTTCCAACATACAACAACCCCTTTCTGATGCCTCTTCTGCAGACGACATTTGTAAACATTGTGGCAAAAGGAGAAATTGCTCATAATGAACAACTTCTTCTTCTGCCACTACAATGCTTTCAAATCTACTCAATAATCACTCTTTCATTAAGAAAGAATATTGTCATTTTCTAATTACATGCTTTCATTGTCGTCTGCTGCAGATTTATTGTATTTGGGAAATGGTTGTACATAGAGGAATAGATTGGGCCTATATATTTCCCTCATATAGACACTTTCTGACGACTCTGCAGCAGACAGCTTTTTGAAAACATAGTGACAAAAGAAGAAATTGCTCAAAACGAGCAATTTCTCCTTTTGACACTATGTTTTCCACTTTTAGTCATAGGTTATCTATTCAATTATAGAGATTTTCTATTTTTTGACAAAATATGTTCAAAGTCATCTGCTGCAGAAATGTTGTATGATGGAAAGGGTTAAAGACCACCCATGGGAAGAGAATGACCTGGTCTTTGTTCACAGGTGGTCTTTAACTACAGGGTCATTTATGCAAACAATGAGTAATTTGGAAATTAAAAATGTGGTTGGAATAGACAGGGAATTGCTATACTAAGGTGGTCGATAGGTTTGACTGTAATGGAAATAGTTATATAATACCATATTTATTCGTTTTGCAGAAATACTAGATTATGCGCAATCATTGATTTAGCTTTGAAATCAAATATTTGTAGACTTCAGTCAAAATGGTTGTAACTACTTATTGCCGCAAGATGTAGTTACAACTGTTCAACATGGAGCGAATTAAAATGTTAGTTAACCCTTTACCTCATATAGACGCTTTCTGATGCCTCTGCAGCAGACGGCTTTTTCAAAACATAGTGACAAAAGACGAAATTGCTCAGAACGAGCAATTTCTCCGTTTGCCACAATTTTTTCCACTTTTTGTCATAGGTTATCCATTCAATTATAGAGATTTCCTATTTTTTGACAAAAGTCGTCTGCTGCAGAATTGTCGTATGAGGGGTTAAGATTTAGATTTATTGTACACATTTTTGTAATTACAGTGTCTGACGGATTTTCTGAGTATAGAGGTATTATACTGTCATCATTATAAATTTAATATTTTTTTCTCTCCCTTTTTTTACACCATTTTTTCACAACACAAAGTCCCAAAAAATCATAATTTATTTAGGGTTGTTATGATTTTAAAAAAGAAACTACCTTAGTTATTTTTTGCTCGACTATTTTGGAGAATATGAGAGCTAATTGTAATTATCCTGGCGTCGGTGTCACACCTTGGTTAAGGTTTTGCATGCAAGTACATAATTATATTTCCCCATGGCTCAGTTACTTCTGGATGTATTGCATTGAAACTTTCTACAATGCTTTCCATATATCACACCTATGTAAATAATCAAGTGTAAAAACACTATCCTGCATATAATCCAAATTATGACCTTATGTTTTACTAAGAAATTCTGGTTAAAGTTTTGCCTGCAACTACATTAAGAGTCCATATCTCAGTAGCTACTAGATGCATTGCATTGAAACTGTTTATAGCCCTTCCCAACTAACACACCTATGTAAATAATCAAGATGGATAACTCTTTCGTGCATGTAATGCAAACTATTGCCCTTTATTATTTGACTTAGAAATTATGGTTAGTGTTGCATGCAACTACATTAGAGTCTATATCTCAGTAACTTAGCGGTGGAATATTTGAGTCTTATGGACAGCTCTCGTTACATATACGGTAATTGTTTGTGTTGGTGTAAGATCCAGGTATATTTATATCTCACAGTTCGCATGAAATGTGATATTTCCATGAGAAAATATTTCTTTTGGAACTCACAAATGCTTTATTTAATCTTCCCAAACAACAGTTACAACACTGGTTATTTCACAGTTTATGAAACAGATGACATTGTAGAGACTGCAAAAAGAAAATGTAAAAAGTGAAAATTAACGCACAGTAAATGCTCTTGTTTCCATCAGCGAATTAATCAGGATATATTAGAATCCCATTGTTATTTCTCTTTATTCAATTGCTATAAATACAAATCAGTAAAAATTATTAAGCATAAATCAAACATTATTTGTAGTAAGATAATTTACATGAGTATATCAAAATGTACTCATGCTTTTCTTCCCATTTTGTTATGATAAGGTTGACATGTCACGCTATATTGAGCTCTACAGTTTATTTTCATGTTCTAATAATTCAAGCAAAGGGAAAAAATGTCTATGGGTATATTATTGAATATATTTTCTTTTTACACCATTTACACAACACAAAGTCCTGGAAAATAAAATGTCGGTGTTTAGTCAAGAAGTGATCATCTCTAAATTTTATTTAAGATTTAACCCTTTCTCACATACAACAATTCTGCAGCAGTTGACTTCGAAAACATAGTGACAAAAACCTGAAAAATCTCCATGAAAAATAGCTAAATAAAGTTGAAAATGAGCAATTCCACCTTTGGCCACATTGTTTTCAAAAGTCATCTGCTGCTTTTGCGCCAAAATGAGCGTCTGCAGGTGGGACAGGGTTAAGAGGCAGATACAAATCATATCACTACAAAGGGGATCTAGCTGTTTCCAATCTAAACAAAATCTTCAGCAAAACATCTAGGCAAAATTATGGAAAATATCTATAATCTAAAGTATAATTATTTATAATTGAAATGAAATTAGGGTTGAAACATTGTGGCAAAAGGAGGAATTGCTTATGATGAGTTAATTTCTCCTTTTGCAACAATGTTTTCCATTAGTCCTTTTGCAACAATGTTTTCCATTAGTCCTCTGCTGCCATAGTGTGTCACAATGAACCTGCAAGTGTGAAGGGGTCAAACACTATCAGAGTTGAAGCTTAGGGGAATATGTGCATATTGCATAGGCTCTCTAAAGCCACGGTCAGATCTTATGGTCACGCACGTAGTTAACATTTGAAAGCAGTTCACCGTAATGCCACTACGGTCAACTAGGTAGAAGTAGGGTGAAGTAGGTTAACTAGGGTATCATTATGGGTAGATACGGTCAACTACATTGAACTACATGTGAACTACATTCAAAGTACACACAACTACGGTAAACTACGGTCAAAAATGGTCAACTAGGGTCACAGTAGGGTCTTGGCATCTAAGCTCACCGTAGAGATATTTTGAACATGTTGAAAAAAATTGTGCTAACCACGGCCAAGTCATGGGTTTCTTGAATTTCAAACTACGTTGAACTACAGTTAACTACGTCTAATTAGGTTTAATATATTTAACTACAGTCCACTACGGTCAACTACGTGCATGACCATAAGATGTGACCACGGCTTTGAGCCTTTCCCATTTGCATGTGCATTATTACCCTTTCTTGCTTGACTTCGCTTGTTGTTTTATTGGAGTTATATGGCATTTTCATCAAATTTGCTATGTTTATCCTTTTCCTGCAAAAAGATGCATTCAATTGCAGAGACCCGGCCGGGTAGCTCAATTGGTAGCGTATCTGACTCGTGATCTGGAGGTCACGGGTTCGATACCCGGTTGCGGCGACATTCTTTCGGGCGATGTTTTCCATTGCCTCTCACCTCTGATCTATGTGAGAAAGTAGTCAGTGGCTTCGAAAGAATGTTGTGTAAGTACTGGTGTGGGAAAGCCAGGAAAACATGGATAGGTGCACTGACCGCCGTGATATGACCAAAGCTGTTGAAAGCGGCGTTAAACTCCAAACAAACAAAAACAAACAAACAATTGCAGAGACCTTTGAAAACGTTGCAGCAAAAGAAGCAATTTCTAATAATGATAATTTTTTCATTTTGTTACAATGTTTTCAATTCTATACATTGGTGTTTTCACTGTTGTCTCCTGCAGATTTGTTGTAAAACATTGGTTTAATAATATATATTTGTTATAGTTTTTTATCATTTTGAACTATATAAATAGCCATGCTAACATAAACCAATGTTTAACCTTTCCACATACTGGCAGATTTTGACGAGGCAAACAACTTTTGATGAGAAATTTCATCTTTTGACACAATGTTTTTGAAGGTAGATTGCCGTAGATCCTATCTATGAGAATGGGTAAAACCATTAATTTCTACAGCTGGTCTGAATTTAGATGAGTACAAAAATAAATATTTTTTATATCAGCTAGGTTTAAGAGATTATCTAGTATTAATTAACCCTTTCCCTACAAATCTGCCGCAGATGACTTTGAAAATGTTTCAGCAAAAAAAGTTAATGTAAAGAGTTTAAAACATTGTGTCAAAAGGAAGAAAATGCTCATCAGATGCAATTTCTCCTTATGCCACAATGTTTTCAAAAGTGGGTGTCAGGAAGCATCTGTATTTGGGACAGGGTTTTACTGCTATGATTGCTTAACCCTTTCCCTCCTAAAGAAGCTTACTGACGCCTCTGCAGCAGACGGCTTTTTGAAAACATTGTGACAAAAGAAGAAATTGCTCAAAACAAGCAATTTCTCCTTTTGCCACAATGTTTACCACTTTTAGTCATAGTTTATCCATTGAATTAAAGAGATTTTGTATTTTTTGATAAAATATGTTCAAAGTCGTCTGCTGCAGAATTGTCTTATGAGGGAAAGGGTTAATGATGTCAGCATGCAGATGGAAATAGATTAGCATCAGCAGCAGACCGATAGTTAACCCTTTCCCCTCATTACAATAAATCTGCAGCTGACGACTTTGAAATTATCAAGTCCAAAATTTAGAAAATATCCATAAATGGTAGTATAAATATTGAATAGAATTTAAATCATTGTGACAAATGGAGAAATTGCTCATCATGAGCAATTTCTCCATTTGCCACTATGATTTCAAAAGTCATCTGCTTCAGAGGCGTCAGAAAGAGTCTACATGAGGGAAAGTGTTAAAACAATTAATGCTTCATAATGTGAAATTTTGGATGATGAGCAATTTCTCTTTTCCCAAATACAACAATTCTGCAGCAGAAGACTTTGAAAACATCTTGACAAAAATATGAAAAATATCTATAAATGAAAGTAGGATTATTCAAAAGAGTTGAAAACATCTGTATAATTATGGGAAAGGGTTATAAACTTTGTCCAATGTTTATACTTTCATTTTATAGAGAGTTTTGCCTGCCAGCCTTTCTTTTTTATGCCCCCCCCGGAATCTCTGATTCGGGGGGCATATAGTTTTTGGCCTGTCTGTCTGTCTGTCTGCACGTTGGTCTGCACGTCTGTCTGTCTGTCTGTCTGCAAAAAAAAAACTTTAACCTTGACCACTTCTTTTGAACCATAACAGGTACGGCTACCATATTTCACATGTGTATTCCTTGTGACATGACCTTTCTGTCAGTACCAAAATTTTTGACCTTGCGACCTTGACCTTTGACCTAGATGTAGTTTTTGGCCTGTCTGCACGAAAAAAACTTTAACCTTGACCACTACTTTTGAACCATAACAGGTACGGCTACCATATTTCACATGTGTATTCCTTGTGACATTACCTTTCTGTCAGTACCAAAATGTTTGACCTTGCGACCTTGACCTTTGACCTAGATGTTGCCATTCTCGAAAAAAACTTTAACCTTGACCACTTCTTTTGAACCATAACAGGTACGGCTACCATATTTCACATGTGTATTCCTTGTGACATTACCTTTCTGTCAGTACCAAAATGTTTGACCTTGCGACCTTGACCTTTGACCTAGATGTTGCCATTCTCGAAAAAAACTTTAACCTTGGCCATTACTTTTGAACCATAACAGGTACGGCTACCATATTTCACATGTGTATTCCTTGTGACATGACCTCTCTGTCAGTACCAACATTTTTGACCTTGCGTCCTTGACCTTTGACCTAGATGTTGCCATTCTCGAAAAAAACTTTAACCTTGGCTATTACTTTTGAACCATAACAGATACGGCTACCATATTTCACATGTGTATTCCTTGTGACATGACCTTTCTGTCAGTACCAACATTTTTGACCTTGCGACCTTGACCTTTGACCTAGATGTTGCCATTCTCAATTTTTTTTTAACCTTCCCCACTTCTTTTGAACCATAACAGGTAAGGCTACCATATTTCACATGTGTATACCTTGTGACATGACCTTTCTGTCAGTACCAAAATTTTTCACCTTGCGACCTTGACCTTTGACCTAGATGTTGCCATTCTCGAAAAAAACTTTAACTTTGACCACTACTTTTGAACCATAACAGGTACGGCTACCATATTTCACATGTGTATTCCTTGTGACATGACCTTTCTGTCAGTACCAACATTTTTGACCTGGCGACCTTGACCTTTGACCTAGATGTTGCCATTGGGGGGCATCAGTGTTTCACAAACACATCTTGTTTTTTTAAATGCTCCATGTGCATCTGCATGTGTGAAAGGATCAATATTTGTTTAATTAACATTCCATATTCATTTCTCATTTCATTGACTTTTTATTTCTTGTAATTGTGTAAGTGAATCTAATACATGATGTATTTTGTAATGTAGGTTTTTTATTTAAATTTAAGTTAAACCTTTATGAAAGACTGAAACCCACATGCACTCTAGATCGACCTTGTAGCAGTAAGAAAGTGCACACTTTTTAAATCTCTCTTTAATTATTCTAGATTGACCTTGTAGAAGTAATAAAGTGCACACTTTTTTCTCTCTTTAATTAGTGTGGTTGGTATTTGAGAATATATTTATGAAATGGAACTCTTAGAATTAATTTAAAAACACAGGCCTATCACTTATATTTCACAATATTCAAAAAGGTGCTTTAATTAGATATATCAATAAAATGTTCTTTTTGATCACTTGAGCACAAACATAATCAAGGTAAGGTATTGTTATCGGTCTAGCTGTGTCCGTTCATTTTATTTTTTGTTCTTCTTAAAATGACATCCCCTCCTAAATCAATTAGCTGATGTTGATAAAACATTGCAGGTATTAAACTATTCTGAATACTAGTACAAGATAGGCCAAAGGTGAGCCATTAGGGGCCTTCATGGCTCTCTTGTTAATTATTATTATGATTATTGTTTTAATAAGATCCAATTTCTCACAAATAACAAATCTGAAGCAGATGACGGAAAACCATTTAGGTAAATATATGGAAAATCAATGTAAATGAAACTATAAATATTGAATAGTGCTGAAAACATTGTGGCATCAGGAGTAATTTCTCATTTTGCCACAATGTTTCAAAACTCATCTGCTGCTGAATCAGAATGCATCTGAAAGTTGGAATGAGTTAACCCTTTCCCTCATATAGACACTTTCTGAGGCCTCTGCAGCAGACAGCTTTGAAAACAAAGTGACAAAGGAAGAAAATGCTCAAAACAAGCAATTTCTCCTTTTGACACAATGTTTTCCACTTTTAGTCATAGGTTATCCATTCAATTATAGAGATTTTCTATTTTTTGACAAAATATGTTAAATGTCGTCTCCTGCAGAATTGTCGTATGAGGGAAAGGGTTAAATTAGAATCCAAACTGATATTTCATTTATCATAAGTATCCTTTCCAATTTATTGATGCACAAGTTGATTCAATTGTAGCAGACAACTTCTGAACAAATGGTGGCATACAGAGAAATTGTTTGTTTCTATTCAATAATTTTCAATATTTTTGCCTAAATGTTTCCAAAGAGATCTGCTGCAGATTCAGGGTTTGTTCATGAATTAATTCTTTGTCATAGAAATATCTTTAAATGAAAAAAGTTTATGAAAATGTTTTTAGGAAGGTTATTTTTTCTAAGCATACAGAAATGTTGTATTTGTTCGTGGTTTCTAATTTAATTTATACACAATTTTGGTACATTGTATTTCTTTTCTAGATGTGGTTCCAAATAGAAATGCTCTGTTTCTATAACAGTATTTATTTTTGAAATTTAATCATGCTTTGAATACAATTTGTTTGGTAAGACATGTGTGCACTTAGAAGTACAATGTACGTTCTACATATTTTACAACTATATTATCTAAAACTTAAAGCTAATCTAAACTGACAGTGCACCACACTGTGGCAAAAGAAGACTTTTTCTCTTTATGAAATTGTTTTTCATGCAATGTCAAAAGTCATCTGCTGCAGAGGGTAAAGGTTTATAGTGACAAATGCAATTAAAATCTATCTTTGCATCAATATTATTCTGTATACTGTTTGTTAAATGCTTATTATATGGAAAGTTTCAATGACCATTTAACAAACAGTACTACTCCAGAACAGCCTGTGTGAATGTGCAGGGTAGATCTGGTTCTGCTAAGTCATACAGCTGTTTTCTTTAGTAGAGGACCACCCATAAATGCAAACTTGTTCTCCAATATAAATACAATTATGCCTTTCCCATGAACTAGCAAATTTTGACGCCTCTGCATCAGAAGACTTTTGAAAAAATTGTCACAAAAGCAGAAATTGCTTATGATGCACAATTTCTCCTTTTGCCCAAATGTTTTTTATCCAATTCAATTATTAAACTTTTATTTATAGACATTTTTTGTACTTTCAAAGTCATCTGCTGCAGATTTGATGTTTGTGGAAAACCATTTACTTAACATTTAAAGTCTATTACAATAAACTTGTTAAGAAATAAATTTTAAAGTACTCAAGAAAAACCAGCGTAGCTTTCTTGTGGCTTATATAGAAAGAGGGCATTTTGTGCATTCTTGCTATCTGATACAGATTCATGCTGTCTATTAGAAGCTTCTTGAAAGATCCTAAGACTGATTGACAAGCAGTGCAGATCCAGATCAAACTGTGAGGATATGCAAGTTGATTTAGAGCTTCACTTGTCGCGAACTCTGTATGATTGGTCTTGCAGCAGACGACTTTGAACACATCATATAGAAAATACTTATTGATGAAAGGGTAATTATTGAAAAGTGTTGAAAACATTGTGGCAAAAGGACTATTCTGTTAATGGAATGGATGAAAACATTGTGGAAAAATGCTTCTGCATGTGGAAAAGTTTTAACCCTTTCCCACATATAGACGTTTTATAATTGCTCAAAACAAGCAATTTCTCCATTTGGCACAATTTTCAACTCTATTCAGTAATGATATATTCATTTATAGAGATTTTCTGTGTTTTTGCGTAGCTGTTTGCAAAGCCGTCTGCTGCAGATTTGTAAAGAATTGCATGTGGTAAAGTGTTAACATGTTTAATTTTTCAGGTAAAGACGATGTTTTTGGAGAGAATATCATTAAATATAAGACGGTGGGCAAGTCAAGTTGTAATGTGAGAGCCCTGACCTATTGCGACCTTCACAAAATACATCGGGATGACCTTCTCGAGATTTTAGAAGTCTATCCAGAGTTTGCGGACTTTTTTGTGAAGAATCTAGAAGTCACCTTTGACCTTAGGGATGTAAGTTTGGTGTAATATACATGTAGTAACTCCAGTTTTAATTCCAAACAAAGAGTTATCTATTTATGCAAGTTTTCGATGACATGTTTTATCTTGCCTTTTTCTCGTCGTCATGATATAACTGAAATAATGTTTAAAGCGGTATATATATATAAACCTAAAAAAAAATCATCTATTTCCCAAGTACGGTACTGATGTGACAAATGACATCATTGCTTAAAAAAGGTTGCTGTGTCATCAAAAGCTAGTAAAACAAAATTAATATACAAATATCCTCAAAAAGAAATTTTAATTTTATTCTTCCAAAAAATGGCAGTGTATTCCTAGTGGTTTTATGCCTATACACAGAACAAAATAGAAACTATAATTTCAACTTAACCCTTTCCCACATGCAATAAATCTACCGCAGACAAACATCTAAGCAAAAACATGGAAAATCTTCATAAATAGAAGCAAAATAATTGAGGAGAGTTGAAAACATTGTGTTGTTTTAAAAAGAAGAAATTGCTCATTAAGTGCAATTTCTCCTTATGCCAAAATGTTTTCAAAAGTTTTCTGCTACAGAGTCATTAGAAAGCGTATGTATGTGGGAAATGATTGAGCCGATACAGCCCATGGTTGATATACAAATGTACATGCAGAAATTATTAAGACATAATAAAAGATAATTAATGGCAATTAATTAAGAGTAATTTAAATATATAATTATGTGATGATATAAAGGGGATGATAAAAAACACCTTTTCATCTGACATTTCTCTTCTCTTTTCTTTCCAGAGAACACTAACGAGTGATGAAGAAAGGACAGACTTTATGACGGGGCGTAGTACAGAGGATGATGAGGACGTCGAAGTTACTCGAAAGAATTTACGTAAACGCCACAGAGCCAAAACCAAATCAAACATCGAGTCTTTAAGTATGTGTCGGTTTGATTTCATGATCAATGAAGCACTCTTATGTAGTCCTTTAACCCTTTCCCTCATAGGACAATTCTGCAGCAGACGACTTTGAACATATTTTGTCAAAAAATAGAAAACCTCTATAATTGAATGGATAACCTATAACTAAAAGTGGTAAACATTGTGTCAAAAGGAGAAATTAATCGTTTTGAGCAATTTCTTCTTTTGGCACTATGTTTTCAAAAAGCCGTCTGCTGCAGAGGCATCAGAAAGCGTCTATATGAGGGAAAGCGTTAAATAGACAAAAGGGGAAAAGGGAAAAAGTAAAGTCTACTTTATAAAGTGCTTATTGATTTGGTTTCAGTTAAAACTTTATGTAAATGGAACAGTTAATGAACTTTTCCCACATTGTTTTCAAAAACTGCCTTCTTCAGATGCGATAAATTTATGTTTTATTGTTTATATATTTAATATTTCTTCCATAAACACTTTGCTTATTGTTTATTTGAAAGGTGACATGTCATGAAAATATATATAACATGTTAAATTGTGTTTTAGAACTATAAGCTGTAGCAGCTTATGTCAATACAAAATTTGCCTTTTTCTTTTTGTATCTACAAGTGGAAAAGGGTTAAAACAATATTTTCATGTACAGGCGGTGAGGAGACAGAGTCGTACCGTTTCCGCCCTCGCCGAGTACGGAAACTGAGGAATATGTCAGATCCCACCCCAAACATATCAATGTCTTTTGAGGACTCCACTGACGAGGAGATTCGGGAGAGCGGTGTCGGAATCCTCGAGTTTTCCCCGGCAAAAGCAGGTCAAGATGTAACGCCTGTGAGCTATCATTTCAATAATGTTCCGCCTAAGGAACGGAAACAATCATCATCGTCAGGACTGGCTACTCTTGCAGGTATTTATAGCATTCATTCCTTATGAAGAACTTTAACATTTTCCCTCATACGACAATTCTGCATCAGACAACTTTGAACGTATTTTGTAAAAAAATGGCAAATATCTATAATTGGATAACCTATGACTAAAAGTGGAAAACCTTGTGGCAAAAGGAGAAATTGCTCGTTTTGAGCAATTTCTTCTTTTGTCACTATGTTTTCAAAAAGCCGTCTGCTGCAGAGGCGTCAGAAAGCATCTATATGAGGGAAAGGGTTATAAACCTTTTCCAACATACAACACATCTGAAACAGATGACTTTATAAAAAACATCAAGGCTAAACTATGGGAAATTTCTCTTAATGTAAGAACAATTTATGATTATAGACCAGATAACTTTGTGGGAAAACGAGAAATTGCTTATTGTCAGCAACTTCTCCTTTCCTGCATTGTTTCAAAAGTTCTCACCTGCAAAAGTATCGAAATGTATCTGCTTGTCAGATATGGTTCAGAAAATAAAATTAAAAGCCCCACACATATCTTGCTTGAAATGTGTGTGCTTTGAAAGTGATTTGAAGGAAAATATTTTGAAAAAAGGGAAAAGTTCTTTCTGTTTTTCTGCAAGTAAAGGTTTAAATAATCAGTTGTACATCATCTCAGATTTCCAATCTTTCTTTAAAATTGCAAAAGTCCTTGATTTATTCTGATCTTGTCAAGGCCTTGAAAATATTTTGTCTTAAGCTTTGGCAACTCTTACCCCCATGTGGTTGACATCATCTACTGCAACATGGTGAGGCATCTCTTGAAAATAATTGTGGAAAAAGAAGATATTGCTCAGAATGAATCAATCATGTTTGTCCTATTTTGGACTGTGAACACCAAAATGCTCCTGGTACTTTGAAAGTTTTTGAACTCGGCACAGAGTCAGAAACATGATTTTAGAAAATAGGTTTCACCATGAAAACTCTTTTCCGCGTACAATAAATTTGCAGCAGATGACTTTAAAAACAGCAAGGCAAAACAGTGCAAACTCTCGATAAATAAAAGTGTAATTATTGGAGAAGTTGAAAATATGATTTCTCCATTTACGACAATATTTTCAAAAAATGCCGGCAGGTAATGCGTTTGCAAGTGGGAAAGAGTTCCAACATTTAAAAAGTATGCAGCAGACGACTTTGATATCATATTGGCAAAAATGCGAAAAAATCTCCATAAATGAGAGTTTAATTAACATAAAGAGTTGAAAACATTGTGGCAAAAGGATAAATAACTCATTATGAGCTATTTCTTCTTTTGCCACAATGTTTTCAAAAGTCGTCTGCTGCAGAGGGATCAGAATGTACCTGTATTTGCAAAAGGGTTAATGTTGATGATTTTTCAGGTGCTTTATCGAGTGTGAACAATTTTGTGAGTTCCATGACGGAGAGTAAAAGTCAGGGGAAAGAGGCCGACACAGCTCCTCTCCTTAACGAATCCACCACACCCGACGCCCAGGTATATTTCATAAATTTGTTTCTCATAGTGGCTTCAGTCTTGAGGTTAGAAAATACTATTTTCATAGACTGAAGAGATCTCCTTGGAATTTTTATTTATGCATATGAAAACACTCTTTAGACATTTGTTTCACCGTTTCCCACATATAGACGCTTTCTGACGCCTCTGCAGCAGATGACTTTTGAAATCATTGTTGCAAAAGGAGAAATTGCTCATTTTGCCACAATGTTCTCCACTTTTATTCATAGGTTATCCATTTAATTATAGAGATTTTCTATTTTTTGACAAAATATGTCCAAGGTCGTCTGCTGCAGAATTGTTGTATGAGGGAAAGGGTTAACTCTTTCCCATATAAAGACGCTTTCAGACGCTTCTGCAGCAGATGATTTTTGAAATCATTGTGGTAAATAGAGAAATTGCTACAATGATTTCAACTCTATTCAATCATCATACTTTCTTTTATAGAGATTTTCTATATTTTGGACTAGAAGTCTGCTGCAGATATTATTGTATGTGGGCAAGTGTTGACCCTTAATTTCCCACTTTCAGGTCTATGCAGCACACGCTTTGTTTGCCGCAATGTTTTCAATGGTTGTCGGCTGCATATGCCTGAAAATACATCAATAAGTCAATAATTATACTTTCAATTATATAGCTTTTAAATATGTTTTACGTAGATGTTTTTCAAAATCAACTGCTACAGATCTGCTATATGTCGGTATACTATTTGTTAACCCTTTCCCACATACAATAAAACTTTAACAGATTACTTTCATCTTATTCTTAGCAAAAAAAGGGAATATCTCTATAACTAACATGTTGATTATTGAATACAGTTGAAAACATGTTTAAAGCGAAATTGCTCATTATCAGCAATTTCTTCTTTTGTCACAATGTTTTCAAAATTTATCTGCTGCAGTGGTGTTAAAAAGTGTATGTATGTGGAAAAGGGTTAAAGTTACATATTTTACGTAGTTTGTGAAGCAATTTTGTTTTACTTGTATTAATCTCTCTTTATGTCGTCTACAAATGTACCTGCATGGATACTCAACCAAAACTGTGACTTTGTAAATTGGGTGGACAAAAATGTTCACTCTTTCTGTTTTGTCTCTTGATGTGAAATTGTTCTTTGAATTGTTATCTCACATGATATCTTTGAAAGGATCATAAGGGAAAAGATGTGACATGGGAGATTTAGGAAGAATTAGTTTTATACAAATTTCAACAACAATGTGGACAAAGCAGAATTTACTCAATTTGAACAGTTTCTCCTTTTCCCAAGATGATAACAATGTTTGTATTACATGTACCGGTAACCCTTTCGCACATGCAGGCGCATTTTTAGCAGACTTATCTGGAAAACATTTTACAATGTTGCAAAAGTAAAAATAATTCATACCGGTAATAAGCAACTCTTCTTAATAATCATACCTCCATTTATAGCGATTGTCCTTAATTTTTTCTGGTTGTTTTCAAATTAGGTCTCCAACAGATGACATTTAGAGAAAGCTTTTTTATCAGTGTTGTCTAAATTATCGAAAGGATTAAATATAGAGAACTGAAGAAGCATATTTATATATAAAATATTATTTATGGATAAAATTACAACCTATAGTTTTGTATTGGTACTGTTTTTCTAGAGAAAGGCGATGTCCAGTTCTAGTGTGCCGAAATCCACGTCCAGTATGACCCTACCACTCTCCACTCCCTCCAGCCATTCCCAATTTGATGATAATCAGAGTGGTCACTGTGAACAGACTGGCCAGACCTCGAGTCAAGTGGACACTCATCTCCCTTCGGCCACTTCAGTAGAAGTAGAAAAAAGACTCGATCTTCTAGGAAGGTTAGTAACGTGTTTATCCCTTTTCAATATACAACAATTCTGCAGCAGACGACTTTGAAAACTTTTATGCAAACTTTGTGGAAAATTTCTTTATGGAACACTATTACAAAAAGAAGAAAACATAGTACATGTATTCATAATGAGCAATTTGTCCTTTTAACTCAATGTTTCAAAAGTTGTCTGCTGCTAAGGCTTTTAAAGGAATCTGAGACATGATACCTTGGTGAATGTCCGTAGTATCCAGTCTCGCTTTGTAAACCAACCGAGGAACAATCATGAAGGTACTGTTTTTACCTACATTTCAAGTGCAGTGGACATAATGATGTATTCACATGTCAACAGTCAATTCATTTTCACAATAGTTTTACTATATATCTTAAGGTTTCTCTTTTGTATTGTATATAATAAAGAAAAGAAAAATTATGTTGCAGTAGCAATTCAGGTTATAGCATTGTCTACTTGGGGCTTGGACAATTTTGACATCTCTCTCGACCTTGAGTCTCACAAGATATCAATTGTCCATGTGCCTCGTAGTACAATATCAAACCAGATATCGCTACTCCAGCATAATATTCTTCCCTTTGTATTGACATTTTACAGACAACTTACTCGTCTCGAGTTAAAGTTAAATTCCGACATCACGTTGATATTATCCATATTACAACGGCAAGCTCAAGGTGGAATCGATACATATGTTAACCCAGAAGAAAGCCCTCCAGACTGTAGCAAGCAGCCAGTGAGTAGCAGCCAACATTCATCGGCTGCTAATAGCCAGCAATCAACTGTAGTAGCTAGCCATTGTTGTGATATTTCCATACCAGAACAGGTAATGATCATCATATTCCCTGATACAGATAACTTTTGATGTCAATGCAGAAGTATGATGACATTTGAAAAAGGAGAAAGTAGTTTTCAACAAAATCTCCATTGCCCCTGGTCGTTGTGCCTTCTCCCTTGTCAGGGTGACGCTAAAGGATCACTTCTCTGTTGTCTGTCCGTCTGTATTGCTTTTGTTGAAAGGCAATAGATGTGTTCCATTGAAAAGTTGTGTTTTAACCCTGTATAAAAAATATATATATACCTGTATAGGTAAAAACTTGAAACTGTCTAGGCAAAAATTTGGACAATCTCTATAAACAAAACTGATTATTAAAAGAGTTAAAAACCTTGTGACACAATTGTTTCAAGTTATGTAAAAGCTGTCTGCTGTAGAGGTGTCAACAAGTAGGAAACGTTGAAAACATTGTGAGTGAAGTGGAAAAATGCTAAAAGGAGCCAATTTCTCCTTTTCCCACATTATCAAATCTATATTCAAATTACATTTCCTTATTTACAAGATAACAATTTTTTAATCAGATATTTTCAAAAATGGCAACTTAAAAAATCAAGTCAGGTAAATCTCTTTAGAATAGTAATTTCAAGTACATGAATTCTACTTAGATTCCTCCCAAACTTTATTGGATCTTATCAAACAAAATCCTTATTGCATCTTTTACAGTGGTAAACTGAATTGTGTTCGTCTTTTTTTTCTCAGCTTGAAATCGTACCAGATAGTGCTGCTTCCTACGAGTCTCCATGGCAACGACGTTCCGGTGAAACTAGTCCACTGTCCAATATACCGGAATCTCAATGTACTTATAGTTCGGGGGCGACCGCTGGTCAGTTTGCAATCACACCGGCACTTAGTTTGTCAGACTCATTTTCTCACATACACTCGTCAAAATCCGCTACGGCAATGGACCAATCAATGCACACATCGATGAGTCAGTCGGTAGACACGCCTCTATGTGAGCAAGAGACTCAGTATACATCAGTGTCGGAAGATCAGACATTCGACGAAGACTCACAAAGTCTGTCAGGTGATCAACGTTCGGAAACGGAAGAGCAGTATGAAGCACAGGATCTCAATATCGAAGGACAGTCATGTGACGTTAATGAGTCACTTGATCCAGACGATAATCAAGTGTTGTATGACACAAGTCAGGTGCAGTTCGATTCTGACGATGAGTTGCTAGGCAACGAACAGTCTCAGTTTGATTGTGAAGTGGGAACGAGACCGGACATGGATGACACTGTACCAGAGAGTGGGAAAAAACGGGGGAAGAATACACTAGTGTAGCATTAGAAATGTTAGCCGATCTTCCTCCTCCATTTGTTATATAACCCTTTCCCTCATACGGCAATTCTGCAGCAGACGACTTTGAACGTATTTTGTGATAAAAAATAGAAAATCTCCATAATTGAATGGATAACCTATGACAAAAAGTGGAAAACATTGTGGCAAAAGATGAAATTGCACGTTTTGTGCAATTTCTTCTTTTGTCACTATGTTTTGAAAAAGCCGTCTGCTGCAGAGGCGTCTGAAAGCGTCTTTATGAGGGAAAGGGTTAATGTCATTCCTTCAATTCAGAGGACTAGATAAGGATTTAGTAAACTGGTCTTTCTGCCATGATACTCATTAAAACCTTGGTTGTGACCTATTCTTTTGAGTACCCACAACATAGGTTTTGGAGGTCAAATTAGGATTCTAGAACACACACAAATTCTAGAACATGCAAAATGTACACCCCTTTATCTAGAGCCCTGCTTTCATACAGGTAGTGTGATTCAATTTGTCGGGTACAGTTTGAAAACTCGGAATTTCTCCGGAGCATTAACATCTTTAGAGTAACAGCTTAATCCTTTCCACCACATCACAATTCTACAGCAGATGATTTATGAAACGTTCAGGCAAATCACTTTTAACCCTTACCCACATACAGCAAATCTGCAGCAAACGACTTTGAAAACATATAGGGCAAAAACATGAAAAATCTCCATAAATGAGTTTAATTGTTAAAAGTTGAAAACATTATGGCAAAAGGATAAATGGCTCGGCATGAGCAATTTCTTCTTTTGCCACAATGTTTTCAAAAAGTCGTCTGCTGCAGAGGTGTTAGAAAGCGTCTATATGTGGGAAGGGTTGATTAAAGTTTAATTATTAAATAAAATTGAAAACATTGTGGCAAAGGAAAAATTTATTATTAGGAGCAATTTCTAAAAAGATGATCAAAAATTGTCAGCTGCATAGGATTCTGTATGTGGGGTTAATTTTTCCCTTGATCTGATGAATAATTAATGGAAAATCTCAACTAAAGAGGTTAAAATTTGGGATGGAGTAGAAACCATTGTGAGGAACTCTTATAAATAAATGATAACTCTTTCATTAAAAAGACTGTATTTTGACCTTTATAATTACATGCAGGGACAATTAAGTGTCCCTGCTACATGCGTTCAAAGTCATCTGCTGCAAATTTATTGTTTGGGGGGTAAATTGTTGACTCTCGTCTTAACTCTTTCCTTCATGCAACAAACCTGCAGCAGATGATTAAGAAACCGTCTAGGCAAAACTATGGATATTAACCCTTTCCCTGATATAGACGCTTTCTGACGCCTCTGCAGCAGACAGCTTTTTGAAAACATAGTGACAAAAGAAGAAATTGCTCAAAATGAGCAATTTCTCCTTTTGCCACAATGTTTTCAACTTTTAGTCTTAGGATATCCATTCAATTATAGAGATTTTCTATTTTTTGACAAAATATGTTCAAAGTCGTCTGCTGTAGAATTGTCGTATGAGGGAAAGGGTTATGGTATTCTCTGTAAAGTAATGAAAAATTACTGAATAGGCTAGAAAGCGTTGTGGCAAAAGAAATAATTGCTTATGATGAGCAATTTCTTCTTTTGCCACAAAGTTATCTGCTGTAGATGCATCGAAATGGGTCTGAGAAACGTAATTGGTTAAAATCAAGATGTTATTCCATGTCAGATTTTGTATGAAACAAGAAACTTATGGGTAAATATTAATTTTTATTTTCTGTTCTGGGATGTTGTCTAAGCAATCAACTCTAGAAATATCATATGCTGAATACATTCAACCCTCTTCCACATCTTGACAAATTGTTGAAAACTCTTTAAAAAATAAGGTATTATTTAACAAATTTGAAACATTGTGACAGAAGAAGTTGCTGATAATGTGCAATTTTACCTCAATGTTTTCGAAAGTCTTCTACTACAAAAGCCTTTATTCATATGAAAGGGTTAAATTATAAATTATTTCTCCTTTTGCCAGAATATTTCCATATTAAAGTATTTTTCTGAAAATGCAACTATAAAATGGGAAGGTTAAGTAATTGTTTAACCCTTTTCCTCATATAGACACTTTCTGACGCCTCTGCAGCAGACAGCTTTTTAAAAACATTGTGACAAAAGAAGAAATTGCTCAAAACAAGCAAAATATGTTCAAATTCGTCTGCAGCAGAATTGTTGTATGAGGGAAAGGGTTAACCATTTACCTGATGTGATTTTTCTTGGTGTGTCTAAGAATTATGAAATGTTATGTGGAGAGCAATAGAAGTTCACTTTAATACAGAATTGTAAACATCGTGTGAAACGATTGACCTGCAAATGCATTTCAATGCAATAGCAGCAGACTACTTTTAAAAATATTGTGGCCAAAGGTGAAATTGCTCATGAGCAATTTCTCCTTTGGCCACAATGTTTTCAACTTTATTTAACAATTGAACTATCTTTTATGGAGATTTTTCAGGTTTTTATCACTATGTTTTCAAAGTCGTCTGCTGCAGATTGGTTGTATGTAGGAAAGGTTTAATACAGAATTGTAAACATTGTGGGAAAAGAATTAAGTTCTTGTGAATTGGGCATTTCTCTTTTTCCTCATTGTGTTTGTTAATTGTTTGCTGTGTTTGTGTCAAAAGTTGTCTTAGGATTAATGAAATGTTGGAACAAGTTTTTTTACATGTAAATAAATTATGACTAAATTTGTGAGAAACGGAGAAATCGCCAACAACAAACAATTTCTCGTTTTCTCACAATGTTTTTAACTCTGCATCCAAATTATGCTTCAATGACTTCAAATGATACACATTTTCCTCAGTAGTTGTTTCCAGAATAAAAAGAGGAGTAAACATTTATGATTGATTGCACAATTCATGATCCATTAAAAATGGAAAAGATATACCACATGTCCTATGATGAAAATGGTTAATTTTGTGAAAAACAAATTATATTTATACTGAATCATATCAACTGCAATACAAAAATAACCCTTTCCCACATACTTCAAATCTGCAGCAGACTACTATTAAAAACATCAAGGCAAATATATTGAAAAAGTATATTTATTAAAAAAGAGTTGAAAACGTTGTGGCGAAAGGTGAAGTTTTTCTTTGCCAAAATGTTTTAAAAAGTTGTCTGCTGCAGATGCATCAACATGTTACTGCACGTGGGAAAAGGATTAAGTGAAACATGTTGAACTTTCAGGAGATGTGAATTAACCCTTTCCCTCATACAACAAATCTGCAGCAGATGACTTGGAACATATTTTGTCAAAAAAACTCTATAATTAAAAGGATAACCTATGACTTAAAGTGGAAAAGATTGTGACAAAAGGAGAAATTGCTCGTCTTGAGTAATTTCTTCTTTTGTCACTATGTTTTAAACAAGCTGTCTGCTGCAGAGGCGTCAGAAAGGGTTAATTAATTAGGTAGTTATTAGAACTGATCAATTATACTAGGATCATATACTATGCACCTAATTTCATATTGAATCTTTTCTCTTATAGTGAATATTTTTTACACTTGATGCTACATATGAATTAACCCTTTTCCGCATGTAGACCCAAAATGACCCATGTGAAACAGAAAATGCAAAACATTGCAGCCAAACTGACAAATTGCTCATGAGCAAATTCTCCTTTTGCCGCAATTTTTTCAACTCTATCCTTCAACAATTTTACTGGTACATACATGGATTTGTGTGGAATTTTGCATATATTTACTATCTGCTACAGATTAGTTTGAATCTGCTTGAAAACGGGAAAGGGTTTATTACCATATTGTGCACATTCCTCTTATGTTCAAATTTCAACTCAGTTTGGCTCATGATGGGAAATAAAGTGACATGTCTTGATCTGTATTAGATAAAAGTTTGAAGATGAACATCGTAGGGTATCCGATAACCTAGAAATGCAATCCCTGATGCTGAAACTTTTGCGGTATTAATTTGTTTTAAAATCTTTTGGAAAAAAACCTTGCACAATTCAAGCCTTTTTTTCTTTTCCCAATTTTTTTCAGACAGGAATTTTTCCATGATTTGCTAAAATAACAGATGACAAGAAAAGCATAAAATGGAACCTATTAACCCTTTCCTACATGCAAGAGAAACTGCAGCAGAAGCCTTTGAAAACATCAAGACAAAGATATGGAAAACCACCATTTATGAACATTCTCCTTGTGCCCAAGTTATTTAGTCGTCTGAAGTAGATGGGTCAAAACCCGTCTGCAAGTGGGAAAGGTATTTTTGCTCATATACGGGTAGTTTGCCAGAGCTAAGTTAATTTACTGTTAAATGATTAAATAAAATTGAAAACATTGTGGCAAAAGGAGAAATTGCTCATCATCAGCATAGTTTCTCCCCTTTGCCATATTGTCTTCAAATGCTGTCTGCTGCACAGGCATCAATAAGCATCTGTATGTGTGAAAGCATTAAGGAGACATATTTGTACATCAGTAAGATTTACAACCGGACGGATCTTTTTGCATATAAGCAATAATATACTCAAATGATTGAAAATACCCAGTAAATGCCTCTCAGATAATAGCAAACCATGTTCATACCAAATAACAAAGTGGTGAGATTATAATTGTTCATGTTGAAATATAAATGTATGTGCTTATCATTCACATATCTTGTTGAGTCACCTCCCATAGCTGGTGCCACAAGGGGATCACTTCTCTGTTGTCTGTCTGTCCGTCCGTCCTGCTTTCATTTAACCCTTTCTCACCTCCACAGGCGACTTTTGAAAACATTGTGACAAAAATAGGAAATGCTCATAATGTTTTCAAAAACTCTATTTAATAATTAAACTCTTATATATAAAGATTGTTCACATGGTTACCAAGATTATTTAAAAGTCTTGCTACAGATTTGTTGTATGTGGGACAGGGTTAATTGACATATTTGCAGTCGGCATGTGTGTGTTCATTGGACAAATCTTGTTTTGGATGTTGAAATCTTGTGAGGACTTGATTTTGTTTGCTTAAACTGACCATTGGGAATTCACGACCAGCAAAGGACACAGATTAGTAGCCGTAGCCTGTGCTGCTGTCTAGCTTGATTACAGAATTCCCTGTTTGATGGCAGTCGGTGGCTTCTCGAAAAATAACTAAATTGTGTAACAATATGTCGTTTCAACCGTTTTACAGGAAGCCAACAATCTAGTCATAAAACTACCCTAGATGTATGTATCTACACACCAGTTATGACTACAATAAGAATCTATGATAATGAAATGTGATTGTCGTCTGATAATGAAATGTGACTGTTGTCGTCAATTTCAAAACCTCTGATATTGGTTTTCATGTTGTATGGCTCATATAATGTATTATACAAGTAAAGAGATTTTAACCCTTTCCCTCATATATACACTTTCTGATGCCTCTGCAGCAGACAGCGTTTTGAACACAGTGACAAAAGAAGAAATTGCACAAAACGTACAATTTCTCCTTTTGCCACAATGTTTTCCACTTTTAGTCATAGGTTATCCATTTAATTATAGAGATTTTCTATGTTTTGACAAAATATGTTCAAAGTCGTCTGCTGGAGAACTGTCATATGAGGGAAAGGGTTAATTAAAGCTCTGTTTCTACGTCTAAATGGCTTGAAATAAACCCAACAACCAAATGTGTTGTTTTTAACACTTTCCAAAATACAACAAATCTGCAGCAGACAACTTTAGACATCTAGCCAAAACATATTGCAGATACATATCTATTAATGAAAATATAATTATTGAAAAGAGTTGAAATCATCGTTGCATATGAAAAGATTGCTCATAATCATAATGAGCAATTTCTCCATTTGCCACAATGTTTTAAAAGTCGTCTGCTGTAGAGGCTTCACAAAGCTCCTGTATATGGAAACCCTAGGGTTAAAAGTAGTATGCTTTGAAAGCGACTTACGAGATATCGAAATAATGAAATATCTGGTAAGTAGGAAGTTAATTTTTTGAAACTGAATTGAGAACTTTGTTAAAAAAGGAGAAACGTCTTGTTCTGGGGTCATTTTCAGCTCACCTGAGCACATAAGGTTCTCAAAGGGAAGCTTTTGTGATCGCCAGATGTCTGTCATAATTGTCGTCCGTCGTGTTTAATATATAAGCACATATTAAATAAACGGTTGTTTGCCTTGTATGGCTCATATGAATACAGGTTAAAGTGGTATTATTGAAAATGTTTTAACCCTTTCCCACATACAGAAGCTTTCTGACGCATCTACAGCAGACAATTTTTGAAACCATTGTGACAAAAGGAGGAATTGCTCAAAACGAGCAATTTCTCCTCTTGCCACAATGTTTTCAACATTTTTCGGTAGTTTTACCTACATTTATATAGATTTTCCATGTTTTTGCCTAAAATGTATTCAAAGTTGTCTGCTGTAGATTTGTTGTATGCGAGAAAGGGTTAACCTAATTAATTATTAGTTCATTGTTACAACACCAATGGGATTGTTTATAATTTGTTTGTTTAATGACTGTCCATTATAATGTACATATGTCCACACCTTTAAGACATTTTTTTTTTTTCCTTTATGTGAATACATGAATCAAATAAAAACTGTTTGTTACACAACATGGCTTGAATTTTATTAATCTGCATGTACACAAATCTGACGCTTATGTGTATAACTTCAACCATCTACAAGGTACATGCATATTAAGTGACCCTTCTTCACACACAGATGAATTGGAAAATCCGTTTTCACCAACCCGTTACAATAATTTCAAAAGGCATCTGCTGCAGCGGCGTCAGAAAGCGTCCGAGTGTGTGGAAAAGGTTAAAGAATCATAACTTCAGAACTAGCTCTATAGCTCTATAGCTCTTCACTCTCCAGATTTCCCACTACCAGAATTAGCAAAATCTAACCAAATGATGAAGTTATGTTAGGTATTGTTTTCATCTAATGTCAAATATTTTGTAAACTTTGGCTTCAAATTTTCCCATGAATACTGCTCCGTATTTAACTGAAATAAAAATTTGAATAGAAGTAGATTAAGTCTTTCCCTGATAAAAATATGTTTTCATGTCTCTGCAGCAGTTGACTTTTGAAAACAAGCCTCGTGGTAATTTATCCTTTTCCAATAATATTTTCACCCTTTCACAGAAAAATAGCAGACAAACATTGGAAACATTGTGGGAAAAGGAGAAATTGCTCAACATGAACAATTTATTCTTTGGCCACAATGTTTCATCTCTTCTGAACAATCATACATTCATTAATTGAGATTTTCAATATTTTCGCCTAAATATTTTCAGTCGTCTGCTGCAGTTGCAGTTTTTTTGTATGTGAGAAAGGTTTATAGATTTCTGCAGCATCAAATATTACTTAACAATTTTCCCCAAATGTTTTTAAAGCAGACCACTCTTAACACTTTAAAACTTGCAGAAGCAATTTGATGCATCTGCAGCAGATGCCTTTTGAAAACATTGTGATGAAATTTCTCCTTTTGCCACAATGTATATAACCTTTTTCAGCAATTACACCTTTATTTATAGAAATTTCCAATGTTCTTGCCTATATGTTTTTAAAGTCGTTTGCTGCAGATTTGTTGTATGTGGGAAAGGGTTAAAATGTACATCTAATCCATAATTGTGAAATAGCCTGGACTCAAATATTGCCGATGGATAAAGAAAACACTAATTTTAATCCAATTTCTCCTTTTCTCCTTTTCAACAATGTTTTTGTCTTCATCTGCTTCAGAAGTGTAATTAGTCAATTAAATCAGTAAAAGTGCTCAATCAGTGGAAAGAAGTTCACAGAAACAAACAATAATCGCCAATGTCTCACCTTAAATGTACTTTGTCGCACAAGGAAAGGCTTTCTGCAAAATTCTCTCAGTCTTTTATATAACTGCGTCTCTGTGTTATACAGACATTCTTCTGTAATATTAAAGGAATCAATATAACTGCGTCTCTTGTGTTATACAGACATTCTTCTGTAATATTAAAGGAATCAATATAAACCAGATTGCTTTCCTTGATACACCTACTTCTATATCGTTCTCCCACTGCAATACATTTTTGAAAACTTGTTGGAAAAGGGATCGTTTCACTTCATGATTGCCAAGTGTAGCTCCATATCAGTCTGTACATACAGGATCTGTAGTCAATAATAGCCTATTATCCCTTTCCCACATACAACAAATCTGCAGCAGACGACTTTAAACATATTCTGGTTAAAAATGTCGACAATATTCTCTGAATTATATAGTAATTATAGAGTTGAGTTTAAAACAGTGGCAAATGGGGAAAGTGCTCCTTCTTCATTTGCCACAATGTTTTCAAACATCGTCTGCTACAAATGTGTCTAAATGAGTCTGCTATTGGGAAAGGTTTAAAGAATATTCAAGATGAGAAATTATGCACTGTAGCAATGTGTGATTTTTATGTTTATTTTGGGGTTGAACATCATTTTCATATCAAGGTGACACTGATTCATATTTCCTGGGCATACAACCAGACAGTTTCTGAGGATTATTTTTACAATTGAGAGATTCATATAATCTTTTCAAAAGTCGTCCATCCTGATGCATCTGCATGAACAAAATGTTTAAAAGGAACAATGTAGCGAGGTATTTTTTCATCAAATTGCGATAAACTCTTTGCCTGTCATATAAATGAGGGGTTGAATATATTGCCTCTGTGGTGTAGTGATAGGGCATCAGCCTCAAGTGCAGGAGGTAGGGGGTTCGATCCCCGACCAGGTCATACCAAAGACTTTAAAAATTGGTGCTCAGGGTTGCGGGGTTAGCCTTTCAACTGACTTACTGGTGTCAGTAGTACTGGTAACTTAACCAGGAAATGCTGTGATATTACTGAAACATTGTTAAAAGTGGTGTAAAGCAACAAAAATTCAATATAACCGTGTCCATGACATAGTTAACTTTTTTCCAAGTAATTAGTTGAGTAGTAAGAGAGTTGAAAAGTGTTTAACCCTTTCCCTCATACGACAATTCTGCAGCAGACGACTTAGGAAAAATAGAAAATCTCTATAATTGAATGGATAACCTAGGACTAAAAGTGGAAAAACATTGTGGCAAAAGGAGAAATTGCTCGTTTTGAGCAATTTCTTCTTTTGTCACTATGTTTTGAAAAAGTCGTCTGCTGCAGAGTCATCAGAAAGAGTCTATATGAGGGAAAGGGTTAACAGCAGTGACCTGATTCAGACCTTTGTGCAAGGATGTATCCTCGAGCATTTGAACAGTGTGTGTGATCAGCAAAAGTTCCCAATGTCATTATTCTCACTTTATTCTGGAGAGACTTTGTATAAGCAGTTAAAATATAAATGTATGTGCTTATCATTTACATATCTTGTTTAGTCACCTCCCATAGCTGGTGCCACAAGGGTATCACTTCTCTGTCTGTCCGTCCGTCCGACCTGCTTTCATTTAACCCTTTCCCACCTCCAGACGACTTTTGAAAACATCGTGACAAAAATAGGAAATTATAATAAGAAGAGTTAAACTATTTCTGATTCAACTATTTTTGACAACTTGATCTCTTCGAAACAAAGATGGACTGCACATAAGTTTCTGTTGTATTTATTTAATCTTGATAAAGACGAAGTGGTCGAAAATTCGATAATTAAAGAGTTTTAATCATATAAAGTGTATTTCTGATTCATTAAGTTCTCAGTTGAGTATTTTTTATAATCACAATATTTGGATATACAAGTATTACAGGATATTACAATGATGCGTCTGTTATTATCAAATTAATGAGTAGTTATTCACATTGAAAGGTTCTAGGTTGAAGCTCATGCTAGTCTGGATCCTTTTTTTCATAAAGAGTAATTTCTCCTTATGTCACAATTTTTTCAATAACTATACTTTCATATATTGAGTTTCCATAGTTTGGCATGTATGTTTTCAAGTTTGTCTGCTGCTGATTTGATCTATGTGGGAAAGGGATAATAAGTTATCACATACTTACTTGGAAATATTTCCGGATATACCAGCCTATTTGGACACAATGGGTAACAACCTAAATGTACAGCTTCTAGCCTGAAATAAAACCTTATCTCTTGATTACCTTGATAGCTTGAACCATTTAGGTGACGATACACCAAAACAAATCCTTCTTTGTTTCCATGTAAATCGACCATTTTCAGTCCTCAATTGTCACACTTTCTAAGCGATTCTCATGTAGAACACCATATATCATTGAAAAGAGTTACCTCCTAGCTTTAAAACAATCCAAAGAAAATGTGGGGTCATGCATTATGCAAGAAAGAACTCGCAAGGTCATACCAAGTCATGGTAACCGTCATTTTGGACCAAATCGTGCCCGGACAAAACCGGTGTTTAGCATCCTCTACTTTCACTTTCAAACAAGGTCAAATACAAATCAATCATTTCCAGTGCATCCTATACACATTAAAAATGCATATAAACTCAATGTCATATATTCAATACATTCTGGTGATGGTATACACTCATTTCTACGCAAAACAAAGGTTTTTTTAGAGACTATATTACTGTAGATCAGCAAGTCAGCTGATGTATTTAGCGTAATTTGACCTTTAACTGCTATAGTCGACTTCTGATGATCTTTGCAACAAACCACCTTTGAAAACTTCGTGAAAAAAGGAGAAATAACAATTTATTCTATCACGTAACCAATAAATACAATTTTGCAAGAGGCATCTATAATGAAAATTTCTGTTTGATATTTCTGCATCAAGCAGTAAGTCTTTATAAAAGAAGATTTAGAAATTGTTCTTTGCAGACATGTTTGAAGTACTAATTTGTTATCCTATTTTTTCTTTAACTTTAGTTTTACATAATTTTGAACAGTACATGTATGTCAGTAATATTGCAGCAAACGCTCACTCACACCATTGCTAAGCCAAGATGACAACTGTAAGCAGGGATAGAACCTGGGTCCACCCAGTTCCAAATGCCCACACCGATCATTCAAGATTTTTTTCCTGAGATGTCAAAATGAGTTGGGCCGATATTTGTTAACCCTTTCCATCATACAACAATTCTGCAGCAGACGACTTTGAACATATTTTGTCAAAAAATAGAAAATCTCTACATTTGAATGGATAACCTATGACTAAAAGTGGAAAACATTGTGGCAAAGGGAGAAATTGCTCGTTTTGAGCAATTTCTTCTTTTGTCACTATGTTTTCAAAAAGCCGTCTGCTGCAGAGGCGTCAGAAAGCATCTATATGTTGGAAGAGGGTTAAGTGACCATACCGTAGTTACAAATAACACAAATCTGCCATAATATAGAAATAAGAGCAGTTTTTGAACCCCCCCTATTAGAAACATACTTACATAGCCACCCCAAAGAACTCATGATCAGCTGTTGATATAACACAATCTGCCTCATACAATATTTGGTGATACTTTAGCTTGGACTCCACATATCCCCAATGTTCTATTCTACTCTCTAATTTATCTTTATTTTCATGAAAAACATCTGCAATACAAATGTTCAAGTATCAGGCAATGCTCTTCTGACGTATTTACAAAAATCTTGTAGATCTTTAACCCTTTCCCTCATATAGACGCCTTCTGAGTCCTGACGCCTCTACAGCAGACGGCTTTTTGAAAACATAGTGACAAAAGAATAAATTGCTCAAAACGAGCAATTTCTCCTTTTGCCACAATGTTTTCCACTTTTAGTCATAGGTTATCCATTCAATTATAGAGATTTTCTATATGTTGACAAAATATGTTCAAAGTCATTTGCTGCAGAATTGTCGTATGAGGGAAAGGGTTAAGTAAAACCTTATGATTATGAGCAATTATTTCTTTTGTCAAAATGATTTAAAAAGTTGTCTGCTGCAGATGCGCCAAAGTGTGTCTGTATGAGGGAAAGAGATATAATATATAAATAAGTATGTCCTTGCAAACGTATTTTGACCATTCTGCAGTAGGGCATCTTTTGAAAGCATTGTGGTAAAAGGAGAATTTGCACATAGTGAGCAGTTTCTTCTGTTGCCACTATATTTTCAACTCTGTTAAAAATTATACTATCATGGATGGAGATTTTCCATATCTAGGGGTGAGATGTTCTATATATTGAGTCTTTAAAATTATACTATGTGTGATAGAGATTTTTAGCTTGTCTGCTATTGAAGAAAAACAGTTGGGCTATTGTGAATTGTCGTCTTTTTCGGCTTCATCATCACTAAACTTAAACCTTACCTCATAACCAAACAAGAGGCCCAAGAGGGCCAGTATCGCTCCACGGCCCATAAGGCAAAAATAAAATCTCCAAACAGCCCTGCCCCGTGGTGGCTATTTTTTTTACCAACCACCATGGCTTAAAGGAATCTTGTAGAGTGTCACCAAAGGAATGTTTCTGCAAAATTATTTGAAAATATGCCTGACACTTTCGGAGGAGAAGATTTTTTAAGTTTTCACTATGGTCATATAAGTCAAAATAGCCCCGCCCTCTGGCGGCCATGTTTTTCGACCAATCAACATGGCTTGAAGGAATCTGATAGAGGGTCACCCAATGAACATTTCTACAAAATTATTTGAAAATCGGCTTAACACTTTCGGAGAAGAAGATGTTTTAAGTTTTCACTATAGCTATATAACGCAAAAAAGCCCCGCCCCCTGGCGGCCATGTTTTTTCGCCCAATCAACATTTCTTGAAGGAATCTAATTAAGGTTCACACAAGGAACATTTCTACAAAATTATTTGAAAATCGGCCTGACACTTTTGGAGGAGAAGATTTTTTAAGTTTGCTCTTTAGCCATATAGGCAAAATAGCCCCGCCCTGTGACGGCCATGTTTTTTTACCAATCAACATGGCTTGAAGGAATCTGATAGAGGGTCACCCACGGAACATTTCTACATAATTATTTGAAAATCTGCTGAACACTTTTTGAGAAGAAGATTATTTAAGTTTTCACTATAGCTATATAAGGCAAAAAAGCCCCGCCCCCTGGCGGCCATGTTTTTCGCCCAATCAAAATTTCTTGAAGGAATCTAATAAAGGGTCACCCAAGGAACATTTCTACAAAATTATTTGAAAATCGGCCTGACACTTTCGGAGAAGAAGATTTTTTAAGTTCTCACTATTTTTTTCTTTCGGTTGCCATGGAAACCAGAATTTTGAATGGATCAAAAAAAATTGAAGGAATTTAGTAGAGGACATTGAGAGGATGCTTCCCATGAAGTTTCAACCAAATTGGCCAAGTGGTTAGGGTGAAGAAGTCGTTTAAAGGAAAAAGTTAACACACGCACGCACGCACGCACACACGCACGCACGACAATTCGCCATGACATAAGCTCGACTGGCTTTCAGCCAGTGGAGCTAAAAACAGTTACAACTAGAACTATCACTGAAGATGATAAATATCACCTAAACAGCACCTTGACCTACACCATAACTTAATAAGTAAAAGGGCCATAACTCTGTACGATAACATGCAATTGTAACCCCATTTCGGATATGCACATCTCCTCTTGGTAAAGAAGCTTCATATAAAATTTTATTGAATTGCACCAAGTGGTTTGTAAGAAATAGGTCGGACAAAATATGGCTTCCGACCGACCGACATTAATAAGTAAAAGGGCCATAACTCTGTAAAATAAAACGCAATTGTAAGACCTTTAGGATATGCACTTCTCCTCTTGGAATAAAAGCTTCATGTAAAATTTTATTGAATTCCACCCAGTGGTTTGTAAGAAATAGGCCAGACAAAATAAGGCTTCCGACCGACAGACCGACACGTGACTCCTATATACCCCCTCTTCTTAAAGAAGGGGGTATAATGAAGCTTGGACACATGTTCCTAGAAACAATATGAATATCTATACCAAGTCACATAGCTTTGGCTTAACTTATTATTCATCTATGGCCCTTTTTGGACTTACAGCGAAGAGTTTAACCTTGGCCATAACTCAAAAACCATTAAACATTTTCAAATGAAACTTGGTACACATGTTCCTAGGAACATTACGCATGTCTCTACCAAGTCAAATACTTCTGGCTTTAATAATTATTCAGTAATACCCCTTTTTCAACTTAGAAGAAAACATACAAATGTTGGCGTTCGGTCAGCGGCGCTCTTGTTCATATTTTTGCGGAGATGATTTCAAAGTCAAAATCTGTAATCAATAATTATACAATCACACAAAGAGATTTTTCAAATATTTGTCAAATTGATTTCAAAGTCATCTGCTGTAGGTTTGTGGGAAAGTGAATTAAATATGAAATATCAGCATTACGATAATCTCACCTGGAATTTCAGAGTAGGCTTCTCCGAGAACAGAGAGTCTAAAATCACACCCCACTTCTAGTAGCCTGTTCATTACACGGAACATCATATCTGGGTTCTTATCATGCTCCCTGAAATTAACAAGTTTGGTGTGCTATGCCTATTTCAACAATTAACCCTTTCCCTCATATAGACGCTTTCTGACCTGACGCCTCTGCAGCAGATGGCATTTTGAAAACATAGTGACAAAAGAAGAAATTGCTCTAAACAAGCAATTTCCCTTCGCCACAATGTTTTCCACTTTTAGTCATAGGTTATCCATTCAATTATAGAGATTTTCTATTTTTTGACAAAATATCTTAAAAAGTCGTCTGCTGCAGAATTGATGTATGAGGGAAAGGGTTAATCAGTTATATCACGGAGTTTCCTGGGTAAGTTAACCCTTTCCCACTTGCAGACGCATTCCGACGCATTTGCAGCAGACGTCTTTTGAAAACATAGTGACAAAAGAAGAAATTGCACAGAACGTGCAATTTCTCCTTTTGTCACAATGTTTTCCACTTTTTGTCATAGGTTATCCATTTAGTTATTGCGATGTTCTATTTTTTGACAAAATACGTTCAAAGTCGTCTGCTGCAGAATTGCTGTATGAGGGAAAGGGTTAACAGTACTACGGGTCCATTGATCCTGACACAAGCCAGTTAGTTGTAACGATAACCCTGCAACCCTGAGGGCCAAGGAGGACGACCATTATAACAATTTTTAAAGTCTTTGGTTTGACCCGGCCCGTAAAATTAACAAGAGTGTTTGAAGAACTTGTGTTTATCCTACTATTAAACCTTTCCCTCATACAGTCACATTTTTGTCACATCTGAAGGATACGACATTCAAAACAATTGGAGGAAAATACGGGGGTAGTCTATCTCTTAATGGAAATATATGTTTAACCCTTTCCCACTTGCAACAGCATTATGATGCATCTGTTACATACCACTTTTAAAAATATTGTGACTGACAGAGAAATTGCTCAATGCTTTCAACACTTTCCCACTTATATACATGTATGCATTTCGAATCATTTTCAGCGGACGTCATTGTGGCAAAAGGAGAAAATTGCTTTTGATGAGCAACTTCCCAAACCCTATTCAATGGTTATACTTTCATTGATAACCATTTTCCACAGATGTTTTCAAAGGTGTTTGCTGCAGATTTGCTGTAAGTGGGAAAGAGCTTTGAACTATTTCAGGGAATCAATAGTTCTTATTTATTGACAGAATTCAGCTTTTCTTACCAACGATGAGGCCAAACAATATGCAAAGGCTTTCTACTTCTTGATGCTTGGTTCCCTTTCTCCGTTTTATCTGACAAATCATCCATCTGGTACCCTACCATTCCTAAATATAGATACATGTATACATGTAGCATTTACATTTTAAAAATCAACTTATAGATTGTACCAGAATGAAACGAATCACAAACCAGGATAAAAGATGACCAAACTGTTCAGTGGGAGTAGATAATATCTTGACAAAATTAAAAAATTACAATCATGCTCGTAGTATATTTATCTCTTTCCAACATACAGATGCTTTTTGACACCTCAGCAGAAGTCAACTTATAAAAACATTGATGAGAAATTTCTCCTGTTGCCATAGTGTTTTAAACTCTATTTAATGATTCAACTCTCATTTATGGAGATTTTTCATATTTTCGTGGCCGGGTCGTACCAAAAACCTTAAAAATGGTAGTAATGGCGGCCTGCCTTGGCGCTCAGGGTTGCGGGGTTAGCATTACATCTGACTGGCTGGTGTAAGGATAAATGGACCAGTAGTACTGGTAACTTACCCAGGAAACACCCAAATATAACTGAAAACTTGTTGTTAACCCTTTCCCTCATATAGACCCTTTCTGACGCCTCTGCAGCAGACGGCTTTTTGAAAACATAGTGACAACAGAAGAAATTGCACAAAACGTGCAATTTCTCCTTTTGCCACAATGTTTTCCACTTTTTGTCATAGGTTATCCATTCAATTATGGAGATTTTCTACTTTTTGACAAAATACGTTCGAAGTCGTCTGCTGCAGAATTGCCGTATGAGGGAAAGGGTTAATCACCCAAACAATCAATCAATCAATCAATCAATTCCAAGGAGAGAAGTCACTACAAACAATAACATAGAGGACATGTTTACACAATATATTTGGGTGTAAAATAAAGATATCAGTATTCCATGACATTATTATTAAGCTCAATGGAGCTAAAAACATTTCATCATAATTATTTTTATAATTTTCTCTTCAGCCATATGAGGCAAAACAGCCCCCATACCCCGCTGGCCATGTTTTTAAACAATTCACATGGCTTGAAACAGTCTGATAGAGGGTCACCCATGAAACATTTCTACAAAATTATTTGAAAATCGGGCAACATGTTTGGGTGGAGAAATCTTTTTAATTTTTTTTTCTTTTGGTTGCCATGGAAACCAGAATTCCGCATGGATCAAAATAATTTGAAGGAATTCTGGTGAGGACATTGAGAGGATGCTTTCTGTGAAGTTTCATCCAAATTGAACCAAATGTTACAGAGGAGAATATGTAGACACATGGACACACACACAGACAATTCACCATGACATAAGCTCGACTGGCTTTCAGCAAGTGCAGCTAAGACATAAACTTGACTGCATTTCAGCCAGTGGAGCTAAAAATTGTTGAAACAGCATTAAAGCCCAATAAATAAATAAATCAATCAATCCTAGAATAAGCTATGGAGTATGGACTATTCTAAAAATAAACTGGACAAGTCCATAATCAAAATTCAGCATTGAAAAGGTTAACACTTTCCCTCATACGACAATTCTGCAGCAGACGACTTTGAACGTATTTTGTTAAAACATCTTTATAATTAAATGGATAACCTATGACTAAAAGTGAAAAACATTGTGTCAAAAGGAGAAATTGAACGAGCAATTTCTTCTTTTGTAATTATGTTTTCAAAAAGCCGTCTGCTGCAGAGGCGTCAGAAAGCGTATATATGAGGGAAAGGGTTAAAGAGATCTTTATACATGTATAACCTGTTTTATCTGCATTCTCCTCCAAACAGAGACGCTTGCAGGCAACTTCTTCATTACTATCACTTTGATCGCATTGTGTATTATTATCAGCTATAGAGGTAGTAGTAGTAGTAGAGTTATCATCAATGTCCTTTATTAAACTGTCTTTAACATCTTCAATATTTGGAAAAACAATCGGAAAGTTGAGAACATGACATTTGCTCCGAATCTGTTCTGAAATGCCTTTGGGTTTTTCATAAGGAATCCTGTTTAAATAAGCATCCACTGCCTTTAAGAAAGAATCCTTGTTATAGTTTGAATTGAAAAGCACAACATCAGCAACCATACTGAAAATATAATAAATATTTAAAACATTCCCACATTTAGACACATTTTCATGCAGATTACTTTTGCAACTATCATGGCTACAGGAGAAATTTGCTCAAAATTTCTTAGACAATATTAACCCTTTCCCTCAAACAACAAATCTGCAGCAGACGACTTTGAAAACATCTAGGCAAAAACATGGAAAATCCCCATAAATGAAGGTATAATTACTGAAAAGAGATGAAAAGATTGTGGCAAAGGAGAAATTGCTTGTTTTAAGCAATTGCTTCTTTTGCCACAATGTTTTCAAAAGTCGTCTGCTGCAGAGGCGTCAGAAAGCGTCTATATATGGGAAAGGGTTAAAATAATTATAGAGATATTCAACAAGATATTTACAAAGTCGGCTTCTGGAACTTTTTTGGGGAAAGTGTCTTGCTTATAACAGGCAATTTTTGTCTTTTCCCACAATGCTTTCACCTCTTTGTTAAAATTATACTTCAATATCCATGATGGTACACTAGTTTCCATAACCCTTTCCCACATACAACAAATATGCAGTGGACGATTTTGTTAACATCTAGGCAAAAATGTGAAAAAATTCTACATGTATAAATGAAGGTATAATTACTGAAAAACGTTGTGGCAAAAATCGTCTGCTAAAGCATCTATATGTTGGAAAGGGTTATACTTTATTTATTTTATTTTATTGGGGTTTAACGCCGCTTACAACATTATTTCAGTTATATCACGGCGACAGTTCACTAATTCATGATCCCTGGGTAAACAAACCAGTACTAGGCTAGAAAATGTGCCTTGCCTAATGGCACTCCACCATGACTGTAGTGCCGCGACTGGGGATTGAACCCGGGACAACTAAAATACAAAATCAGGGGAAAAGTGAAACAAAATCAGTTAACCCTTTCCCACATATAGCAATTTTGTATCAGTCATCTTTGAACAAGTCATTTGGTTAAAAGTAAGGAAAATCTCTGTGGATAAAATTACGAGTTATTTAATAGTGTTGAAAACATTGTGGCAAAAAAAAAGACATTGCTCATTATGAGCATTGAGCAATGTCTCTTTTTGCCACAATGATTTCCAAAGCTGTTTACTGCAGTTGCATCAAAGGAAAGGGTTCAAGGATACAATTGACCTAATTAAACTGTTAAAACTCACCAAGATGTTATATTGTTATAGCCATACTGGTAGTCCCTCTCTTTGATTGTCTGTTTTGGATATGCCAGCTGGTTCTCATGGAAGTATAAAATCTTCTTTAATGAACTCAAATCAGGTCGTAGGGAAACCAGCTCACAAAGGTTCAAAACTGAGCTGGCAAAAAGTATTCTGAAAACAAAATGTGACTCTAAAACACCAATGCCCTCTACATAGTAATAAAATACTTTTTTAACCCTTTCCCACCTGCAGATGCATTTTGACGCAATAGTAGCAGACAACTTTTGACCACAATGTTCTCAACTTTATTCAACAATTAAGCTATCTTTTATGGAGATTTTTAAGGTTTTTGTCGTCTACTGCAGATTTGCTGTTAAAAGTAGGTGAACGGTCAGGGGTCACAAGATCAAAATAGTTGGTATTATTGTCCTGTCATAAAGAATACACATGCCAAGAAGTATGAAAGCCCTGTGTATGATGTGTCAAAAGTTAGAGCGAATTTGATAGTTTTTACCACATACAGGCGGGGCAATTATTATATATGCCACTAAATACTTGATATGGTTTAGGGGGAGGGTGGGTATCACAAAGAGTCTTAGTTGTGAAAGAATATTTTTAGAAAATACCTCAACTAACATATCCATTGAAAAACGCATTTGTGATTTCTATGCTTAACCCTTTCCTTCATATAGTTGCTTTCCGACGCCTCTGCAGCAGACGGCTCAAAACGAGCAATTTCTCCTTTCGTCCCAATGTTTTCCACTTTTAGTCATAGGTTATCCATTAAATGATAGAGATTTTCTATTTTTTCACAAAATATGTTCAAAGTCGTCTGCTGTAGAATTGTCGTATGCATACAACAAATTGTCGTACGCATACAACAATTCTGCAGCAGATGACTTTGAAAACATCCATCCCAAAACTGAACAATGAAGGCATAATTACTGAAAAGCATTGAGAACATTGTGGCAAAGGCATAAATTGCTCATTCTGAGCTATTTCGCCATTTACCGTAAAAAAAATACCAAAATGTGGTCTGCTCCGGAAGCATCAACATGTGGGAAAGGGTTAACAATATAGTGTAGAACACTGATCTTTGCAACAATTAACAACTTATTGATTAATGACGTAGAGCTCTAGAATAGGCGTGCGTGTATTTCATGATCTAAAATATTTTTTTGACACTCGAATCCATTGTTGTGAGTCTGGGTTCATGCTGGCAGTCACCATATTGTTGCCAATGGCAAAGAAAATGAAAATATTGGCGCAAGAAATTATTAAAATGGTGAAAAATGATTGGTGATGATTGTGAGCAAGGGCTGATGTTACTATTATAGATTTCGAGGCTGCAAGCAGTAAATATTGCTCCAAAAGTAGTTCCAGAATTGCAAATTTGGCGCAAACTAATTAATTCATTCAGCGAAATGATGGCGCAAGAACCCTGTGGGTACTAACATGTTACACAAATTCTCTCAGTGAAAATATTCTATTGAATTCCACAACATAGGGTTTGGTTGAGTCATAAAAGAAATAAGCGGCGTATTCCTAATAGAGGCTTACACCATTAATCATATAACGTTTTCATAATGATTGATATGATGATTATTATAAAGAATATTAGAAAATACATTTACCTTAACCCTTTCCCTCATATAGACGCTTTCTAACGCCTCTGCAGCAGACAGCTTTTTGAAAACATAGTGACAAAAGAAGAAATTGCTCAAAACAAGCAATTTCTCCTTTTGCCACAATGTTTTCCACTTTTAGTCATAGGTTATCCATTCAATTATAGAGATTTTCTACTTTTTGACAAAATATGTTCAAAGTCGTCTGCTGCAGAATTGTTGTTTGAGGGAAAGGGTTAAGACCTTGAATAGATACAAATCACAATGTAGATCTGTAAAATATGCATACAAATGTGAAATTTCACTATCGTTACGAGATGAGAAGAAAGTTATTAGGCATTTTGGAAAAGGGAGCACTGTGTAATTCAAGATCAATTCGCTCATCTATGCAGTATTATCAGTAGATATTCTTTAATGATTAGTTTATTTATTGGCGAATAATGCAGATCCGGGTCTACGTTTGTCACAAATATAATTATCAGGGGCGTAGCTTCCTTAAGGCACTGTAGGCACATGCCTACACATTTTTTTAACAAGAGGCCCATGAGGGCCTCTGCTCTACTGGCATTGATCTGGCTTGTTTCAAAAGGAACCATTATGCCATCAATATTCAAATACCATCTAAGTTTGGTGAAGATCAGATAGTAAATGGAAGCTCTATTGTGTTCACAAGCTGTATTATAGCAATTTTGACAATTTCAAGGGCCATAATCCAGCCATGCATGGGTAGATCTGGCCGTTTTTTAGAAATGAACCAAACTCTCATGGATATCTAACTACTGTATAAGTTTGATTGATATACAATCAAAAATAAGGACTGTATCATGTTAACAAGCCCTATTATAGCAATTTTGACAATTTCAAGGGCCATAATTCAGTCATACATGGGGCGGATCTGGCTTGTTTTCGAAAGGAATCAAGCTCTCATGGATATCTAACTACTGTATAAGTTTGATTGAGATACAATAAAAAAAAGAGACTGTATCGTGTTAATAAGCTCTATTATAGCAATTTTGACCATTTCAAGGGCCATAATCCAGTCATGCATGGGCAGATCTGGCTGGTTTTCGAAAGAAACCGAGCTCTCATAGATATCTAACTACTGTATAAGTTTGGTTGAGATACAATCAAAAGTGAAGACTGTATCGTGTTAACAAGCTCTTTTATAGCAATTTTGACCATTTCAAGGGCCATAATCCAGTCATGCATGTGCGGATCTGGCTGGTTTTCGAAAGGAACCAAACTCTCATGGATATCTAACTACTGTATAAGTTTGGTTGAGATACAATCAAAAGTGAAGACTATATCGTGTTAACAAGCTCTTTTATAGCAATTTTGACCATTTCAAGGGCCATAATCCACTCATGCATGGGCGGATCTGGCTGGTTTTCGAAAGGAATCGGGCTCTCATGGATATCTAACTACTGTATAAGTTTGGTTGAGATACAATCAAAAGTGAAGACTGTATCGTGTTAACAAGAAATTGTTTACGGACGGACGCACGCACGACGGACAAATCACCACGACATAAGCCCTTCTGGCCTTTGGCCAGTAGAGCTAAAAATGCCCCAAAAATGCAGCTGCGCCGATATAGGATTTCAATTTTTTTCCTACACATTGATTATTGACAAGCTACGCCCCTGATAATGACATTTTTGAGTGGGAACTCAGATTACATTTTAAAAAAAAAGGGGTTTCAGTAGTTCTTAACCCTTTCCCTTATACGACAATTCTGCAGCAGACGACTTTGAACGTATTTTGTCAAAACATAGACAATCTCCATAATTGAATGGATAACCTATGACAAAAAGTGGAAAACATTGTGGCAAAAGGAGAAATTGCACGTTTTGTGCAATTTCTTCTTTTGTCACTATGTTTTCAAAAAGCCGTCTGCTGCAGGGGCGTCAGAAAGCGTCTATATGAGGGAAAGGGTTAATCTTATGACGGATAAAAAGCAAAATACACACACCTGTAATCATCGCATTTCGGTATAATTTGACTCATATAGAGGGCTGAAACTCTAGCCTTCCAGTGCCACTTTTTGCCGTGTAATGTGACTGGCACAATCCCCGGTATCTCCTTACATAACAGATCAACCAGCTGTTTGTGAGATCCTCCATTGAATGGTTCAACAAGAAGTATATGATTAGTAGCAGGGATTCCAGATGACATTCTTAGCTGGAAACAAAAACAAATCAACAATAGATTATTGTTACTGTATATCCTAGAAATAAAAATAGTTGATTGAAATATGGCATGAAAATTAATTTTGTTGACAGTGTATTACCTGATAGTACTTTCTTATATCATACATGTGATATCCGGGATTTTTCCGTCACGGAGTTTCTGAGGGATGCACATTTGTCCCGGAAATCATAACAACAGGAAAAGATAAAATTTAAACCTATAATTTTACCAATCTAACTAAGCTGCTGGCCAGTACGGGGCGCCGGTCCTCACACGTCCATGCAGTACATGTTGACAGTAACCCGTTAATTGGTACTTGTGTCGGTGTGGTCATCGCCAATCATCAGATAATTGATTTAATGGGCTATTGTTGTGTTACCGACAATCAACCACGGAGCTTAGTTGTGTCAATAAAAAACAAGAGGCCCATGAGGGCCTATGCTCTACTGGGATGGTTCTTTGGTCATTTTCAATCCACATCATGTATGTATGGTGAAGATCGGATTGTAAATGGAGGCTCTATTGTGTTTACAAGCTGTATTATAGCAATTTTGACGATTTCAAATGCCATAATCCAGTCATGCAAAGGGCACATCTGGCTGGTTTTCGAAAGGAACCGAGCTCTCATCAATATTTAACTACTATCTTAGTTTGGTGAAGATCAGATAGTAAATGGAGCCTCTATTGTGTTCACAAGCTCAATTATAGCAATTTTGGCAAATTCAAGGGCCATAGTCCAGCCTTGCATAGGCGAATCTGAATGGTTTGCAAAAACAACCAAGCTCTCATCAATATTTGACTACTATCTAAGTTTGGTGAAGATTGAATAGTAAATGGAGCCTCTATTGTGTTCACAAGCTGTATTATAGCAATTTTGACAATTTCAAGGGTCATAATCCAGTCTTGCATGGGCGGTTCTGGCTGGTTAGCGAAAGGAACCGAGCTCTCATGGATAACTACTGTATAAGTTTGATGGAGATACAATCAAAACTAAAGCCATTATCGCGTTCACAAGCTGTATTATAGCAATTTTGACAATTTCAAGGGCCATAATCCAGTCATGCAAGGGCACACCTGACTGGTTTTCGAAAGGAACCAAGCTCTCATCAATATTTAACTACTATCTAAGTTTGGTGAGGATTATATAGTAAATGCAGCCTCTATTGTGTTCACAAGCTCTATTATGGCAATTTTGACAATTTCAAGGGCCATAATCCAGTCTTGCATGGGCGGATCTGGCTTGTTTGCGAGCTCTCATGGATATAATCAAAACTGAAGACTGTATCGCGTTCACAAGCAATTGTTTTTGGTCGCACGGACGACGTACACCACGACACGGCATAAACTCTTCTGGCCTTTGGCCAGTAGAGCTCAAAAAATCATAAAATACAGAAAAAAACAACATTTTCCCAATGTTGAGTACGTCTAAAATAACCCCAAGATGTGCTCTAGAATGCACCACAGGCGTTGCCAATTGTATGCCCCCAGTAAGACTTTATGAAAATATACTATATTATTTTCCTTTACGACATTTTCACTCCACTTTTGATCTTGTTAAATGTACTGTTTGGGTTTAACTGGGACCACTGTCCCAGATTATAATAAACAATTTTTTTGTCAAACTTTTTAATAAAACTATCTAAAGAAATAAACAATGAGGAAATTATTTGAAATGATGGTGGATAAACATAGATATATATATACTATGCGTTCACTAACAACAATTGTTGTACATATTATTAAAAAAAAGCAATTAATACAATTAATTATTACAAGGAAAAACATACCGCGTACATCAAAAGTAAGTACAATAACATAATAAGTTTCATCCTTTGTGTGTATCGGGTGCGAATAACTTTATTAAACACTTTAAATGGCACTTGAAATTAAGTATTTAAAACAAACATTCAAAGTAGATGAAACAACAACTAATTTAATGAAACATGTATTTAGACAATTAGAAGTATTCAAACAATAATCAAACAATTATCACACAAACATTAAATTTCGTAATAAAAACAATAATAATCTTGATTTATTTTCAAAACAACAAAGTAAACATATTATAATTCAACAGTTTTAATACAAGTAAACAAATCGACGGCAAAGCCGGCGATGTTTCCCGTATAGGTAATGTGTATGAACTTTGGAAAACTTTGCTATACCGTCTTTCCAAAAATTGTGTCCAGAGTGGATTCTTCGAAGCAGTCATGATTCTGCTACGTTTTGATTGGATGAAAAGAAAATATCGAAACAAAAACAAATTCTAGAGGAAATATTTAAATATGATAATACATACTTGATAAAAGAATGAGCACAAGTAATTTTATGTGTGATAATATCCGTTTAATAACACTCGTCGTCTATTTCTAAAACAAGTTCAAATAACAGCTCATAAGAGTTTTTTGACTTTCCGGAAGTTTCAAATCCTAATTCCTGTAATATGACGTCATAATATGACATCATTCTATTAGCGTAACGCAAATGATGAATAAATAACCAAAAGGAAAACGACATAAATTATAGGAAACGTTAGTTTGACTGGTCACAAATGTAGTTTCGTAAATTATGGAATCATTTTATTTGAAGTACTTTAGGAAGGGCAAGTTGATTATTTGTTGTACCTGTCATCATAATCTTATGGATTTAAAATCTTGGCTATATTTTAAAGTTAAATATAAGCTTAACCTGATGATGATTTTTATTTTCTTTGCTAAGGTCAGTAGGACTCGTAATTGACGTAAATGACTAATCTTGCTGCAAGCAAGGGGCTAACTGCAGTTCGCGAGGAATTAATTACCGATCACAAAAAACTTTATCGAACACACGAGGACACTCCTATAAGCTAGAAAAACCTAGATGTGTGACAAGCTTTGCTTTGAATCAATTTTCAAACCGTGTGATCAACTTATGGAACGCATTGCTGCAATTTGTTGTAGATGCAAAAACAGTTGGAGATTTTAAAATACTACTGGACCGGCACTTCCCAGAAAATGTCAAATATAAGTTTTAATTGCCATATTTATGACAGTATTATCAACATATATGTATATATCTTGTTGCGTAGAATCAATTACTTCTAGTAAATTTAAGTATCTACTGCCATAGACATTTATTGTCTCTATACATATATATAGACAATTGACAGTGTGAGATACTAAAAATAGTATAGAAATACATCATTATTCCAACATTATTGAGGGCCAAATGATACCGTGCAGAACAATTGCTGAAAGACGGTGGGTTTAAAAAGGTCCCTAAGGACCTTTCTTCAGAACCCGGAAACAACGCTACAGGTATCCTACAGGTAAAGTTAATAAATGTTTACCCGAAATAGGTAGCACCTATACTCATATTAATGTATAATCAATAATGTGTTGAACATACATCATTATTACAATATTAACATGCCTTATAACTACATATTGACGAGGGGTCTAATACGCTTCGAGGGGCCGAAAAGTCGTGTAAATAAGGAGTCGAATAGTCGGAGGGTCGAAAAGTCTGGCAGCCAGTTTAACCAGGTACGGTAGACAATAACTCACGAAAACACATTATAAATAGATCTACTATATCAACAATTCATTTACTCACAGAAAATAAAGTTGAAAACGTCCTTGTGGTGAATCGCATTTCAGAGTTTCTTAAGAAAAAAATGAAGACAGAACATGAAATTTCCATGTAAACTAATCAGTGTTTACATGCAAAATTAATGGCGTCTTTTATAACAAGGGAGATAACTTTTATACATTCGTAGTTGCGCCATTTGCATACACAGGTCTTTAGACAGAAGACCATTCCCGACAGGCGGGAATTTGACACGCCGAATGATTCCGGGTCCCGGGAAATAGATATCGGCTGGATTTTACATCCCGGTACCCGGAGTACACAAAGCATTTCCCACTATGGGGATTTAGACAAAATTATTGGCTCTAGGGTGGAGAATTAGACCCCAAAAAGGAAAACTTGTCTAATTCCCCTGGGTCTGCCCGCCAATGGGGAAAAATATTGATAGGTGCATGACCCCTCATCAACAAAAACGTCAATTCTTTAATATAAAACCTGTTGTTTTCTTTTTCTTTCATATTTGAACATGTTGTCTATTTAACTGATTATGACATCACAGAAATTTTAAGTCACATGATTACATTACGTGGAAGAAAGTTTCAAATTAAGGACCAAAATGTTAAAAAATAAAATATGTATTTGTTTGCCTGTATTTTGTGGTGGTTATGAATTTGAACATATGCTATTTTAAAACTTCTAAATCATATACTCTTTTTACACGTATTCAGGATGCTATTATAAGGATGCTATGTCTCTGGGAAAATGTATAAATTGTGCCAATAAGAAAATTATTCAAATTCATTCTGAAAATATCATGTAAATACGTTCACAGTTTGGAACAGTATAAAATTAATATTTCCAATTAAATAGAATTGTTTTAGTGACAAATCTTTAATAGGATAATCATTTTCACATAACATCACACAATCTTGTAAAGAGTTGATACAACATAAAACGATTTTTAGACATTCCACAGGAGTGAATGATTATTTTGTGTGAGTTTATTAATAAGGACATATAAAGGAACGAGTGACACTGGATATAATTTACAGTAAAGTTTCCTTTATTAATATTTTTTCAAAAAAATCCGTAAGTACACCGATAATAGGGTGTCCCATTCTACATGGACATTTTGAAGAACTTTCAGCGAGGTAAGCTAGCTTCTGATTTCTCATTGTATGCATATGCAAAACGAAAAGTAATTTAATATATGAATGTTTTCTTTAAAGATAAATCATCTCTATCATTTTGGTGTATGGGTAACACCATAAGCTCGTGGTTCATATATATTTCGTTTTCTATAGTTGTTTCCCTAAGACCATATAATTGATATTACTTTTCAAAAGTCGTCTACGCTAGACCATTGCAGAATAGCCTTCCAAAGACGGTCGTTTTTGTATTCCATTGATTTTTATGGTATAGGGGAAATAACTCGTGCTTCTGATATTTATCCTTTTTTTAAAATTGTAATAGACAATAAAATTAATTACCTTTTTCAAAAGTGTTCCCCCTTAGACCATTGCAGGACGCTTGTATTTGGTCTTTGTATTTTATGTAAAGCGCTTCTTCTGATATGTATTTCATTTATTGAAGTTGTTTCCCTTAGACCCTAAAACAAATAACATTTTAAAAAGTTGTCTCCCTTAGACAATTGCAGGGCAGTTGAGCTAAGCTTAAATGATCCGATTTCAGAAATTAAATGGTCTAGGGGAAATAACTCGTGCTTTCAGATATATTTCGTTTTCTATAGTTGTTTCCCTTAGACCATAAAATTGATATTTTCTTGCAAAAGTTGTCTCCCTTAGACCATTGCAGAAGATTCTACCTGAGACGGTCGTTTTGTATACCAAGGATTTTATGGACAAGAGAAAAAACTCGTACCTGATATATTCATTTTCTAACGTTGTTTACATAGAATTTTCTTCTTCAAAAGTTGTCTCCCCTAGACCATTGCAGGTTAGGTTATGTAAGACGCTTGTTTTTGGTATTTATATTTTATGTAAAGCGATTATATGATGTAATGGTCTAGGGGATATAACTCGTGCATCTGATATATATTTCATTTTCTTCAGTTGTTTCCCTTAGACTTTTGCAGGGCAGCTTTACATAAATTGAATGGTCTAGGGGAAATAACTCGGTCTATAATTCGTTTTCTGTAGTTGTTTCCCTTAGACCATAACATTGATTCTATTTTCCAAAAGTTGTCTCCCTTAGACCATTGCAGAATAGCCATCCTAAGACGGTCGTTGTTGTATTCCAATGAGTTTATGGTCTATGGGAAATAACTCGTGCTTCTGACATATTTTGTTTTCTATAGTTGTTTCCCTTAGACCATACAATTGATATCATTTTTCAAAAGTTGTCTCCCCTAGACCATTGCAGAATAGCCTACCTAAAACGGTCGGTTTGTTATGGTCTAGGGGAAATAACTCGTGCTTCTGATATATTTCATTTTCTAAAGTTGTTTCCCTTAGACCATGAACAAATAACATTTTTCAAAAGTTGTCTCCCTTAGACAATTGCGGGGCAGCTGATCTAAGAAGGCGCTTAAATGATCCGGTTTCAGAAGTTCTTCTATTTTAGTTGAATGTATTAAATTATCATGCTTTTTACAAAGAAGGAAACATCAAGATATATACAATGGAGAAATGGATTGGACTGAAAGCTCATAGATTATTTTAGGTCCTCTCTTATAAAGATTGATTTTCAGGAAGCTCGGTGAATATTTTACATGTTCAGAAAACATCAGCTCACTATAGCTGTTTAATTTTTCATACAAGAAAAAACCTTGACGAATTTACGAAATTGATGAAACAGCCACAGTTTGTTATTTCGTCAATTCGTCGCTCATCAAGCTAACTTCACAAATAATTAGAAGTTCGTCACTGGTCAATCTAACTTTACGAACCTAAAAAAAGTCACAGTCAACCTAACTTCACGGACCTAAAAAAATGTCACAGTTCGTCTCTCGTCAATTTGTCACTCGTCAACCTAGCTTCACGGACCTGAAAAAGACTTGTTAATAATCCAAGTGATCTCGATCATATCGGTAGCAAATGCCTAACGGTTGGTCTTCGCAGTTCGCCACTTATATAATATAATGACAATACAGCTACAGTTTAATTCATTATAACATATATTTTAATCAATAATATAACACAGTACTTTAACATCACAGAACATGTTTTATTAGGGAATTTTACGACGTTTTCAACATTATTTTAGTTAGTTCACGTCGACAGTTCAACAATGCCTACTAATGATAACACACAAGTTCAAGGCTAGGAAATGTGCCTTGCAGAAGGGCACTCCATGATTATCACCGCGTGTGGGGATCGAAACCGGGATGCTCATTTCTAAATTAGCGACCCTAGCCACTCGGTCGCGGCGTATTCCTATTAGTCGCTTACAGCATAAATTATATAACGTTTTCATAATATTTGATATGATGATTATTATATAGCATATTAGAAAGTGCGTTTCCCTTTTAGCATTGCATTGATCTCTAAAATGCATACACATGTAAAATCACACACACACACACACACACACACACACACATACGTGTATTGATGTAGTTCTGAGGACGTTGACAGAGTTATGCACTTAGAGGACCAACAAGAAGGAAAGCGTTAAGGCTTTCAGAAATTTCACAGATTGCTCCTCTGTAGGCCTTATTATGAGCCTCACAGGTAGAATCTATGTCATCCCAACCGTTTCTTTAAAACTCCTTTATGACATTTGGTCTATACTGCCCTACAGTCTGAGGACTTTCAGAGTATACCATCTGTGCGAGGACAGTGTCTTTTTTGTCTATGTATAGCATCTTTAGGAGGACATGGAAACGCTGTTCTTACTCATTCGATATTATGAGAAATTGAAGTACTTCATTTATATCAAGAAAACTTTCCGAGGACCTGAGTGTAAGTCCTCAGAATGTAAAAAGTCCTCTGACCGTTGATATGTATCCAATGTTCAGTCCTCACAACGTAGGCCATACACACGCACACACACACACACACACACACACACACACACACACACACACACACACACACACACACACACACACACACACACACACACACACACTCATTTTTAGGTGATATTTAGGAAAATTGGTATACTGTAAAGGGAGCACTGTGTAATTCAAGATCAACTCTTGCATCTATGCAGTATTATCAGTGGATATCATTTGATGGCGAATAATGCAGATCCGTATCTACACTGGTTGCAAATATAAGAAGGATTTTTTTTGCGTCGGAACTCGTATTACATTACAAAAATAGGAGTTGCTTGGAAAGATTGTTGTGCGAAAACCAGGATATGCATGAGAAATTGTTAAAAACGGCGTTAAACCCCAATCAATAAAAAAAAATAGCACTTTTCTGATGTAAGACTCTAAATATGGTAGTCTTGACTGCCCACCTTGGCAGTTCAGGGTTATATGGTAAGCATTACGACTGACTGGCTGGTGTCAGGATAAATTGAACAGAAGCAATGGTAACTTACCAAAGAAACGCCGTGATATAACTGACAAATTGTTGAAAGCGGCGTAAAGCATAAAGCCTCCACATATCATGTCCTCAATAATCTGAAACATTATTAATGCAATAAGGGCTACAGATTCACATTCAAATATATATAATGATTATGTCATATTGCATCTCCGCCATTGTATCAGTTAAAGTAACGTTGCTGCATACCAACTGGGGATACACTTCTAGTCGTTGTCAATGCATCCATGTATGTGTATATCACATATTACATATTAGTATGTCGTGCGCACGAGATAAATAAAAACATACGCATGTCACCTCTATGCCACCGTACAAAGGAGAACATAATAATGTTGAGTCTAACCAGCAACATATACATTTTAATATCAGTTAATAGTTGTACAAACTATTTTTTAAAACATGTTTTTCCCCCAAAGTGTCATTATACATGTAAGTCATAATTTCAGTGACCATGTACTCTAACGAAGGCATTGCGCAATATTCTCGTTAATCGTCGGGGATAAATAGTTGTTTTCTCAAATTGGAAAGGTTTTATCGACGTATTTTTGTAATATATACCTTGATTGAATTGTATATAAGTAAAAGCTATATTCGGATCATCTCGGTTACACTTGCTATCTCGATTTTTTTTTTTACAAACGGTTATTATTATCGTAGTTTAATTTCCTAAATAGCCAAGTAGGAATTCTGAAACATATGCTTACCTTATTGGATCGGCATTCGTGAATTCCAAAGTAACAAAGGCATACAGGCCGTATGTAAAATAGGAGGCATATTTGCCCCATTGTAACCATTTGGGTGGCGTACTGAATGACCCTCCTGAAAAGAAGAAATGAAAACAGAGATGCTAAGAAATGGTTTTAAAGAACGGAAGTCTAACCTTTATTTGAATATACTTTTTACTTATTTTACTAGGATCAGTCCTATCACTGCGCCAGAATACTTTTGCATGATCCCTTGGTTACAGACCAGTACTTGGCTAGGAAACGTGCCTTGCCTAAAGGCACTGCCTGCCCGAACAAAGATCATGCCTTACGATATGCATGTTTATGACCCATGAACCGTCCTTCAGGAAACGTGACATTGGTATATGCATGCTTTATCAAGCCAGCTGATTCAATGGCATATTGTTTTGAGTAATTTCTCAAATCTTTCTTTAACGTTAGTTGTGGTATTTTATATTACTTCACTTGAAAATATAAAATGTAAATTATGAAAACTACATATTAACATTGATTTACTTATAACATATGTATTGTTAGGCATGAGGGAGGATGGCTACGACCTTCATATGTCTATGCAAGTGGATAATAAAATTACATATTAAAAAAAAAAAAAATCCATTGATAATTTGGTGAACCGAGCAGACCCAGACCAAATTGTGCAATATTGTCAGGCATTGAAGTCGTCGTCGATGAGATTGCATGTGTGAGAAAGCGATAACAGAAATCGCAGACGATATGTTGTGACCATATTCTTATTAGAACAACAATGGTATATACAAATATAAACTATTTTAAACATTGTGTTTCGAATAAACTCCATTACCCCACAGCATCATGGATAAGAGTCCTAGTGACACCACGATCACAGTCCATGGGGGGTTCAATGCCGTTCCTAGAAACAGACCAACGCTCCGCAAAATAGAAATGTTTTAAGCCCATGCCATACAAAGCCGATCTTCAGTGACGATTCAAATCAGATTATGTTTACACATTAGCCCGTCCGTCCGTGCGGAAAGGTACATGTATACTTAGTTCAATGTATAAGCTTCTCTGTTTTTACATTGTGAAACAAGCTATCAGCTTATTTGAATCCCGCTCGATGTCTACTTCCTCGACCAGTAATCGCGCCGTTTGTAAGAAGGAAAAAAAATGCAAAAGGGCAAGCCTGCTCATCGCTGGATTGGAACCAAGGACCGTTGGTACCTGAGGCCGACGCTCTGCCACTGCACAATTGTCTTCAACAATGTACAAGTTGGCTCCAGAAAATACTGTTGATCCAGATCAGCCAATCCGTTCCCACAGTCTGATCAAGATATTTATTGTTTACGTATTACCTATACAAATTTTCGTCAGGTTGAGTAAATATTGTAAATTCTGATATGAAGTAGCATTTGGAAAGGCTGATCTAGACCTATACTGTTCAAAAATGCCAACTTTTGCAAAGGTCGTCCACTGTAGATGCATTAACTTCTGTAAATTGGAAAGGGTTAATTTAATTGTTAAAAACTAGGCTTTACCTTGTTAAAAAGACAAAACAAAGTCGTTTTCACGGAAAACCCCTGAAGTGAGAAGGCTTTCGTGATACATGTTCTGGTTATAGTGTCTTTTGAACGTAGCTCTGTTGTTATAACAAATAAATGAGACGTAATCTATAACAAAATATATTCACCTGAGCAGCAATGACATCGATGATGAGAACCCCAAGAGATCCAAGGAAGGCTAATGGATTATTTAGATTTGCCACCCAGTATATGACTGTCAGGTACAAGCATGGCTGTAGGATGGCCAGTGGAAACTCACTGATCGTTTTGGCAATACAAAAGGCCGAGGTTTTATACAGTTTGTATTTTCTCTCCTTCTGGATGACTTTCAATTCTTTTGGAACTATAACATTCAGAAAAGTAAAATACAATTACGATTTGAACGTTATTGATTGAACAATTTTCTCAAGGTAATATGAATTCAAGCAGTGTCATTTATTAAGGAAAATAACAAAAATGATATGTATTCGTTACGTTTTCTCATTTGGGAAAAACATTCAGAATGGTGGATGCGTAGAAGAATATGAAAGCTTCTTTACTTGGAACAGAAGTGTGAAATGTCTGTCTGTTGCATTCATAAATGTAAGATAGCCGTTCGGATCTTATTTAAAAAGGAAAAAATACGCGTACAGTAATGATTTATTTAATTGTTCAATTATATAAGATTCTTACTTGTTAAAATGGCGTCTAGTATGCGAAAAAGGCCCACTGTACAGTCGTGAAAAAGAACTGTAAAATAAGAAGATTTTTATTTTATATACATTATGAAGATCTTCTATACTAACAAGCTTATGTAAGTAATAAGGTGAACTGACCGACATGATATGACTGAACACATGTTGAAAACGGCGTTACAACCCAATCAATCTTTTGTTGGGAAAATGAATTCTAGTTAATGGCGTCAATCAAGTTTTAATTTAATTTTCACTTATTTATTTGACATGGATCGCGTAACAAGCTGTAAATCACACTCGATGTCTGCTTCCTGGAGACATAACCATTACTCGCGCCGTTTCTATGGAAAAAATAACTAAGGCAGAACCCGCTCATCACGGGCTTCGAACCTGGAACCTTTGATACGAGAGGCCGAGGCACTACCAATGCTACACTGTCTTCCACAAGCAAATCAGTTTACGTTTCGATTTTCACTCACCAATCCTAGTCTGTCTTTTATGGTTTCCTCAGTGCGTGGTGTTCGCCACCATACCAGCACACACAGCAATAACATATAACCGTTTTGAACCAGTCTGTAAAAAAAATAACAATAATATACCATATTGTTGTATCAGTCTAAAAAACACAAAACAATAAAATAAAACCGTTTTGAACCAGTCTGTAAAACAAATAACAATAAGATATCATATTGTTGTACCAGTCTAAAAACACAAAACAATAACATAAAACCATTTGAACCAGTCTGTAAAATACAAATTAAATAAAATATACCTTTCTAAAAACACGTACAATAAAATATAAACGTTTTGACAACGTTTCTGATAAAAAAAACAAAAACAAGCTAAGCCAGAGAAAAGTTTAGTTTGACAGCAGAGTCTAAGAAGCTTTTGTAAGTTATATGTGAACATTGTAGATGTTGATCTGGATCTCAACGATTCAAGGCGAACACTCATACAACTGCAACACAAAAAGACTGTCAATTGTACAAGCAAAGAAGAAGAAAAGAAACAAGCATACATAACTTACGATATTGGACTTATAATTCGTCGTCTTGCATTATGAAAATTTCGAGCAAGTAGTACGGAGAGCTGATGACAAAATGAAGTATTAAAATCTCGTCTCTCCGCTCCTGTGTTACTCAAATCGAATAGCGATCGCTTCTCTATCTGAACCTGGTCTTCCCCTATAATCAGTACAAACAATTAATCAGGTACAAACATGGCAATAATAATAATGACCGTAATGATTTCGTATGAGAAATTATTGGGATCCCACACAGGACCATGTTACTAATATATCTATAGGTGCTACCTATTTACGAAAAAAAAGTAAGATGATTGTAAATAAAAATTAAAGTGCATACTTTGGCAATAAAAAATGATTTATAAGTAATTGACTAGACGATAATAATGTTAATCTCATGTTTTCTGCATGATCACAAAATGTTTGGAATTCGTTTTGTTGTCGTCTATTAGTACGAACAGAAAATAATAAAGTAAATCCCTCTTGATTGCAGTTTACCCTTTCCCCACATATAGTCGCTTTATGACGCCTCTGTAGCAGACAACTTTTGAAATCATTGTGGCAAAAAGAGAAGTTGCTCATAATGATCTCGATATAGACTGTTCATAAAAGTCAACTAGTTACTTTTCCCCCCAATAACTGGCTTAATTAGAACGGGGTAATAAAGTAGTACTGGTACGCCGTTATATAATGTTGAAAACGGCGTAAAATACCAAACCATCAATCATATGAAGATTGGAGATCAAATGTCTTGAAGCAGTCCCTTAAGACACAAGTGTAACAGAACGCCGTACGATATTTCATTCGTGTTAACGAGTACAGCCGAGGTTATACGACTGGTTTTCAGAACGCCGTACGATATTTCATTCGTGTTAACGAGTACGGCCGAGGTTATACGACTTGTTTTCAGAACGCAGTACGATATTTCATTCGTGTTAACGAGTACAGCCGAGGTTATACGACTTGTTTTCAGAACGCCGTACGATATTTCATTCGTGTTAACGAGTACAGCCGAGGTTATACGACTTGTTTTCAGAACGCCGTACGATATTTCATTCGTGTTAACGAGTACAGCCGAGGTTATACGACTAGTTTTCAGAACGCCGTACGATATTTTATTCATGTTAACGAGTACGGCCGAGGTCATCCGACTGGTTTTCAGAACGCCGTACGATATTTCATTCATGTTAAATAGTACAGCCGAGGTTATACGACTGGTTATCAGACAATGCAATCTTAAACGTTCGAAAATCTCATAAATCCGCGAAAGCGTAATAAATAGTCCACCACTTAGTACATTGCGGGCTAATATTCAAGATTTCCTACCAACCTTCAGTTTGCCCGGACGTCCGTCCTTCTGTTCTTCCTTCCTTTTACCCTTTTGTCAGTCCGCCCTTCTGTCAGTCCGTCCGTCTGTTCGTCTGTCCTTACATGTTTTTTAAATGTCGAATCGCAATAGCTCAGTCAGGAACTACGAGACATTTCAAGCCAAGGGATGAGAGTTCGAACCTCGGATCGGTCATTCATTTTTCCGATAATTGATCAAGTGCTTTGTTAATAACGTCATATAACGTTTCAAATAACTTCATATGCAATACAACATGCAGTCAGTGTCTCGATACATATGGTAGTTTTGTAATTATATGCAGTAGTACTGGTTCGATAAAGCCAGGGAAAAAACTTAAGGTGAACTTGCTGTCGTGATCACCGAAATCGCCAAAACGTCGTTACACTTAAATAAATAAATAAATAAATAAATCAATCAATCAATCAATCAATCAATCAATCAACCAATCAATCAATCAATCTATAAAGCAATTGTTTTTGCAAAGCATTTCAATTTAATATTTCTACTTCGTATGTTCTTTAACTCTACAATACTTATTGTACAAAATAATTTACTTATGTAAATGTACACAAATATTGCAGTTGTATTGGTCTATTGGATCATGTTTTCCGATACCAGCACTCAACAGTTTACCGTTAACTCCGAATATGGAAGGCCTTTACTGTATTATGATGTTGGTTTGTATTATACGCAGTACAGTTTCATGTATACGAGGTACATAATTCATTTGACATGGTACATTATCCATGATATGAAATGCTCTTTCCGCTATATATGGTGGTAATTCAATTTATATGAAGTGCAAAAGTGTGCAGATACAGAACAGAACAGAACAGAAATTTTATTTTCAACTTAAGCATAAACAGCTCATGGTTAATATTCACAAATATACATACAGAAATGGTTAATACAATGAAATAGTTGAGAAATAGTACTTAACTAAGTTTAAATTAAATAAGTTTAAAATCAAGTTTATATGCATATGTATAAATACACACATATACACACGCAATTGTATATATATATATACACATACCCATACACATACTTACATTATATATATATACAGTACAATAACCTTTTTATGGTGTGCAAATAACTTCATATGCAATACAACATGCAGTCAGTGTCTCGATACATATGGTAGATTTTTAATTATATGCAGTAGTTTTACCTTTATACGTTTGTATGTACGAAATGCAATTTCCGCTTTTGTCACGATGTTTTCAAATGCCGTCTGCTGCATATGCGTTAACAAGCGTCAGTAACATGGAAATGGTTAAATCGTTTCCATTGTTTAATGACTGCATTATTCTCATGTCAATCATTGAATTGTTCTGAGTATTATCGAATTTGAATTTGAATTTGAATTCGTTTGTCTGTAAAGCTGAGAGGCACTTATGGAGCTGGCTGTCTGTCTGTCTGCTGTCTTTCTTTCATGTTTTCCCTTTCGCTCTCTCTCTCTCTCTCGTTTTCTTTCTTCCTCTGTTTCTCTCTCTCTCCCTCTCTCTCTCTACACTCACTATGTCTCTATGTCTCTCTTTCGCTACCTCTGTCTGTCTGTCTCTATTCTCCCCCTGTGTCTGTCTCGTTCACTTTTAACTGTCTCGTACTCATAACTATTCGTAATGTTTTTTTCTAAATTTAAATTTCGTGAGACACAGTATAATATATGTACAGCATCCAATTTAAAATAGGTTCTACACATCATTGTTTCGTAGATAGCTCGGTACTTAACACACATAGCTGCAATTGCAATTGTCACGGGATAGAATATCTAAATCGGAATGTCTTTTACAATGTTGGCCTTTTTATCATGATGCTCATTTTGTTTTATGCGAGCATGATTCTTTTTTCTTTAAATGATTAAAGTACAGGTTTGCCGATTAATTATATGTATTTTATATTGTCGAGTTAATCTTATAAAAAAATATATATGTGCATGTAAGATACGTTGTAACATTTGGGGCAAGATTACACGTACATTGACATTGCACTAGAATTGAAACATTTGAAGATGAAAGGAATCTTATGATCGACTGAATGAAATTGTCTGAAAAGAAAAATAGATGGTCGTATATGTAATATATACAAATCAAATTTAGAAAAAAGAACAGACAGACAAAAATACACGCCTAGCATAAGGATCGAACCAATGAAAAGTGAACGTTAAGGTTTGAAGCGCTTCGTTCGTAGCCACTAGGCTATAACAACGGTGTTATTTTAAGCACCTGAGTTTACGTATTAATAGGTTTCAGACTAAGATTGATGGGTAAACCTGTAACTTATATTTATTTAGTAATACATTTAAAATGTTTAAAATTACGACACGGATACTTATATAATTATGATGAGATACCACTTTATGTCGATGATAACATAAAACATATTTTTAATATTACTGCGTAGTATTGACCTGGTAATTAACTTTTCATAAATATATATTTTGTAATGGCATCGATTTGTATGAAACTCGGTAGCTCAGTAGGTAGAGCAGCCGTCTGTCAATTCAAAATACAAGCGTTGTGGTATCGAGCCCCAGCTAGGTCAACATTGTTTCTGACATTTGTCAAACGTGTACGAGGGTGGCTGTGAGAGAGTGATGGGGGTTGTGAGTGTGTGGCTGTGAGATATTGATGGTGGCTGTGAGATAATTAGGGTGGCTGTGAGAGAGTGATGGTTGCTGTGAGAGAATTAGGGTAGCTGAGAGAGTGATGGTTGCTGTGAGAGAATTAGGGTAGTTGTGAGAGAGTGATGGTGGCTCTGAGAGAGTAATGGTGGAGAGTAATGGTGGCTGTGAGAGAATTAGGGTAGCTGAGAGAGTGATGGTGGCTGTGAGAGAGTAATGGTGGCTGTGAGAGAGTAATGGTGGAGAGTAATGGTGGCTGTGAGAGAATTAGGGTAGCTGAGAGAGTGATGGTGGCTGTGAGAGAGTGATGGTTGCTGTGAGAGAATTAGGGTTGCTGTGAGAGAATTAGGGTAGTTGTGAGAGAGTGATGGTGGCTCTGAGAGAGTAATGGTGGAGAGTAATGGTGGCTGTGAGAGAATTAGGGTAGCTGAGAGAGTGATGGTGGCTGTGAGAGAGTAATGGTGGCTGTGAGAGAGTAATGGTGGAGAGTAATGGTAGCTGTGAGAGAATTAGGGTAGCTGAGAGAGTGATGGTGGCTGTGAGAGAGTAATGGTGGCTGTGAGAGAGTAATGGTGGAGAGTAATGGTGGCTGTGAGAGAATTAGGGTAGCTGAGAGAGTGATGGTGGCTGTGAGAGAGTGATGGTTGCTGTGAGAGAATTAGGGTAGTTGTGAGAGAGTGATGGTGGCTCTGAGAGAGTAATGGTGGAGAGTAATGGTGGCTGTGAGAGAATTAGGGTAGCTGAGAGAGTGATGGTGGCTGTGAGAGAGTAATGGTGGCTGTGAGAGAGTAATGGTGGAGAGTAATGGTGGAGAGTAATGGTGGCTGTGAGAGAATTAGGGTAGCTGAGAGAATTAGGGTTGCTGTGAGAGAATTAGGGTAGCTGTGATAGAGTGATGGTTGCTGTGAGAGAATTAGGGTAGTTGTGAGAGAGTTGTCAGAGAGTAATGGTGGGTGATGGTGGCTGTGAGATAATTAGGGTAGGTGTGAGAGAGTGACTTAGACTGAATGGAGTGAGTCAGACTGAGAGGAATGATTTGAATGAGACTGAATTTAAAGCCTTATTGCTGAATTATATAGCATAATGTAATTTTTTATCCATTTATACTATAAATTATAGATAGAATAGAATGTTTCATTTCCCTAAATATCGTCTGCAGCAGATTTATTGTATATGGGAAACAATGCACCCGATAGGAACAAATAAAGCAGTAATAGGAGTTATTCTATGTTTCCTTATAAAGTTCGGCCATTGTCTCAATACATTTTAAAACTTGTTTATAAGGTAACTTATCTCCTGCAGATGTGCAGTGCACACTAACACTCTAGCATGCTGTTTTTGGAGAATGTCTTTATTTTATCTTTCCATGTTCTCACTTATTATAAATGACTTTCTCGAATGCAACACATGGAAGGGCTCTTGTTCTTTCACCAAGCTGAGTTTACTTTGTCTGGAGCGACCGACCGACTGTCTTTCCGTCTTTTTGACCATACGTTCGTACGGTTTGTATTCATTGGTCTAAACGCTGTTTCTGTTTGGCAGATTCATTTCATGGTCACACTTATACACTATTGTGATCAGGAGAACGATCCAATATTTCGAACATAAATATGATGTGAGTGTATTAGGTATAATCTCTATTTGCCAATGTTTTCTTCTGCCATTGTCTGAGTAAATTTTCAATGCATCAATTTCAAACTTGGTTTATAGGAAACCTATGACCTTGCAGATGTGAATTGCACAACAAACATAACTCTAGCATGCTTTCGATTGTCTGTCATTTACATGTAACAGCATGATTCCAATATACAGTGTGGATATTTAGTGTCAACTGAACAGGAAATATTATGCTTAATGGTCGCTGCTCGGTTATTGGCAGGCAATTCGTGTTGTTTCAAACATATCTGCTTTGGTTTGTTAACATGTCGATGATACATTGTTGACAACGTGCATCCATATACACTATGCCATATCTTTTCAACTTACAGACACCCCTTTACCATCAATCCTTTCAGCACTTTGATTGAAATAGACTGTCATACTCGGTAATTTCCGAAATTATTCCGTAGAATGCCGAAAGTACGATCCTCGTAAAGAAAAATGCACCGCATATAAAGGTAAATCTACTGTATAATAATCAAACTACCACCACATGTTTTGAAAAAAATGACTGCATATAATGTCATTTGAACTGCATACAATGTTGTTTGTATTGCATATGATTTGTTTGTACACCACATAAAGATTATTCTAGTGTATCTACACTTTTTTGCATTGCAAATTATTAAATAACCACCATGTATAACAGAAAAAGCACTGCATATCATGTAAACTGTACCATGTCAATGGAAATATGTACCTCGTATACGTGAAAATGTACGGCGTATAATACAATACAACATATTAAGATAGTAAAGACGTTCCATATCCGAATATACACATAAACAAAAGTTCCTAGTTGCGTGTGGTTAGCGATTCAAGTATATCATATGGGCCGTCGCACGAGAAAACCGACATTATGGACTTTGCGTAATGTAAATCTAACCTATGAAGACGAGGTTCTACTTTCCCGGTCGCGTGACCATTTATGCTTGTTAGAATATGCCAAAATATCGATAACAATATTTCACACGAAAGAAAATATTTCTACAAATAAAATCGAAAACTTAAACGCTTTCCCACATGAAGTCGCTCTTTGATGTCTATAGTTTGGCATTGATGTCTTCAAAATTGTCTGCTGCATATGTATTATATGTGGAAAACACACTCAAGGTTAAATTTGAATGAAACATGTTCCGTTATTTTAGTTTAAGTTGATCTTATTTTTATTTTAATTGTTTTTTACGCCGTTTTCAAAATTATTTCAATAATATCACGGCGACAGTTCACGTCTTCATGTTTCCTGAATTAACACACGTAGTGTAACTAACACGTAGTGTTTAGGAGGGAAGGATTGCTTTTCAGATTTAATTTACTACGATTTTAGTTTTCCGTAAAAATGCCGCAATGTATATTTCGCCCGGCAGATTATACGCTTCAAAGAAACATTTTTTTAATTGATGTTTTACACCGTTTTCAACATTATTTATCTTATATCACGGTGACAGTTCACTAATTCATGACCCTGGGTAAACAAACCAGTACTAGGCTAGAAAATTTGCCTCATTCCACCATGACCGTAGTGCCGCGACATGGGATCGAACCCGGGACGCCCGTTTTCAAATACACGACGCTAACCACTCGAACACGGCGCTTCCAAGAATCCCGAGGTATCTTGCATAGAACCTATAAAGAATTTCATATTTGTTGAAAATTGTCAGTTATTGCGATAGCACGAACATTCTATAACTTGGATACACCGTATAACTCGAACCAATTCCTGTGAGGAATCTGTCGTTTGGAAATAGTGTAACAGCAGTTCTTATTGGTCTGACGTGCAATCAATCAGAACTGCTTCTGTGCTGTTTTTCTTGATATGATCTTATGACTGGCATGTTTTTCATAATCAATAGTTAAGTATTAGTGAATTATGAAGCTGAAAACACATATATTAATATATAAGAATAGATTGAGGAATCGCTCGAACATGCCGATATCTCGAAGTATTTTATCGGCCTCCTTCGTTTTCGAGGTATAGTGAGACCACTGTACTTGGGTCGTCCATCTAACACGTCGATATCTCGAAGTAATTTATGGATTCCATTCGATTTTGATAGCGACTCCATCGTATTGAGCATACATCGAGTCTTTACTTTTCAGTTATATCACGTAGATCGAATCCATGCTATAACATTCACCTAACCAAGCCTGTCTGTCTTGCACTAGTATTACACACAACAAATCAAGGTCATAAATTGACTTTTATTAATACTCGTCGTGCATGAAATCTAATAATTTTTAATTTTCTTTATTATGTTTACGCCGCTTAAAAAAATAAGTTACTACTGGTAAATTTATCAATATACTTTGAATGAGTGAGTCAATAGCTCATGTATAGGAATTTGGGGTATTTCATGTTGATACCACATTTGTTGCGGGAAACGACGTCGCTCCATTGGCGTTACGCCAAGATGAAGTGTTACGGAAATGACGTCTCGTCCTTCTTTGGCTACAATACAGTCAAAATTTAGGTTCGGGCGTAAGGTGACTAATGCTGTCGTTTTTTTGACGAACGGGAAAACATATTTCTTACAGAGTTTCATTATTTTTAACTTTTCGTACAAATGTTAATTCCCACATAATACAGCACTTTAATGATCTTAAATATCGAGCTGAAAAAAATGATTAAAAAGACGACAATAATTTTCAATCCGTGTTTTTCGTCTCATTTTATACATATCCAAAATGGCGGCCCCCATGGATTTGGCCAGTTTCATTTCAGAAAGCTTCATGGGTTATTGAAAAATTAAAAAATAAAAAATCTCACACCTGTTACCTATGAACGAAAAAAACCATTTATGTTTTTTTTTCGTATAAATAGCTTCTCTATATGGTTCATATAGCAAAATTATAATTTTATATAATACCATTGTTATTACCATAGAAGAAGGACCATACAGATAGACCATTTGTAGTATCTTAAGGAAGTATTGTGTGTTTTTTACCAAATATTTTCTCAGATGAAAACTCAGACGCCTGTGCTGTAGATCCAGATCAACCTTAGCCTATACTTAGACTGATCAGGACATTCCATGTTCGCAGTTAAGTCGTAAAAGTATTCTGGACGACTCTGAGAAACCGTTATAACCAAACATTGATTAAACCGCGCTCTGCTTAAACCAACCGTAAGGCATTTGCAACCAGTGTAGGTCCATATCATCATTCGCATTTGCGCATTCTGATATATTGCCCATTTTCTTTCTCCGCTGATCACAAAGTCGCAAAAGTTGGTCATCGTAGGACTTGACAAAATAGATACTCACCATTAAAGCAAATAACGTCTGCATCTATTACAGTTCCTCTAAACTCGTCTGCCTGATTCATAGCATTTCCATTTTTTTCATGTGCAACTATTGACAACATTTTATAACAAGCTTGTCTAAGTAGTATATGAACAGTGTAGATCCTGAACAGAATGTGTGGATGCAAAAAAAGGATCAGGTTTTATACTGTTCACAAAAGCCAACTTGTTTTACATGATCTAAAATCTTTGTTTGACCAACTTACCCTATGTTGTGGGTACTCCAAAGAATCGTCTCAGCCTCAATATAGGGTTTACTTTAAGAGAGAAACTATGGGGAAAAGAGCTTAATACCCCTTCTTATCTGAACCTCTGCAGATCCTGGTCAATTAAAATTACAAATAACTCGATCATCTCCTCCCAAACCACTAGACAAATTTCAACCAAGCTTCACAGGAATAGTTCTTTGATGGTCCACTTTCAAAATTGTTCAAAGATTAAAACAATTATGAAGGATTTTGGTTGCTGAGGCCTCAGAGCAGAGGGGAAATGGCCAATCTTTAACATTCTTCTTCTCTGAATCTGCTTGATAGATTCAATTTTTCTTTACTAGAAATGTTCCTTGGGCGACCCTCTACACTAATTGTTTAAGCCATATTGATTGGTGTAAAGACATAGGATGGAGGTGGCATCAGAAAAGGGGTAAAATTAACTTTTAGTTTCAAATGACATCTCCTCCTTATGCACTGGACCAATTTCATGACATAACTTTAAAATTCTTCTTCTCTGAATCTGCTTGTCTAATTCCCAAGATAATTCAGTAGAAATTGTCCTTGAGTGACACTCTACAAAATGTACTCAAGCCATATTGTTTGGTTGAAAAAATGGCTGCCAGATGGCATCAGAAAGGGGGCAAAATGACATTACTTCAAAATTCCATCCTTATCAAATTTCTCGTCTGATTTCAAGATAGTTTAGCAGAGATGTTTCTGTAGTGACACTGTACATATTGTGTTGTTCAAGCCATATTGATTCGTCGGCATCAGAAAAGTTGTAAAATAAACTTTCAGTTTCAACGACATGTCCGTTTAAACCAATGGACCCACATATCAATTAAACTTCACAGTAATGTTCCTGTGGTGGTTCTCTTTTTTTAAATTGTTCAAAGATTGATGCATTATTACAAATGTCCTTTACTGATAAGCTATTTCATTTGCGCTTCATTCCAACTATTGATCAAATTTTAACCCTTATTAGCAGGAGCATTTGCTATATGTGTTTCTTTTACCGCCATGTTTTTATTTAAATTTTACTAGTTATTATAAAGAGTTTCCATATTTGAATAAAAATGTTTTAGAAATAGAGATGAATTCTGGAAACTTTAATTTAGTGAAAAAAGTTAAAAACATTGTGGCAAAATGAGAAATGGCTCATATTGAGCTATTTCTTCTTTTGCTTCAATGATTTCAATGGTCATTTTAGAAGGAGTCTGCTGCAGATTTGTTGTATGGGGGAAAGGATTAACACAAATCAATTATAATATGTAGAAAATCCATTTAATATTCAACTAGAAATATCACTGAAGGTGATGAATACCCCCAGCTGGTGCCTGGGCCATAACCCATTTAAAAACAATTCCAGTGCAACACGCCCACAATATGCACAACTAGGCTTGGTATCAATCATTCTTGTGAAGTTATATTAAATTATGATGAAGGGTTGCTGAGAAATAGTGTTCACAAAATATGGACATATATGTAATATGTATGAGAATATCAAGGGGCCATAACTCATTTAAAAATAATTCCAGTGCAACACGCCCACAATATGCACAACTAGGCTTAGTATCAATCATTCTTGTGAAGTTGTATTAAATTCTGATAAAGGGTTGCTGAGAAATAGTGTTCACAAAATATGGACATATATGTAATATGTATGAGAAATTCAAGGGGCCATAACTCATTTAAAAATAATTCCAGTGCAACACGCCCACAATATGCACAACTAAGCTTAGTATCAATCATTCTTGTGAAGTTGCATTAAATTCTGATAAAGGGTTGCTGAGAAATAGTGTTCACAAAATATGGACATATATGTAATATGTATGAGAAATTCAAGGGGCCATAACTCATTTAAAAATAATTCCAGTGCAACACGCCCACAATATGCACAACTAGTCTTGGTATCAATCATTCTTGTGAATTTATATTAAATTCTGATGAAGGGTTGCTGAGAAATAGTGTTCACAAAATATGGACATATATGTAATATGTATGAGAAATTCAAGGGGCCATAACTCATTTAAAAATAATTCCAGTGCAACACGCCCACAATATGCACAACTAGTCTTGGTATCAATCATTCTTGTGAAGTTATATTAAATTCTGATGAAGGGTTGCTGAGAAATAGTGTTCACAAAATATGGACATATATGTAATATGTATGAGAATATCAAGGGGCCATAACTCATTTAAAAATAATTCCAGTGCAACACGCCCACAATATGCACAACTAGGCTTAGTATCAATCATTCTTGTGAAGTTGTATTAAATGCTGATAAAGGGTTGCTGAGAAATAGTGTTCACAAAATATGGACATTTATATGTAATATGTATGAGAAATTCAAGGGGCCATAACTCATTTAAAAATAATTCCAGTGCAACACGCCCACAATATGCACAACTAGGCTTAGTATCAATCATTCTTGTGAAGTTGTATTAAATTCTGATAAAGGGTTGCTGAGAAATAGTGTTCACAAAATATGGACATATATGTAATATGTATGAGAAATTCAAGGGGCCATAACTCATTTAAAAAAAATTCCAGTGCAACACGCCCACAATATGCACAACTAGGCTTGGTATCAATCATTCTCGTGAAGTTGTATTAAATTCTGATAAAGGGTTGCTGAGAAATGGTGTTCACAAAATATGGACATATATGTAATATGTATGAGAAATTCAAGGGGCCATAACTCATTTAAAAAAAATCCAGTGCAATACGCCCACAATATGCACAACTAGGCTTGGTATCAATCATTCTTGTGAAGTTGTATTAAATTCTGATGAAGGGTTGCTGAGAAATAGTGTTCACAAAATATGGACATATATGTAATATGTATGAGAAATTCAAGGGGCCATAACTCATTTAAAAATAATTCCAGTACAACACGCCCACAATATGCACAACTAGGCTTAGTATCAATCATTCTTGTGAAGTTGTATTAAATTCTGATAAAGGGTTGCTGAGAAATAGTGTTCACAAAATATGGACATATATGTAATATGTATGAGAAATTCAAGGGGCCATAACTCATTTAAAAAAAATTCCAGTGCAACACGCCCACAATATGCACAACTAGGCTTGGTATCAATCATTCTCGTGAAGTTGTATTAAATTCTGATAAAGGGTTGCTGAGAAATGGTGTTCACAAAATATGGACATATATGTAATATGTATGAGAAATTCAAGGGGCCATAACTCATTTAAAAAAAATCCAGTGCAATACGCCCACAATATGCACAACTAGGCTTGGTATCAATCATTCTTGTGAAGTTGTATTAAATTCTGATGAAGGGTTGCTGAGAAATAGTGTTCACAAAATATGGACATATATGTAATATGTATGAGAAATTCAAAGGGCCATAACTCATTTAAAAATAATTCCAGTGCAACACGCTCACAATATGCACAACTAGGCTTGGTATCAATCATTCTTGTGAAGTTGTATTAAATTCTGATGAAGGGTTGCTGAGAAATAGTGTTCACAAAATATGGACATATATGTAATATGTATGAGAAATTCAAGGGGCCATAACTCATTTAAAAATAATTCCAGTGCAACACGCCCACAATATGCACAACTAGTCTTGGTATCAATCATTCTTGTGAATTTATATTAAATTCTGATGAAGGGTTGCTGAGAAATAGTGTTCACAAAATATGGACATATATGTAATATGTATGAGAAATTCAAGGGGCCATAACTCATTTAAAAATAATTCCAGTGCAACACGCCCACAATATGCACAACTAGTCTTGGTATCAATCAATCATTCTTGTGAAGTTATATTAAATTATGATGAAGGGTTGCTGAGAAATAGTGTTCACAAAATATGGACATATATGTAATATGTATGAGAAATTCAAGGGGCCATAACTCATTTAAAAATTATTCCAGTGCAACACGCCCACAATATGCACAACTAGGCTTAGTATCAATCATTCTTGTGAAGTTGTATTAAATTCTGATAAAGGGTTGCTGAGAAATAGTGTTCACAAAATATGGACATATATGTAATATGTATGAGAAATTCAAGGGGCCATAACTCATTTAAAAATAATTCCAGTGCAACACGCCCACAATATGCACAACTAGTCTTGGTATCAATCATTCTTGTGAAGTTGTATTACATTCTGATGAAGGGTTGCTGAGAAATAGTGTTCACAAGAAATGTCCACAGACCAACGGACCGACAAGCGTGACTCCTACATGTATATAGCCCCCATATACTATGTATCTGGGGGTATAATAACCTTTTTGTTGTAAATGCAACAGAAGATTTTTGATAACTTTAAAGTCAAAGCATGTGAAAGTGCATATGTGACAGTGATTAGTTTAGACTTACATTAGCAGGTTCCTATGCAGTTTTGTTAGTGAACACAATTCATCAGAAGCTTATTTAAAGCTTTTGTGAGTTGTTTATTTATGAATAGTCTGAATTGTAATCAGACTGCAAAAATGCACAGACTGATCAGGGTCTACTAGGAATCATTGTATATTTTCGAATGGATATGTGCTCAATTATAAATATATTTGCTATATTTTGATTTGTATTTCGTATTCTTCATGTACCATCTTCCTTTTCATGCTGACAACATTGTCCTTCAGTCTTTCTTCTTTAGCAAGGGAATATTGGCTAATATTTTAGTACTCTTCACAACATATGCAGTGTATCGTGTACTCTTCTTGTTGAATAGCCTTTGGTATCTATATAAAAAAAAAAAAGATGATCTGAGAATTGTTATATTAACAATGACATCCCATTTTGTTAATCTTTTTTTGTGATAGACTACTTTGGAAAACATACTTGAAAAGGTTAAGTATTACCTTTTAGACAACTTTTAAAAACATTCTTGAAAAGGTTTAGTATTACCTTTTTTTACCATATAATTATGCATGTTATTTCTTCTCTGAATCTGCTTGCCTGATTTCAAGATAAATAAGTAGAAATATTCCTTCTGTGACCCTTTAAAAAAATTGTTCAAGCCATATAGATTTGTTGAAAAAATATATCCATCATTTGAGATAAGAAATTAAAAACATGAAAACAAGTTTTCATCATTCTAGATTCAGAAATGCAGCTTCTAGGTTTTCCTCATATTTCACTTAGTATTTGACCCAGAATCACACATATCCAAACTAGACCTAGATATAATTCAGATAAACTACATGTCTGACAAAGTTTCAGTCAAATAGTGGTCTCTTTCCAAAATACAATAAATCTGCAGCAGATGGTTGAACAAACAATCTAGGCAATACACTGGAAAAGCTCTATAAGTTAAAGTCAACTTACTGAATAAGACATTGTGGAAAAAGAAATTGTTTATAATGAGTAATTACTTATTTTGCAGCAATGTTTTAAAATGCGTCTGCTACATATGCATCAAAGTGCGTCTGCAAGTGCGAAAGGGTTAACAATTACTAAGATGTTACATTTTGTCTTACATTCTCCTCACAATATAATGTAAATATATTGGTCTTAAAATGGCTAAATCATTGGATACACAAATAATTATTAGTATGACAAAATTATTTATCAGATCCTAGAAGAATACGAAATAAAACAACTTAAATAAATGTATGCTTGACACTCGCAGAAGTTTTACGTGCAGATAGGTGATATAGCTGTTGTGGGAAATCACCTACGACGATCATGTTGCGAGTTAATAATTACCCCTTTGGGGGGCCCCATGAGTTTGTACATGTCGTGTGTACGTTACAATATTGTGTGAAGATATAGTAAACAGCGACTTCAAGCAAAATAAATGATACACGAGTTGTGTTTATATAAATACCGGGTTTATTAAAGTTTAGGGCTGTCTTTTCAATACGTATTCAGGCATACAAGGCATTTGGAGTTGTCAAAAAACGTCCGAACAAAATACTCACCGAGAACGAGAAGAGTTTTCCACAGATCCGTTTGTTTTCGATACCATCAGATCCATCTTCCAGAATTCCCATCTTCCTTGCTAATGGTTATTCTCATTCTATTTTCATTTCTAATTCTTTTCATCATATGTTTACTGATGTTTCGTGCGCGGCGTATGCATTTTTTGCCTGCCGAACCGATTTAATATGCAATTTTGTTTACACAAATGCGACAATTGCTGTATGTATTGCGCATGTGTAAAAGGTCACGCAAAGAGGTCAACTGCATAATATTAATTTCCGTTTGATTTTTGGCAGGGGAGCAAATAAATCGAAAATCAACTTTTGAACTATAATCACTGTGTACATCGTTTAAACTCAAGAATATGACCTAAATTGATCGGGATTATGTTGCACTTTCTTTAGAGTTATGTTAAAGCTTATCAAAACTAGAAAAATGCGAATTTGAGCAATTGTACTGCTTTAAGCCAGACACATTTACTTGTTCCTTCGTCCACTCTAGAAGAAAGGGGGGAAAATGTATGCATGCATCTGTGACAATGCTGATTATGTGCTTTGCAAAACGAATTTAATCGCCATTCCCACACACAAGAAATCTGCAGCAAATGGATTTGAAGACATCTAGGCATTTAATAGACAACCTTTATAAATGAAGGTATACTTTCTAAAAATAGTTGAAAACAATATGGCAGAAGGAGAAATTGCTCGTTTTAGGTAATTGTTTCTATTGACATAATATTTTCAAAAGTCGTCTGCTGCAGATGCGCCAGAAATGGTTTACAAACTACTTGACTTCAACTGGCGATTGAGTTGATTACCTCCTCCTTTGCCCCTTAATTCCATGGTTAGTATTTTGAATGATGCACCGATGTTAGGATGAACCGTTTGGTGGTTCGGGTAATTTATAAAGAACGTTTAATGTCGTGATATATATTGAGCCACGTCTGACGATTTGTAGATCTAATTGAGTCTCCGTAACGGAGGCACATACATGGATATAGGGGTAACACCGTAACACTAGTGAGTTCATAGTTCTATTTGTTTAGGAAAATACATCCAGAACTGCATTACTCGTAGACGGACAATGAATACGCTGGCTCCAAAACTATAAAAGTATATGTGTACTGTGTGCTCAGAAATCTTGCTGAACTACCTGATTATGTCAGAAGCAAATGTATTCTCCAAGGTGGGACCAATCAGAAGACTTATTTGAAGCAAATTGTTTACAGAGTTTTATATTTTCGGGGCATGGTGCGATTGCGCTTATACAGCGATTGTGCTGTTCACTGTATGGAGATGCAGACCCCAAATCGATAAATGAGGATCATAGGTAATGCAGTGTTTCAATTATATCACGACGGATCAATACTGTTCACAAAAGACACCTAGTACCTTTTCACAAGACATGTTCATATGCTAGATATATAATCCTTATTACAAGTTGTCAAGATATAACAATGGACGACGTCATACGAATACAGACCTTCAGACCCAAAGTAGCATACGCCTTCATAGGTTCGACCCTGTTCGCCATCTGATCGTACAGGCATCCTTGCAGCCTATGGAGGATGGTTAGTACTTGTTTGTCCGATTTAGACACTATTTAAGTGAAATCCCAGCCTTCCCTTGTTCAATATAAATACTGCTGGTAAGTAAGCTTATCTTGACCCCAGTGCATCGATCGTAATAATATAGATATATATATAACCCTGAGCGCCAAAGAGGGAAGCCATTACTACCATATTTGAAGTATTTGTTTGGTATGACATGACTGGGGATCGAACCCTGGTCTCCCGCTACACAACCGAGGGAAGCAGCAGTATGGGTAGTAATACACGTCTTTACTTTCAATTAATGTTATCTACAAGCATTCTCATTTATTTCACTGTTCGTTTATTTCGAATTAATTTCATAGTGTCTTCATTTTCAAAGATAACAGAAGATCGACTATAATTACATTCATTATCGATCCTCTGCATGACATATCTCAAACTAGTTTAAAGACTACATAATGGAAACCCTGCGAAAACCAAACGTACGGCATTTACGATCAGTGTAGATTATTCGCGCAATCTGATCTGGTTATACACTGTTCGCCAACAAGTTTCTTAACGCTTGTGGCATTTATCGTCTATTTGATTGAAATGAAATGAATTCCCAACCTGATTCTTATCAGAACCTTGTAATAATTACGCTTATGTTGGTTTTCCTGGAGCGTCGATCAAAAGCTTACCGTAACCGGTTTGACAGATTTACCAGTGCTGTGTGGTTGGCATTGTCAAGGGTTAACTCCACTGAAATAAAACACAATGTCCTGTTTCATATTGTATTTAAACAAATATTTGATATACAATGAAAGACTGTTGATGGTTTTATACATTTAATGATTTACCAATCAAGACAAATAACGATTACGCGAGACTCCCAAGAGGTGTAAAAGTTTTAATTGGCGATAAATAACGGAAAACTTATCATGTTTCAAAAATAATTAATATTTTGCTCTTAAATATTATATTTCATACGTTTTCACTGATTTTTTTCACTGAAATTATTTCTTGAGGAAAACAATTAAAAGTTAGTATGCAGAACATTTTATTTTAAAACTTCACCTTATTAGTACCTCTCGTAGGATCGCCAACTTAACTATGAACCAATCAAAAAGTTTCATTTCCTTTATTTCTTCGACATTATTCATTAAATACAACATTTGATTGGTCTACAATCTAGATCATTTGTTTAACATCTAGGTCAAAATCCAGGTTAATCAGCTATCGCCGAAAAAATGCGTCACATCATATTTAAACCGACCTTCAGTGCCTTTGAATTAACTCATATTCAAATTGTATGCATGTACTGCATATATGTGGTCAGTTCTTTCTCTAAAGGCTTCCAGAATACCTCGCACGACTTGGTGGCTAACACAAACAATTATGATCAGACTACACAGGCGGTATAGTTTGATTTGAATCTACGCGTTTTGAAATCCCGAAGGTCGGTTCTCGTGTGACACAGCCCAACGTGTACGTACTTAACAGATCGAGTGGACTTTGAAGCTTTGAACATTGGAAGCCGGCTAAATCGAGGAAGTCCGCCAGGGACGAAGGTACTCCTTGATATGCAATCTGCTATAAAGAAGTCCAATTGTGTCAGTCACTACATATTAGTAAAATATTGTACATTGTACTCATTAATCTTCGGCTGTCTTTGTTAACATTCGGCTGTATACTCTTTACCTACACTGTATGAGGTTATTTAACCTAATGAATACGTACACTCAGGTGGATAAAACATCACAGACAAGATAGCCCAGTTGTTAAGAATAATTTAGTTAATAATCCAAAGTTCACTTTTCATGGGTTCGATTCTTATGGTAGGCGTGCTTATTCCGTGTTTTTTTAATTATTATATATATATATTCTATCACCATCTTTTTCTCTTTTCAGAAATGTTTATTTAGTCTATCCTATAAGATAAAACATCACCGTCAAGATAGTCCAGTTGTTAACAATGATTGAGTTTATAATTTAAAGTTCGATTTTTATGATAGGCGTGCATTTTTCCTTTTACTTTTTAAAAAATATTATATAATTTATATACGATCACCATCTTTTTCTCTTTTCAGAATTTTTTATTTAGTCTATCCTATAATATTCTTTTTCTCATTCAGTGTTATCATGCCAAAAAAGTTACAACGTTTCATACATGGACATAAGAAAATAAAGAATACATTTTATTAACTGACATACACTAAAAGAAATTCCGTTTCATAATTTCTAACTTCTACCTAGTGCCTTCTCCTTTGGCAGATATGTGCGTTACGTACACATATGAATACGATTGCATGTGTATAAACGGTTTTAGACAGGACTTTGTATTTTAATACTTATCAAGACATCTCAAGTTAGAACAAAACGCCACGAATATTCATAAGTGCCGCATAAAATCTCTGTTTGTCGATATCTAAAGGAAATAATACGTAAAGAAAACCAGAAATCGGTGTTCAAGTACTTCATCCAAATAAAAGTCCCGTTTTAATATTAACCGTGTATTGCAGTTAAGCGTCTTATTGGCTCTCTAAAAGTCGGGTCGTTTATAAATAATCCTGGCCAACATATATATAACAAATGTGCAGCAGCCAACTCTGGTGACTCCCAGAGATGCCGTGATATAACTAAAACAATAATGAATGCGGCGTTAAAAACCAAGCAAACAAAAACGAAAAATCTATTGATTGTCTTACCTGGCCATTGCTTAAACAGATTAGTTTCGTAGCCATCCCAATCACGTGACTAGGTGGAGTACTGGCACCGAGAATAATCTTTAGCCTTTTTGTTATCATGGAGAAAATCGTCACCAAGGTTTTACTTTCATCGTAGTTGAGATCTTTAAATGGCTCCTGAAATTGTAGCCACACATTTTGGGACGGTTGTCGACAGATATCCGTTCCTGAGTCAACAAACTACACAATTGGTAAACCATTTTTCGGAGTTACTACGTTCCTAATAACACAGGGAGCTCCACCGAAAAAAAGCTCCGCCAAAACAAATAGTTCTAAATAGTAATTCCTTTGTGCTGATATTTTCCTGGGTAGATTTTGAAAACCAACCGCCTTAAATCAAAGACAGCTACATTCAAATTTAATACTGTCCTTTTTTTTTATAAAGGCATTGGTTATTTTCTTTGGAGTCACAGATGCTTGTGTGACTAGATGGTTAGATAGATAGATATATATATATACTTTATTTTGTAAAGTAAACTTAACATAGTTGTCGTAGGCTTTCATATAATAAAATGGCGAACAACAATTCAATTAAGCCTTAACCACATACAAGAAGCTTTCTGACGCTTCTGCAGCACACTGTATTGAACACATTGTTGAAATAGAATAAACTGCTCATCATGCAAGTTCACATTTTGGTACAATGTTTGAACTTTCATGTATCGAGGTTTTTCAAAATGTTTAACAAGAATCAGAAGCATCTTCTGTAGATGTGTTGTATGTGAGAAGGGTTTAGCCAAATGATAAATGGTGAATCTTTGTCAAAGTCAAATTTGTCTCAAAATACCTTGGCCTTATAAGCAGAACTGTGTTTCACAAGTTCATATTTCTCCTCAAACTTTGTGACAAAAGGAGAAACGACAGGTACCTTGCATGATACACAATCAGACAAAAGCACCATAAATTATACCTTCATTTAGCAAGATGTTCCAATTTTTACTTAATGTGCTACATATCCGTTGTACGTGGAAAAGGCTTAATATAGGAACTAGTTTCAATTTTTTTTGAAAACGTTAAACGATTGCATGAAAATTTACTTGAATTTATTTCTCAAACTGTAAATTTACCAGTTGATATAAGAGTTGAAATGCTGTCTACATTTACAGTGATAAGTTAAATACAGTTCAGTTAATCCGATCACACTTTGTTTGTAAAAACAATAAGATTTCATTTCATTTAAGTTTTCTTGATGTTCACATCGCATCTGATAAAACATGCTGTCGGCTAGGCAAAAAACACCGATATCGTGTTTACCGCGATATTCATGAAATGTGAAACTGCAACAGCGAAAAAGAACGAAATTGATTTTCTCAAACTGTAAATTTACCAGTTGATATAAGAGTTGAAATGCTGTCTACATTTACAGTGATAAGTTAAATACATTTCAATTAATCCGATCACACGTTGTTTGTAAGAACCAGAAGATTTCATTTCATTTAAGTTTTCTGGATGTTCACATCGCATCCGTGATAAAACATGTTGTCGGCTAGGCAATATACACCGATATCGTGTTTACCGCGATATTCATGAAATGTGAAACTGCAACAGCGAAACTACTACTGAAACTACTACTACTACTACTACTACTACTGAAACTACTACTACTACTACTACTACTACTACTACTACTACTACTACTACTACTACTACTACTACTACTACTACTACTACTACTACTACTACTACTACTACTACTACTACTTCTACTACTACTACTTCTACTACTACTACTAATAATAATAATATTACTTCTACTACTACCTCTACTATTATTATTTGTTCTACTACTACTAATACTGAACTACTACTACTTATACTACTACTACTACTACTACTACTACTACTACTACTACTACTACTACTACTACTACTACTACTACTACTACTACTACTAAGATTACTACTACTAAAACTACTACAACTTCTTCTTCTACTACTACTACTACTACTACTACTACTACTACTAATAATACTTTTACTACTAGTTCTTCTTTAACGAGTAAGACTACTTCTCTTTTTTTACCACCCTTGCTTCATATAATACCACTAGTTTTATTTTGATTTGAGAGTCAAGCATGTTTTGTATTTACTTTTGCATCACCGAGTCGAAACAGACCGAGCACAGACCGAGCAAAGACCGAGCAGAGACCGAGTTATCGCGACAGGAATTGAGCGGTGTTCTAAAGAAACCGACATTAACCTTATAATGTATTGTGTTGAAAAAGACCTGCCTGAACACCCATGCCTAACTATCCAACTGGATACTGCTTAACATTTTGACTAATTGGCGAACAGTGCATACCTTGATTAGACTGCGCGGGTGCGCTAGCTGCTATGGATCTTCACCGGTTGTAAATACCTTACGGTTGATTTTCGTAAAGTGTCGCTCTATTATAAACCTATGAAGGTCCGTTTATATACAGCGTGGATCAACTGAATACAAATTCGAGCTAAGGATAACAATGCAATAAGTCGTTGTTAATTGACACTTTTAAGCCCTTTGATTTATGGATTTACAAACAAACGTCTCGTGTCAGATTTGAGAATTCTACTTTTTATAGATAAGCGTACATATAAATCTTACGATTTCACTTCATGAACTACAAAGTGACTGAATGAACCAAATATAAACTAGAGAGGGATATAAATCATCTAAAGTGACATGTTCTCCCAAGAATAGAATCAAATCTAGGATGTTTAACCCTGTCCCTCATACGACATTTCTGCAGTAAACGACTTTGAACGTATTTTGTCAAAACATAGAAAATCTCCATAATTGAATGGATAACCTATGACAAAAAGTGGAAAACATTGTGACAAAAGGAGAAATTGCACGTTGTGTGCAATTTCTTCTTTTGTCACTATGTTTTCAAAAATCCGTCTGCTGCAGAGGCGTCAGAAAGCATCTATATGAGGGAAAGGGTTAATGTAAAACGTCGATCCTTAATATGCCATCAAAACACTACACGTTTTAGCCATGCCATTGTGTATTCAACCAAAGAACATTTATATCACGTTTACAAACATTGTGGACAAATACACTATGATTTCAAATTTGTGCATGATACAAGTCCGATAACTATAAAGAACACTGTTTTACCCCGCTTTCAACAATGTTTTTATCTCGGCGTTTCCTGGGTAAGTTACCACTTCTAAAACTCGAAGTCAAAAAAGGCCCATGAGTTCGAGTGGTTGCTGGATTTATGTATTAACTCAATTATGTATTGACAGCTTCGTTAATCGTTTATACTTTTAAAAGTGTTTATCATGAACAGCAATCCAGGGGTAAACTATTTGCAAGTCAACAACGCAGCCGCAGTTCTGATTGATCGCTCTTTTCAAAAGACAATTATATTCAGGGAAATGGTTCGAGTTCGAAATTCTAATTGTTCGAGTCAAAGGACATATTCGAATTTTCACTTGTTCAAGTTAAAACGACATATTAAAATGTTCACTTGTTCGAGTCAAAGGACATATTCGAATTTTCACTTGTTCAAGTTAAAACGACATATTAAAATGTTCACTTGTTCGAGTCAAAGGACATATTCGAATTTTCACTTGTTCAAGTTAAAACGACATATTAAAATGTTCACTTGTTCAAGTTAAAACGACATTTTCAAATTTTCACTTGTTCGAGTAAAACGACATATTCGAACTTTCTTTTGTTCGAGTTTGACGACATATTCGAATTGTCATTTGTTCGATCTAAACGACATATTCGAATTTTCACTTGTTCGAGTAACCGCGTGTCCACTGTCTCCTTCAAATTTCACGTACTTTTCATTCCAGTAAATTTAATTCATTTAATGGGGAGGGGGGGGGGGGGGGGGGGGGGGTTAAACTAGTATTTCCCCTCCAATATCTGGATTATTACTCAACCAAACCCTATGTTGTGGTACTCAAAGACCGTTTCACGGAGAGTTGTTGAGTGAGTACCGTTTCACTGAGACGATTCCTTTGAGTACCCACAACATAGGGTTTTGGATATCAAATAAGGATAACAGCACACGAACAATGTTCCTTATCCAGAGCTCTGAGTGAATTTGTGATAAAGGAACATATAGAAAGATTTGTCCACGTATCATAATATCAATAGCTGATGAAAATATACTCCGTTTGATAAACCATTTTCTAACCTTTTTTCCTACTTGCAGACGCTTTCTGACGAAGGTCAAAATAGTTCAGTATGTGTTGGTTACAAACATGTAAACAATGTTTTGTGTATTCATACATTACTTGTGAAAAAACCGTGCGATCTTAATAGAAGCATTAGTATACATACTTATTCATGAAATTTTATTTTTACCATTCATAAACCACATACATTTTCAATATATTTTTTTTTTCAAAATTCAGACATATTGAATTGTTGTTTTGTACTACTTTTTTATTGGGTGTTCTTCGGTGGAGACATTTTTGGACTCTGGTTCCCTTTCCCACTTGCAGGCGCATTATAACGCAGACATTCTTTGGAGTCATTTCTACAAAATGATTTTAACTCGATTCAATCATTATACTTTGGCTTAAAAAGAGAACCCATAGTTCCATAACTACTGGTTATCCGAAATGGTCCGTGTGAATCTCACTCATTCCGAACCTGAATTGCGTCATTTCAGCATTTGTCCAACAAAAAGATGATGGATAATCACTGCCGATGATTTCCGTAAAATCTGAGTTTAAAACCGATTGCCCCCCGATTGCAATTTTCCGTAAACAGCTGAGTGTTTCTCGATTTATACTTACTCGGAGATTTTCGCTAATTGTCAGGGTAGGTAGGAACAAATCCGTTGATGTCACATAGGCCGATGTGTTCGGTAAGGCCGAATATGGTACGGTCTGTTCATTGACTGTAATTTGACCCTCATAAAGCGGGCATCTTCCGGCCAGCATGGACAGTAACAGTGCGTGACCACAACCTATACGTGGGGGAAATAACAATGATACAAACGACGTTATTTGAAAAAGAAATGTTGTCAGGAAATAGAAATTGCTGTCATAAATTATCATTGCATATCATATTAACCCTTTCCCTCATACGACAGTTATGCAGCAGACGACTTTGAACATATTTTCTCAATATTTGAATGGATAACCTATGACTAAAAGTGGAAAACATTGTGACAAAAGGAGAAATTGCTCGTTTTGAGCAATTTCTTCTTTTTGTCACTATGTTTTCAAAAAGCCGTCTGCTGCTGAGGCGTCAGAAAGCGTCTATATGAGGTAGAGGGTTAATTTAAGGTTAATACAGATTGTTATTTTACACAGCTTTCAACAATTTCTCAGCTATATCCCGACGTTTCCTGAGTAAGCCTGATACTAGCCAGTAAGTCGTAATGCAAACATTGAACGCCAAGGAGCAAGGAGTGGGCATCCATTTCTACCATTTTTAAAGTATTTGGTATGACCCAGAAAAGGATCGAACCCGAGACCTCCCGCCCCCGAGGCGAACGCTTTACAATTACAACACGGATGCGGTAAGACGTCTTAAAGTCATATTATTTACCTAAAGCTCCATATCATTTTAACTAAATGAAGTTTCGAGATGCCGCGAAATTTAATCCTTTTCCACATACGATTTCAGGAGTCCTTTCTCTATACCTCTATCCCCCAGAGACGGAATGTGTCGCCCCGGATCAGTCTGCGCAGGCTGATCTTGGTCGGTTCCTTAACAGAGTCCATAATGTTGGATTTCTAACGGGACGGCTCATATATGTATGGGAAATCTCTATTAATGAAAGTATAATTATTAGATAAATGTGAAAAAAGTGTGGCAAATGGAAAGATTGCTCATCATGAGTGGCAAATGGAAAGATTGCTCATCATGAGCAATTTCTCCTTTTGCTACAATGTTTTCACAAGTCGTCTGCTGCAGAGACGCCAGAAAGCGTCTGCAAGTAGGAAAAGGTTGAGAGTAGTATACAAATTGGGTTAGTATAATTAAATCGCCAATGTACACTTTGGGAAAAGATGTGTAAATTGGTTTACTGGTCAAAGGTTAGCAATTAAATTTCGTTCTGTATTTCAATGTAACTCGATAATTTCCAACCCTCAGTTGTATAAATTTCTTCAATTTTTAAAGGCAGGACACCCAATTTTATTGAAAAGAGTTACATCTCATCTTTAACATATCTCAACACCCCCTACCACCCCACCACCCCGAACACAATCTGGGGAGAGGGGGTGTCATGTATTATGCAAGAAAAAGACTCATTCTCATCAGCTTGCACACACTCGGGCTGAGTCAAAACAGGTTTTCTACACATTCTGTTTTCACTATTAGACATGGTTAAAGTACCACTAATCAAATCAAGGTCAAATTAAGGTAAAAACTACTCTTTAAATATTCTAATCTGATTGGTAAATAATTTACAAATACAACAATTCGAATTTATCAATATTTACGTATTTAATGTTTTATGTGAGTATCTCAAACATAATTTTTATTCATTTTGTCTATGAAATTAGCTTCTACTTGTTTTATATAGTCTGATTCCCTACTTGTTCAATACATACTTGAAAACTGAGTCAATTCTGAATTGATGTATAAACATTGCGTGTATTTGATTAGTGTTAAGTATTTACAGATACGAGTCGTCCGAAATTCTTAGCTATGAAATTCTTCGTCTCTGCTTTAAGATGTGTTTCACATGTGAATTATCAAAGGGGGATAGTCGGAGATCACGTAGGATAGTCTGAGATCACGGAGGATATTTGGAGATCGAGGCGGGTAGTCGGAGATCACGGAGGATATTCGGAGACTACCCGCCGTGATCTCCGACTTCTCTCCGTGATCTCCGACTATCCCCCTTTGATATAAAATGTATCCGCGACTGGGGATCGAACCCGTAACGCTCTTCTAATGTCACCAGTGCAGATTACTATTAGTTTAAATGTTTTCAGTTTACATCGATTGCGAAACAAGCTCGATGTCTGGTTCCTGGATACACAACCAGTACTCGCACCGTTTGCGTGGGAAAATACCAAAGGAGGAACCCGCTCATCACGGGATTCGAACCCGGGACCTTTGGTACGAGATTGATTGATTGATTTGGGTTTAACTCCGTTTTTAACCATTTCCCAGTTATATCACGCCGGCCAGTTCACCTACTCATGCATTTCCTGGTTTTCTCACACCAGTACTCCACACAACAATCTTCCCAAGCAACTGGCTGCTTTTCCCACATAGACTTAGCCCATTGGTGGAAGACGAATGACGCATGTCGCATTGACTTGTCAATCGTCGGAAAGAAAGTTGGCCGATCCGTGATTCGAACTCACAACCCTTGGATTGACAGCCCGCGTCGCTACCGACTGAGCTACCGGGGCTCGGGCTTTGGTACGAGAGGCCGACCGTCTACCACGATACCACCCCTATTGAAATGTATTATGGGGTAAAAGTTTAAAACAGACTAATGGAATCCTGATTTTAGCACACACTTGCTTAACCGTTTACCCCATATGCTATTTTAGAGTCATCTGTTTTGGAAACACCAGAGGGAAAATATGTAACATATGAGTCAGTGCAGGAACAAATGTTTTCACGTTGACATTTCTGAACAGTGTAGGTTAAGATCATATTGTCAACCTGCTCAGTCTAATCAGAATCTACATAAGTTGACAGACTCTTCTATTAAGCTTGTGCAAGTAATATGTGAGGTGCAAATCTTGACAAGACTGTCCGGATAAACTGCTTACAACATTCAGCGTGTGCATTTTCTCATTCAGTGGCTCATATCATTTTGATACTCATTTGGAACAGTTTGCAAGATGTTTATAGAAGTTGCCTGATGCACAAATCGTTATTGAGCCTCTGTTCCAGGTTATCGGTTAACTAGAATATGCTCTCTTTAACAACTACATCATGTTGGCATTGACTGATCATATCAGCTTTTATAAGTCGTGGGAATATGCAGCAGACGACTTAGAAAACATCATGGCCAAAACAATCTATAGATACAAGTATGATTATTGAATAGTTTTTACGTTACGAGAAGCCGAGCACCGGTAGTTAAGGCGGTAATGACGCGGGCTGTCAATCCATGTGGTTAATAGTTTTAACCCCAGCTCGACCAACATTCTTTCCGACGTTTGACAAAAGTCACTGTGACAAGCGTCATTCGTCTTCCACCAATGGGCTAACAGTCTATGTGCAAAGGCACCCAGTAACTTGGAAAGAATGTTGTGTGAAGTACTGGTGTGCGAAAGCCAGGAAACACATGAGTAAGTGAGCTAGTTGCCGTGATATGACTGAAAAATTGTTGAAAATGGCGTTAAACCTCAAGCACTCGTAACTAGAAATTTCTCCTGGTGATACACCGTTTCGAAATTCATCTACTGCTTCGTTGGTTTAGTGGTGGAGCCTCCTCCTATGTGCGGGATGTAGTGGGTTTGAAACCTGGTCGGGTAATGCCAAAGACCTTAACATTTGTAGTAATGGCTGCCTTTCTTGGTGCTCATGGCTGCGGGGTAAGCATTACGACTGACTGGCTGGTGTCAGGATAAATGAACCAGTATTACTTGTACGCCAGGATATAACTCAAAAACTTTTGAAAGCGGCGTAAAACACCAAACAATCAATAAGGGACATTAGTGATAATTATATTATCTCCCTTGTCAAATAAAGACCAAGGAAGACCAAATAGTTGGTAGGTCCTTTTAGTTGGAATCCTTTGTCTTTATCCCTATTTCGCAATGAGATATTGCAATTACTCTGTACACATTAATCATAAATGTGTTAATTAAAGTGATGATTCAAAAGAGAAAATTTACATAGCAGTGTTTAAAGAAAACAAATGTGGAATTACTAATCAATCTTATATAACAGTTGGCCAAGAAAATGCAATTATAAGTGCACCATCCAGTGCAAAGAAACCAATGATAAAAACAGAGGAAACCAAATGATAGGACCTAGCTAGATGTAGAGAGTATTAAAGGGAGATAACTGACCGATGTCTCCCATTGAGTCGTCTACTGCAGATGCGGAACATACGTATGGACGTAGGAAAGGTGCTACTGTAAGGCTGCGGGAAGGATATTTCTAGAGGCGTCTGATTCGAAAGCATAGTGGGTTGAAGAGGGTTACATCTGGAAAATACACTATGGATGCAAATTTGAACAAGATCGCCAACGCTCGTTTGTTTTATATAAGGCGACAAAAAAAGGGCATTACTGAATAATTATTGAAGCCAGAAAGAAGTATGTGACTTGGTATAGACATGCGCATTGTTCCTAGAAACATGTGTACTAAGTTTCATTTGGACATATTGAACGTTTTATGAGTTGTGGACATGGTTAAATATTTGGCATGAATTTCTAAGTTAATAATTACCAAATCCGGAGATATTTGACTTTGCATAGAAATGCCTATTCTTCCTAGGAACATGTGTATCAAGTTGCATTTGTTGAAGTTTTTTTTTTTTAGTTAAGAGGTGAAGTTAAAATCTTGTGATGACACCGACGCAGATGACAACGACACCAAGGGTATATCACAATAGCCTGGTGTCTTCCTCTGCGGTAAACACACGAGCTAAACGGAATTATCCTGTCACGTGTAGCAATTTCGACCCGATAACAGGGTGCCGTATATTTATTTTGATATACGTCAGTTGATCACGTGATAAGCTGGCGCGCACCTGCTAGCCGGGACTACTTTTTTTAGCAAGCGTCGCTGTAAATTCCAACTTCAATCGATAAAAACAGCATATATCGTGGATAAATTTCTCATTTGTGAATACAACATTCATGAAGATAGCTATTTTTTGTGTTGTATTATGTTAGAAATTTGAGAACTATTTTTTTCCGCGCATCAATCACGATTGGCTGCTGTTTATTTATAAAACATGACGTCACAATGAAAGGGATTCAATTCAGTAAGTTACATATTTTTAAAGCTGCCATAAAAATAAAAAAATAAATGCAACAGGATAAATAGAATAATAGGTTGGTGCCGTGGATTGAGAAAGTTTATCTGGCTCGGCACCGTAATTTATCGGATTCGCCTTCGGCTCACCCGATAAATTACTCCGCCTTGCCAGATAAACTTTCTCAATCCACGGCACCAACCTATTATTCTCTATATCATGTCAAGAGATAACGTTATTCGTTCTTCAAAGTCGTCTGCTGCAGAGGCATAAAACCTTCCCCTCATACAGACTTTTCTAAAATTAGACGACTTTTGAAAACATTGCGACACATCTTCTCAATTACTAGGCTTTCATTAATAGAGAGGTTCCATAACAGCTGTTTTCGATGTCGTCTTCTGAAGGTGTGTTGTATGAAGGCAAGGATTAAAAGCTGTCTGCAACAGAGAGCAAGGTGCATGAACATCAAAATTACATCACCTTAGCATGGGAACAAAAGTCCACAGTGAATGGTAAAGACAATACAATTTATTATATAATATAATTTATTACAATTTTTGATAATGTGTTCACATTTATTTTGCTAAAAGAACATATCAGTTCGGAAAGTTCGTGTTATATTGAAGGGAAACAAGAACGATAATGATGTTTCTATTTCTATGACCCTTTCCAACTTTTAATATTTGTATTTATGTGTGTTAGAAATTCAAAGAGATCGTCAAGAACCTTAGTTACGTTAGGTTGTAAGAATCTTGAGGTTTTTCAATTTCAAAAAAGTAAGCGAAAGTCCTTTATGATAACAAACTATTGTTGTAGAAGACTGGTTTCATTCTCAAATCCCTTCAAGACGAACACAAACGGCGCTAAAAACAAGACACCGGTTTTGGCTTGACGCCTGCAGGTCATTTGTGAAGGAGGACAATAATTGCGCTTCGATTGGCGATTTGGTGTCATATTGGCTCTTCGTTTTAAGTATTTTTTTCAGTCATATCACGGCGGTCAGTTCACCTACTCATGTGTTTCCTGGCTTTCTTACACCAGTATCCCACAACAATCTTTCCAAGCAACTGGCTGCTTGTCCACATAGCCTGTTAGCCCATTGGTGGAAGACCAATGACGCTTGTCTCAGTGACATTTTTTTCAAACGTCGGAAAGAATGTTGGCCGAGCTGCGTTTCGAACTCACAACCACTGAACTGACAGCTCGCGTCGCTAAGGACTGAGCTACCGGGACTTATATAAAAAGTGAATTGACTCAACACTTCTAATTTGTTGAGCCATCAAAGGACATAGATTCGTTAAGGCATTCAGAACCCAAATTGCTAGACGCGGTTCAATTAAAATTGGAATACACCACTGGAATATCATTTTGGTCATTTGCTTTGATGTATTTGGGTTGTTACCCCTTTCCCGCTTACAAACAATCTGCAGTAGACGACTTTCAAAACATCTAGGCAAAATTATGGAAACTTTCTACAACTAGTAATTGCTGAAAATGTTGTGGCAAAAAGGAGAAATTGTTCATGATGAGCAATTTCTTCTTTTGTCACAATATTTTCAAAAGTCGTTTTCAACATTATTCCAGTTATATCACGGCGACGGTTCACTTGTTCCTGATCCCTGATCCCTGATCCCTGGGTAAACACACCAGTACTAGACTACGAAATGTGACTTGCCCATGAATGTTATGTGTGGAAATTTGACCAATTGTCTTGACATTTAAGCTCTGCTCCATGCATGAAAATCCTCCAAAACAGCAGTTAATTAATAATAAATCACCCCATGTATTTGTGCAGTCTGAATATGTACTGTTTGCTAATTAGTCACATCAACTGTTAACCTTTATCCCACTTGCAGACGCATTTTGACGCAAATTCAGCAGAGGACTTTGAAAACATTGTAGCAAAAGAGGAAAGTGCTCATGATGAGCAATTTCTCAAATAGCGACAATGTAATCAATTTATTCAATAACTATTAACCTTCCATATAAGGAGTAGTTTCATGCATGTACTAATATGCTTTTAAAGTTTAAAGTTATTTGTCGGAAAGGCTTCATATACTTCATATAACCAGTATGCATTTGAATTAGATGCATGGATGCACGTTAAGACCAGTATCAACACGTGCCACAAATACACATTAGTTGGTTAATTTTCCTGGTTCAGTTCGAGTCTTCCAAATTGATAAATCTTGAAAACATAATGGAAAGTATGAACTAATGCAAGTTTGATATGGATACAATACAAACTGTAGACAATTTTATGAAAACATGGGAAATATTTTAATCGGTGATTATTTTCGTCTTTTCCCACAATGCTTGTACGGTGTTCTGCTGCGTAGGCTCCAAATTGCTGTTCTGTTGTTCTGTTGTGAGAAGTGTAATTGACAAATGTTTAAAAAATGAAATGTAATAAAGATTAAAAACACAGCTTAATCCAGATCTAGTTCCTCTAATCGAACATCGTTTTTCCCCTTTTCAGCTTTTTCCTCGTTGAGAATATGAGCACACACGGATTTAATGGCTATAAATGTTTTTGAAATATCGTCATCGTCATTATCGACAATTTGATTGGTTAATCCTCGAATGTTGTCATTTGTTCCGGTATACTGATTGGTTCTCAACCCCGTGACGTAATTGGATTGTGTATTATTTTTGGAATTCAAACCGTTGAAACCGTTATAACATCCATTGTCACTTAACCTATTTGTGTTATCCGAATTGTCGTTTTGATTGCTTGGAAGTCCAAATTTATAATCCGATTCACTAAGTTTAATTCGCTTATTGTCGGTATTTGGGTTGTTCTGGTTATTTTTCCATTCGTCCGGCAACTCCGGGCTTGGCGCTCGTACTATTTGTTGGGGTCTCTTGCCTCGTTTTCGTTTCGAGGCACCACCAGATTGGTTAGTTGATTGTGAAACGTGAGGCACCGCCGCCTTTTCCGCATTGGATTCTGCAGTTGACTGATTGTCTGTATATGTTTGATTTAAAGGAAAGTTTTCTAAACCGGAAGTTGATTGTCCGATTGGAGAATTATGGGTAAATGGAAATGTTGAAAAGTCAATAGGTGGGGTCATACTAGGTCTGGCCATATTCGAAGTTGACAACGGGGTTGAAGGCTTCTGTGGGGTATTTCCTTGGTATTTCTCCGTTTTAACATGTGATTCCCCAAATTTTGATGAAGTAAAATTTTGAAGCAGTGCAAATGGGTCACCACTGCTCGGAAACCCATCCATTGTAGGAAAGTGTTTCTCTCTCATTAGCGGAGATCCTTTCCTTTCGTCAGGCGAAAATCGCCCGTCGGCAAAGTTTTCATTTTTCTCCCCACCCATTCCCTCATTGTACATAGAGTTCTGTAAAATCTTTTTGGCAGGGAAGCCACGTGCTCTTTGATTTTGAAACCAGACATTGACGCGGTCTAGAGGTATATTCAGGCTCTGGGCCACGGCGCTTCTCGTGTTCATCGGAGGATTGGGGTTCTCTTCGAACAGGTGACATAGGACCTGCAGCTGAAACATGGAGAACCGCTCTCGTCTGCTATAGGGTTCACGGGGACTGTACTTCTTCATTTCTGAAAGATGCAAGACAATTAAGCGGTGCTATGCGTGAAATCAACGTAATCGTAATATTAACACGTGTCTATGAACGGTGCTCTGTCAGAAACAACCTTATCGTAATTATAACAACTGCGTAAACAGACCTGCCAGCGCATCCATGCTAAGGATTCAAATATATACAGACGGTTTCTTGAAGACTTATATGATTTGGCAAACAGTGCATATCCAAATCAGAGTGCGCGAATGCACTGGATGATCTGGATCTAAACTGGTCGCAAATGCCGTAGAGTTGATTTTCACAGAGCGACGCTCGATTGCAATTTAATTACCTCCTGCCAAAATGCAACAGGCAATGTCATGCATCTGCAGCAGTCCACTCTTGAAAACAGTGCGACAAAAGGAGCAAAAAAACCCGACTAATTTTTACAAACGGGCCTGTATATTTTGAACATTGATTTGACGTAAAGATGTGTTTGTCTCTATGGCGTTATACGCCCCTTTTCAACACTATTTCAGTCACATCTGTGAGTATTTCTTTGGTACATTACCCGTACTGATGGTAATCTTCGTGGTGGAACAAGCGCACCAGCCGTCGTGCTATCGAGGGATTGTTGATCCATTGTAATTGGGTTTAACGCCGTTTTTTAACAATTACTAAGTCATATCACGGCGGCCAGTTCACCTACTCATGCATTTCCTGGTTTTCTCACACCAGTACTCCACACAACAATCTTCCCAAGCAACTGGCTGCTTTTCCACCACATAGACTTAGCCCATTGGTGGAAGACGAATGATGCTTGTCGCATTGACTTTTGTCAAACGACGGAAAGAAAGTTGGCCGAGTCGGGATTCGAACTCACAACCCCTGGATTGACGTCCCGCGTCGCTACCGGGGCTCGGCTGCTATCCAGGGAACCAAGAGCACGAACGAGGGAAGCCAGCACTACGATTTTTAAAGTATTATAGTATGACCCGTCTCCATGAAAGCTGGTCTCCCGCTCTCGAGACGGACGCTCTTTATCCCTTTCCCTCATACGACAATCCTGCAGCAGACGACTTTGAACATATTTTGTCAAAAAAAAATCAAAAATCTCTATAATTGAATGGATAACCTATGACTAAAAGTGGAAAACATTGTGGCAAAATATTGCTCGTTTTGAGCAATTTCTTCTTTTGTCACTAATGTTTTCAAAAAGCTGTCTGCTGCAGAGGCGTCAGAAAGCGTCTATATGTGGGAAATGGATAAGTAAACGATGTACACTTCCAGAGTCGGTTACTAGGAACGTCAGACGCCAAAAGGTTGGAACAATGGGTTGATTGATCGTGTGTTGCTTTACCCTGCTTTCAACGAATGTTCAGTGTTATCATGGCTGGGTTCCTGGGTTAGTTACCAGTACTACCAGGGTCCAATTCCACCAACAATACTTAGCGTATAAGTCATACTTAAATACTTAAAAGCATATTTCGTCATTTTTGTTTCTCTAATATTTTGTAAATCATGAATGGTAATGATGTTTTTAAGTGAATAACAAGTTGATATATACAAATAGTTACCTTGCTGACTAATATTACTTGTAAATTAAATCTTTAAGCAATTGTATAAGGAAAACAAAAATGATGAAATATGCCTTTAAGTATTTAAGTATGACTTAGCGCTAAGTAATGTTGGTGGAATTGGAGCTTGGTCCATTTATTCTGATACCAGTCAGTTAGTCGTAATGCTAATTCAGCAATACCTGAGCGCTAAAAAGGGCAGCCAGCCATTACTACCAATTTTAAAATATTTGGTTTGAGCCGGCCGGGGATCGAACCCGTATCCTCCCACACGCGAGGCGGACGATCGACCACTACAGCACCGATGCGGTCCGGAACAATGGAATATGTGGATACTGGAAAGGCAAGGTTCTTATTAATCTTATCCCATTGAAATAATACAATTAGTATCAATTTTTTCACTTAATCCTGCAGGATATTCTGTATTTAATAAATTTGACAAGGATTGAGCAGAATTTAACATGATATGGGGGAAATATTAAATGCGAAGGTCTTGTCATAGCTAAAGTTGTCGACGTATTTGAGTGATCCCCTGATTAAAACCTTTCCATGGGAAAGGGTTCACATGGGCCTTGTTGAACTAAGTATTCACACAGTATAATCCAAGATATCGAGGGCTTGGCGTGAAACGGTTGTAACTAAAATTGGTATTTGTTTACCAAGGTGAATCACCTCGCCATACAGTCTTTATAAGCTTTAAATCATTTGTCTTGGTAAACAATGGAAATTTAGGTGCCATTGCTCGTTCTGAGCAATGGCACATAAACTTGCATTGTTTACAAAAGGGTCAAAATTGCACCTAAACCAGGGTTCTCAAAATAGGTTTTTAGTTATAACCGTTCCACGCCAAGCCCTCGATATACACTGTCCAAACGATATATACATGAGTATGGTAGAAGCTTCTGTAGATGTGTAGATTCTGATACAAAGGAGCAGATATACAGGTTGGTGTGAACCTATGTTGTTTAGACATTCCAACTTATACTTTTTGCACATCCTCGTTCATTTCTATTTATTTACAGATGCTTGAGGTCGCGGGTTAGATCCCCGGCCGGCTCATACCAAATACTTTAAAAATGGTAGTAAGGACTGCCCTCCTTGGCGCTCGTGTCGTTAGCATTACGACTGACTGGCTGGTTTCAGAATCAATGGACCAGTAGTACTGGTACTTTACCCAGGTAACACTGTGATATAACTGAAAATGTGTCGTAAGCGGCGAAAACACCGAACAATCAATCAATCTATTGAATTAACTTATTGTTTGTCCAATTCTTATCTCAGAAAAGCCTACACGTGAGCAATCAGAGCTCTGCTGCTATTCTGTTTTACAAAGACAGATGGAAAATGGAAAGTCGAGCCCCGGTAGCCCAGTCGGTAGCGACGCGGGCTGTCAATCCAGGGGTTGTGAGTTTCAATCCAGGCTCGGCCAACTTTCTTTTTGACGATTGACAAAAGTCAATGCGACATGCGTCATTCGTCTTCCACCAATGGGCTACGTCTGTGTGGAAAAGCAGCCAGTTTCTTTGAAAGATTGTTGTGTGGAGTACTGGTGTGAGAAAACCAGGAAATGCATAAGTAGGTGAACTTGCCGCCGTGAGATAACTGAGAAATTGTTAAAAACGGCGTTAAACCTCAATAAACCAATAAACCGGGTAACCACATGTCCACTGTATATATTTACCTTGTGATTGCTTTATCATATCCAGGGTCATTATCTGTTGATCTTTACTCTCAAGCCACGCCTTCATTTTTATATAAGGGATACGCCCCCTCACTGACAGCTCCTCCCAACCTTTCGTTTTGCCTTTTTCCATGAGGAAGCTGAGATTCCCCTGGCTGGTGTCGTGCATGATGAATCTGGCGGCAAATCTCTGTGAAACTCCATACCGCTCCAGCGAAACGCGGAATTCCTCCACCAGCTTTGGGATGTCAATGGGTTCCTGTGATTAAAACAATATTATTTGTGATTTGTGAGAAAAGGCATTGCATGTAAAACGTTGTCAACATGTTCTTAGTCCTAAAAGTGGCATTATCAAAATCTGATGTAGAGTTATGGGACTTGTCCTGCAAGGTCTTTTGATGATTTTCAATAAATGTATGAAGATTCAAAGCAATAGCATTTGTGGTTTTTGAAAAAAGGAGTTCATTTAAACATTATTTATTTATCATCGATTGCGAAGCAAGCTTCCAGCTTATATTAATTACGCTCGATGTCTGCTTCCTGGAGACTTAACCAGTACTTGCGCCGTTTGTGTGGAAAAATCCCAAAGTCAGGACCCGCTCATCACGGGACTCGAACCAGGGACCTTTGATATAAGAGGCCGACGCTCTACCTATGCACCACTGTCTTCCAAGGAATTGTTTGCACAACCTTAACCAAAGCTGCAACGCCGATGCAAAAGCCACTTCAATAGCCCTTCTTATTATTCGAATAGTCGAGCTTTAAATACATGCTTTGCAAGGAAAATGTAAGGTAAGCAGTTATAAAAAAATTGCGACGGATACCCAAATTTGAAGTTGACCCATCATTAAAATATATACATGCATTTTAATTAAATTGACTAACGTTTATCATTAAGCACATAAAAACATACGTACATGTTGACTGGCTATTTTCTCCATGTGCTCTTGTGTAATCGCAGCTGGAGAGCCGCCAAGATATCTTAATGGGTCAAAATCAGGCGGATTTTGTATCACTGGAGACCCGAGTCCATGGTGAAATAGTCCGCCATTCATCTGGTTGGATTTTAGTACATCCGGCGGAAGTTTGCCAGCGCCACCTTCTGGAAGGGTTTGGGAGAACATCTTCATCGGGTCTTCATGTCGAAAGTCTTTTGTTCCGTTAGTGGTAGGACTTGGAACAGAGTTGTGAGGGAAGATTTCCTGGACCGGTGTGTTCAGTAACTTCTGGTACAGATCGCCATACAGACGATTGAAATCCATGGACGAAGATACTTCCGGTGTCTAAAAATAGATTAATTTCTTTTTATAAATACATCTATGTAAAAGTTTTAAGCCTCACAGACGTTTTTTGACGTTATTGCATATATTTAAAAAAAAAACATGCAGAAAAAAGAAGGATTTTCTCATTTTCCCCAAAAATGACTTAATTTCAAGAATATATTTCCATTTTTTCCTAAGAGTACTTTTATCCCCTCAGATAATTTCATAGTATACGAATGGTAAATAACCGTTAAAGTGATTGTTGATTGATAACGGATTACCGCCGTTTTCAGATGTAATTCAGTAAACAGCGGTTTGTTCGCCGAACAGTTTCTAAAACCTGTACTTATAGCTTCCCCCAGACAACTTGCTACCATTTAGACTATGCAGGCAACCGGTGGAAGACGAACAACGCTAGTCACAATGATGTTGTTGTCAATCACTGGGAAGACTGGATGATAAGTCGGGAGTTCGAGCGAACGCATCCTAAATTGACATCCTTCGTCGTTACCGTTGCACGACAACACTTTTACATGAATTTCGAAGCATGATTTGTTTTATTGGGGTTTTACGCCGATTTCAACACTATTTCAGATATATAACGGCGAAAGTTCACTTATTCATGATCCCTGGGTAAACAAACCAGTACTATGCTAGCAATTGTGACTTGCCCATGGGCACTTCACCATGACCGTAGTGCCGCGACTGGGGATCGAACCCGGGACACCCGGTTTCAAATCCCCGACGCTAACCACTCGACCACGGTAGTTTCCTTTCGAAGCATGAACATGAGATTTCATATTGGTGATTTTTACGAAAAGCCATTTGACACTTGTTTTTTTTTCTTTAAAAAGGGAGATAAATCAATAGTCCAAGAAGTACTTCGAGACGAAAGAGTTACCTCCCATATTATCCTCAATGAAACGTAAGCTCCTTTTCTCACAATGCTTCGAGGTTAAATATGACTTCTCATTGTAAATGTAGTAAGCTAGAGTGAGCGTCCAAAGAAACGACGGTTGTTTTAACTATATTCAAACAATGCAATCATTATGCTTATAATAATAGTATATGTTTCAGACTGTATAATAAATACAAACATTAATGTTTTAGGTATGTTAAATATATAAAGGGAAATTAGAGTTATTTTCCTGAAATATTTTTTTTCTCGCAACTTCAACATTTTTAACAGGTATCCCTTATTTGGAAGTTATTCATTTCGGAAAAAGGTGACAATTATATTAACACTTCTCCGCTATTGAAACACAACTGCCTTAGCCCGGAAACACGGCTTAAAAACAGCATAGATGCACAATGAAGATCAAAATCAGACTACACATTCGCCTAGTCTAATTTTGGTCTACAATGCTCGCTACTCGTTTTTTTTAAATTCTGATCATGAATTATTTCATAAATTTGAAAGATATAAAGCATTGTTGGTGATACTAGCTACGTAATGCAGCAGGTAAGGGGTTAAGAAAATTGGCTAGTCATGCGTTTCCTAGCTTTCTCACACCAGTTCTCCACACTAAATACTGTTCAAGCAACTGGCTTCCTTTTCCCCATAAACTAATAGCCCATTGGTGAAAGACGAATGGTGCATGTCATAATGACTTTTGTCAAATATTGGCCGAGCTGGGATTCGAACTCACAACCCCTGGATTGACAGCTCGCTTCGGTACCGACTGAGTTACCGGGGCTCGGCTATACAATATAAATGATAAGGGGTGACTGATTGAATGTGTCGCCTAGCAACAGAGCAGCTGATTGATTTTTATTATCGTCTAGGTCATCAATTAATCAATTGATTGTCATAATAATTCATGGATTCCTTTGTTCAGTAATCGTAAATGATTGATTGGACGACATATTGATTAGTTCCGGTTAAAATGTAACGCCCGTTTCTAATATTTGATAAAAGAGGTCAAGTTACATGACACAACCATAGACTATGATCAAGTTCCAAATGCTTCTGCCTTCGGCCGTGGAAGACTAAGGTTCGATCCTCCGCCACGTCATACCATGTACACTGTACTTTCAAAATGGGACTAATTGGTATCTCTACTTGGCGCTCGTTGTTGCGGGGATGCAGTTCCACTGTTGCATCGGTGCCGGGATAAAACATACGTGAATTACAGGACAATTTTCTCCAGGAAATAAGGCAATTTATGTCATTGAAGTATTGTGGAAATTGGTGTTAAACGCATCGATGCCCGCTGCGTCAAGTAGGAAAGCCAATAGTACTTTTTGCAATGCCTTTCATATGTTTAATTGGCTAAAAAGTCACAGGTGTCTCCCATTTTTAATCTATATTTAGTTGGCTAAAAAGTCACAGGTGTCTCTCCACATGTACATTGATTGTATAATGCATTGAATATAAGGCAGAGGGAAAATGTCAATGTAAGTGTTGATAGATTGTTAGAACAGAAAGATAGATTACTGATTGAACGCTTGAATAAAAGTTCGGTGACAGTCTAGCAGTAAATAACTTATCCGTATTCCCAAATAAGATACTTTCATTGTCGTCTTTTTTTGTTTAACCCTTTTTCACATACATCAAATATACAGCAGACGACTTCGATAGCATCTACTCATAAATATGGTAAAATTGTTAAAACAAATGAAAATATAAATTTGTAATAGAGTTGAAAACATTATGACAAAATGAGAAATTGCTCATAATGAGCAATTTCTCCTTTTGCCACAGTGTTTTCAAAGTTCGTCTGTTGCAGAGGCGTTATAAAGTGTCTCTATGAGGGAAAGGATTAATGCATGATACATCATGGAGTAAATCGTATATATACATTTGTAAAATGAAAATATAGAAGTTATCATTTCCATACAGTATACGGAGCATTAACGCCATTTTCAACAATTATTCATTCATATCACGGCGGCCAGTTCACCAAATCGTATGTTTTTCCCTGCTTTCTTACAGCAGTAGTCCACACACCAGTCTTTCCAAGCAACTGGCTATTTTTCCACACGTAGACTGTTAGCCCATTGGTGAAAAGCTTGTCCCAGTGACTTTTGTCAAACGTCGGAAAGAATGTTGGCGAGGTTTCGAACTCACAACTGCCCGCGTCGCTACCGACATATTCTAATTTTGCCAATTGGGCCCAGCCTTATTAACCCTTTCCCTCATTATAGAGATTTTCTATTTTTTGACAACATATGTTCAAAGTCGTCTGCTGCAGAATTGTCGTATGAGGGAAAGGTTTAATTAAAGTAGTTTACTTTCATCTAAAACGGTCTGTACGTTTTCGCATAAATGTTAACAATAACGTTTGAAAACAGATTGATTGTATGGGAGATGAGGTTAATATCTAGATGACATCTTTTGCAGTACAGATTAACCCTTTCCCTCATACGACAATTCTGCAGCAGACGACTTTGAACATATTTTGTCAATAAATAGAAAATATCTATAATTGAATGGATAACCTATGACTAAAAGTGGAAAACATCGTGTCAAAAGGAGAAATTGCTCGTTTTGAGCAATTTCTTCTTTTGTCACTATGTTTTCAAAAAGCCGTCTGCTGCAGAGGCGTCAGAAAGCGTCTATATGGGGGAAAGGGTTAAATTAACGGACCTGTTCCGAGGTTTGTTTAAAAAAACCAATGTTTTCACATGTCGTCTGCAGCAGAGGCGTCTAAAATCGTTTAATTCCTTTAAAGAGCTAACAATGTCCTACATCATGTATATAAAACATGCACATTTACGGGCATAACATGAGAGTTAACAATGGTCTACATCATGTATATAAAACATGCAAATTTACAGGCATAACATGAGAGTTAACACTCGTCTAAATCATGTATATAAAACATGGACATTTACGGGCATAACATGAGAGTTTAGTTAACAATGGCCTAAATCATGTATATAAAACATGGACATTTACGGGCATAACATGGGAGTTAAAAATGGTCTAAATCATGTATATATAAAACATGGACATTTACGGCATAACATGGGAGTTAACAATCGCCTAAATCATGTATATATAAAACATGGACATTTACGGGCATAACATGGGAGTAAACAATGTCCTAAATCATGTATATAAAACATGGACATTTACGGGCATAACATGGGAGTTAACAATCGTCTAAATCATGTATATAAAACATGGACATTTACGGGCATAACATGGGAGTTAACAATCGTCTAAATCATGAATATAAAACATGCACATGCTACGAGAGGGGGTCTTGGCATCTTGTACGACTGGCTGTCGTTCTGGCTAAGCTTTGTTCATTTCATACGTGTTACCTAATCTGGCGTACAAGTTTGGAAACTCTTACTAAATGAAGTCACTGTGACCCTTGGCATTTTACCCCACTTGGAGACAAATCATGTTCAGGCTATATCTCATATACGTAGACACCTGACGAATCCAATTCAATAAATGTATCGGTAAAGTACTGGCCTCCGGTCAATAACATGCAAATATACAATAAATTACAGATAGATAGATGTGACGTGACAGTACAATCAATTACATAGGTAAATCAGCATTGTGTAAGCTATACTTTCCCCCACTGTATTCTTATCACCATTTAATGAAGACAATGTACGTTTATACCAAGGGATGTTGCGTACGGCATTCCGGTCAGTCTGACCTTGACTTTGGCCAATGACAACGCTTACTGTTGTAGTCTAAACACGGATTGTCTACAATTGACGTTCTTGTTCCTCGAAATGAACGTATTTTTTCTGAGCCCGTTCGTGGAGAAATAGACACACGTTGGCTAGTGTAAAACAGTGTATATATCCAGATCCGTTTGAACATCCACACGGTCTAGTCAAGATATTCAGTGTTAAACATACTACTTACTGGAGCTTGTTAGCATATGTTGTCAACTTGTCCTGTATATCGAGGGCTTGGCGTACAACGGTTGTAACTAAAAACCTATTTTGAAAACCCTGGTTTAGGGACAGTTTTGATCCCAATGTAAACAATGCAAATTTAGGTGCCATTGCTCAGAATGAACAATGGCACCTAATTTTCCATTGTTTACCGAGAACAATGATTTAACGCTTATAAAGACTTTATGGCGAGGTGATTAACCTTGGTAAAAAAAATACAAATTTTAGTAACAACCGTTTCACCCCAAGCCCTCGATATGTAAGCTTGTGTATTTTCAGAAGATTCAAGACGGAGCAGATGTTCAGGCTAATCTGAACTTACACTGTTAAAGATTGAATAGTTGTACCTTTTCTGGCGGCCGGATTCATGTCTAATATTTAAGTATGCCCGATTATCTTCATGATCCATCAGAAAAAGCCATGACCAGTGAGGTTATCTCCGCAAAGATTATAAAAGTTAAAACCCTCCCTTGATGCAAAAAGGTCACAGTAATGTATCAAAAGTTTCAAAGTAATGTACAGACATATATATATATAAAAAGGATTTTCCCCAAAATGTGTTTGTTAATGTGTTCACAATACTTTTCACCGAACTGTTTATTAACCTGTGATAAAGAACACCTTTGAATAACAATTACCTGTCTATAACGACCGTACTTTTAATTTCCCAATTACTCAATTTCTGCATAAATGGCGATGCAATCAAAGTCCACCTCTGAAATAAGACCAAATTGGTCTCGTCCAATGGGTAGTCTTTAAAGACAAGTTCCCCTGTAGTGTAATCATATTACGGCGTTCAATGTGTGAACTACCATTACAGACAGCACTGCTGGACTGACAGAGGTCCAGATAAAGAGGAGTATTCAGCTCTTTTCCCCACAATATCTCTCTTATCATTCAACCAAACCCTATGATGTGGGTACTCAAAAGAATCGTCTCATGAAGAAATAGAGTAAGAGGGTAAAATAAGGATTTTAGAACGTCAACAAATCACCTTATCTAGAGCTCTGTAAGGGGCATTTTGCATGTTCTGAACTTTTTTATTTGATCATATAACCCAATGTTGTGGGTACTCAAAAGAATCGTCTAATCGAGACGATTATTTTGAGTACACACATCATAGGGTTTGGCTGGATAATTCGAGAGTTATTGTGGGGAAAAGAGCTGTATACTCTTCCTTTAATCCGGATGTAAGAACGTCTATATAAAGTTAAAGAAAGCATATTTGTTGAATAGAGTTGTGGTAAAGGGAGATATTTCTTACTACCAGTAACTCTACCTTTTGCTAATATGCTGTCAATTGATTGATTGGGGTTTAACGCCGTTTTTAACAATTTCTTAGTCATATCACGGCGGCCAGTTCACCTACTCATGTGTTTCCTAGTTTTCTCACACCAGTACTCCACACATCAATCTTCCCAAGCAACTGGCTGCTTTTCCACATAGACTTAGCCCATTGGTTGAAGGCGAATGACGCATGTCGCAATGTCTTTTGTCAAACGTCGGAAAGAAAGTTGGCCGAGCCGGGATTCGAACTCACATCCCCTGGATTGACAGCCCGCGTCGTTACCGACTGAGCTACCGGGACTCGACTTTTATGCTGTTAAATGTCGGCTGCTACACTACATCGAGGGCTTGGCGTGAAACGGTTGTAACTTAAAACCTATTTTGAAAACCCTGGTTTAGGGGCAATTTTGACCCCTTTGTAAACAATGCAAATTTAGGTGCCATTGCTCAGAACGAGCAATGGCACCTAAATTTCCATTGTTTACAAAGAAAAGTGATTTAACGCTTATAAAGACTTTATGGCGAGGTGATAAACCTTGGTAAAAAATTACCAATTTTAGATACAACCGTTTCACGCCAAGCCCTCGACATAGTCGTTGCATGTGGTGGAAGGGTTTATCGTATACTGTCGTAACTGCGCATAGTATGTTGGTGTCGCTAAGTCGGTTATGAAATGAGTCAAATATATATAGCTGGTCGAGTCCCTTTGATCTATTTATAGATGGATTGATTGATTAGGTATTGATTGTCAATCGCCAATTGCCTTTAGCAAGTCCAGTCAATCATGTGTTCCCTTTATCTCAAAATACCAAATATGTGCCACGAACAATTGACTTTGACATTAACCCTTTCCCACATGAATACGAATTTGGACGCATCTGCAGTAGACAACTTAATTTATGATTGTGGAACATGTGAAATCTTTCATATGAGCAATTTCTCCTTTATCCACAATGTTTTCAAGTTTATGTAACTATTTTAAAAGCCTTCATTTAGAGAGTTTATCAATATTTTAACATAGAATGGATTTAAAAAGTTACAGCCCCCTTCCCACCCAATTTTGTGAAGACTCCCTAGCCTATTGGTTTTGTTAAATTCAACGTGCAAAATTGCTAAATTGTGAAAACAATGACATATTAGAAATCCCAAAATTATGACGAAAAATTAGGTTATGTATATATTATAAATGAAGTATTACGAACAAGGTTTATTCCAATTTATTTTGCTTTATGCCTTAAATCATACCCTTCTTTTATTTGCTATGTGAATTTTTTTTCACATTATTGTGAAAAATGTTTGCTTTTCCTAATTGTGAAGTAGCCTTAATTCGGTCTCTTGAAGCAGATAGAGGGAGAGTAAACTTATATGTTCTCATTAATAACTCTTTTCTCCCACCCTTACGCTATCTTGTGATATTTTAAACAAAGCTATCCCTTTAAAAACTATTCCTTTGAGTAGCAAAGCAAAGGGTTTTCAATCTGTTTGTTTGAATAAGGTTGTACGCCTTTCTAAACAATACTAAAGTTACATCACGTCGTTTCCTGTGTCAATTTTTCAGTTCTACCGGTATTATTTGTTCTGATATCGATACATCAGTCGTAATGCCTATCCCTGCAACCCTAAGTGACATAACTACCGCCTGTGGTATAACTCGACTGGGGGGTCGAACCCTGGTCTTGAGCTCCCACTGCGGCCCCGCCCTAATCACACCAGCACGGGCACAGTTAACATTGGTTTACCAGTTTACATCATGAAATACGCACTGTGTCTAACAGTATGTGAGATATAATAATATGCATCTGGTAGTGTTCTACACTGTGCGTCAATTAGTGATATTGGTAATATTTAAAAAAAAAAATGTAAAGCAGTTTATCTTTGGATCCTTTAAGATGGGAAGAGGAGAAAGGTCTCTCTATACACAGGTGCAATGATGCTTTACCTAGAACACTGTTCATATAAGCCCTCCATTGTGACTGCTCATATGTATATAAGGCTTATTGGTCCTGCATTGTGACTGCTCATATGTATATAAGCCCTCCATTTTGACTGCTCATATGTATATAAGGCTTATTAGCCCATCATTTCGACTGCTCATATGTATATAAGCCCTTCATTTTGACTGCTCATATGTATACAAGGCTTATTAGCCCTGCATTTTGACTGGTCATATGTATATAAGGCTTATTAGCCCTGCATTTCGACTGCTCATATGTATATAAGGCTTATTAGCCCTGCATTTCGACTGGTCATATGTATATAAGGCTTATTGGTCCTGCATTGTGACTGCTCATATGTATATAAGCCCTCCATTTCGACTGCTCATATGTATATAAGGCTTATTAGCCCTGCATTTCGACTGCTCATATGTATATAAGCCCTCCAGTGTGACTGCTCATATGTATATAAGGCTTATTAGCCCTGCATTTCGACTGCTCATATGTATATAAGCCCTCTATTTTGACTGCTCATATGTATATAAGCCCTCCATTTTGACTGCTCATATGTATATAAGGCTTATTAGCCCTGCATTTCGACTGCTCACATGTTTATTAGCCCTGCATTGTGACTGCTCATATGTTTATTAGCCCTGCATTTTGACTGCTTATATGTATACAAGCATATACAGAAAAAAATAAGAAAATATATATTAAAGAATGTGTAAATTAATTATCAAAATGAGTTGAAAACATTGTGGAAAAATGAGAAATTGCTAGTTATTAACAATTCTTTCCTTTGTCACACAATGTTTTCAAAAGTCGTCTGCTGCAGATGCTTCAAAGTGCCTCTCTACCGCATCTGTGATGTAGTGGTAAGAGTGTCTACATCGGGTGCGGGATGTCGTGGATTCGATCCTCGGCAGAGTCATTAGCAAATACTTAAACAAACGGTAGCAATGGCTGCCCTCATTAAACTCGGGGTTGAGGGAGGTCGCAGACGGGTACGATCCTCTGCCGGGTCATACACAAGACTTAAACAAACGGTAGCAATGGCTACCCTCATTAAACTCAGGGTTGCGGGGTAAGCATTACCGATTAGCATTACGACTGACTGGCTGGTGTCAGGATGTATGGATCAGTAGTACCCAGAGGGAACGCCGTGATATAACTGAAACATTGATGAAAAGCGGCGCCAAACACTAAAGAAACAAACAGAAATGCGTCTACAATTGGGTAAAAAGGTCAATACATTATCCTATGTAAAAGGGACGTAACTACACATTTAGGAAACAATAGTTCAGTGCTTACGCAAGTCATTGATTTGCTCTGCGCACGCTTTGTTGTGATTATACGGTTAAATAGTCTTGGACAAAATTAACAAGGTACCAACAAGATAGGGAATGTCGAATGGATACGGCAGTAAATTGGTGTTTCTATGTTAAATCCTTTAAATCCTAATATCTGGAGCATTTTTAAAATAGCTTATCCGAGAACAACAACAACAAAGTGTGTGTTTCGTCAAAAAGGTCTCTTACCACGCCTCCATTTTCGCTTCCTTCCGTCTTAATTTCTTTCTTTATTTGTCGTCTGCTCAGATCGTCTGCTTCTACAGTCGACATGGTTTAAAAATAGACAACGCGGATTAACAAAAGAAGCAAGTTCGGTTTTCCAGTCTCTAACCGATAATGTCTCTTGTTTTCTACACACGTGTCGAAAACACTGGGGTTTTAAAATCCGAAAAACATACACAATGATTATCCGCTCAAACTAATATTTTCCCTCCCTTTCTTGTAAACTGCAGCCGACATATTGTTTCTTGATGCACTACTAAGAACTATTCCAATGCTCTTACACTGTTTTTTGTTACTAACTTCACTGTTTTAACGGTCTATAAACGTTAAACGTTATCTGGCTGAGTGTGTGTGTAGCTCGACTCCGCTCTTTATGTGAAATGTTCAACACAGCGCTTTATCTTCACTGTCGATCAATCTTAATCAATCAATCAATCAACCCTGGGGCACTGAATGGGGAATTCGTTAATCACTGTAGCGGGGGGCGCTCGACAGGGCACATTGACGTTTATATAGTTATAGCTAGCGCGGTTTGATTGATTGGAAAACGTCAAGCGGGGCGAACAGTTATTTTTCTGACATCTCGTATTTTTCACACATGGTTAATAATCACACGAACTCCATTAATCAATCATAGCACCCCAACCCGAGGGCACAAAGAGTAATTAACACATTTTTGTACAAAAATATTGATTGGGGCTCCTGGAGGGAAAGTCGAATAAGTGTTTTGATGACAGGTGTGTGTGTGTTCTGATAGACTGGACTCAGTCAATCTATTTAAATATTATTAGAGATTTGTTTGGTGTTTTACGCCGCTTTCAACAATTTTTCAAATTATATCAAGGCGTTTCCTGGGTAAATTACTGGTTCATTTATCCTGACATTAGCCAGTCAGTCGTACTGCTAACCCCGATACCCTTAGCGCAAAGGAGGGGAAGCATTTACTTCCATTTTTAAAGTCTTTGGTGTAAATATTACAGAGATGTAAATAAATCTTTATTTCCTCCATATAATGAAGATCAGCTACGTATATATACATATTTATTTCCTCCATATACTGAAGATCAGTTACGTATATATACATATTTATTGCCTCCATATACTGAAGATCAGCTACGTATATATACATATTTATTGCCTCCATATACTGAAGATCAGCTACGTATATATATATATTTCTTTCCTCCATATACTGAAGATCAGCTACATATATATCCCTTTCCCACATGCAGACGCATTTTGAAGCAATAGCAGCAGACGACTTTTGAAAACATTGTGGCCAAAGCTGAAATTGCTCATGATGAAAAATTTCTCCTTTGGCCACAATGTTTTTCACTTTATTTAACAATTAAGCTATCTTTTAAAGAGATTTTTTTTTTTTTTTTTTTTTACTTTTTTTCTATGTCGTCTGCTGCAGATTGTAGTTTGTGGGAGAAAAGATATACAAAAGTACAAGGAAAGTGATAAAAACGAAACGAAAAACCGTGAAAAGAAATTCGAATATAATACAGAAATGTTTCATACTTTGGCGCAGTGGTAGAGCGTCGGCCACTCGTGTGAATTCAACTAAAAAGTCGCAATGTGAATTCAACTAAGTTGTCGCAATGTGAATACAACTAAAATGCCGCAATGTGAATTCAACTAAAATGTCGCAATTTGAATCCAAATAAAAAGTCGCAATGTGAATTCAACTAAAATGTCGCAATGTGAATTCAACTAAAATGTCGCAATGTGAATTCAAATAAAAAGTCGCAATGTGAATTCAAATAAAAAGTCGCAATGTGAATTCAACTAAAATGTCGCAATGTGAATTCAACTAAAATGTCGCAATGTGAATTCAACTAAAATATCGCAATGTGAATTCAACTAAAATGTCGCAATGTGAATTCAACTAAAATGTCGCAATGTGAATTCAACTAAAATGTCGCAATGTGAATTCAACTAAAATGTCGCAATGTGAATTCAACTAAAATATCGCAATGTGAATTCAACTAAAATGTCGCAATGTGAATTCAATCGTAAAAGTCAAACATCTGGTGCGGACTCTGATCATCCTAACTTACACGCCACCCTAATGGTGCGTAACATGCATGAATATTATATACAATCTACGAAAATGAAAAATTCTACCTGAATAGGAAATTTAAATTCAGACAGTAATGAACAATGTCAATCCAGGGTATGTGAGTTCGAATCCCGGCTCGGCCAACTTTCTTTCCGAGGATTGACAAAGGTCAATGCGACATGCGTCATTCGTCTTCCACCAATGGGCTAAGTCTATGTGGAAAAGCAGCCAGTTGCTTGGGAAGATTCTTGAGTGGGGTACTGGTGTGAGAAAACCAGGAAATGCATGAGTAAGTGAACTGGCCGCCGTGATATAACTGAGAAATTGTTAAAAACGGCGTTAAACCCCAATAAATTAAATCAAATCACTCCTCCCTATCTATGGATATTAAATTTAAAAATTCATTGGCAAATAAAAAATACTTAGCATTAGGGACTATATCTAGTCTAGGGCGGTGTGAAGGGAGATAGACACTTCGGACCCCTTAAGGGATTTTTTAATGTAATAAACATGACATAGATTGTGTTCGATATACTTATTTATATAGACGTATTTAATCGCACTAGCGTAGATATAAAAAAAAAAAAATATGGTCTAATGGATTTTGTTTTATATTTTATAATAGTTAATAGAAAAAATAAAAAAATAAACCATGACGACCTTTATGTTTTTTGCTTGCGATTTAATCTTTGACGCAAAAAAGCTGACGACACATTCAGAAATGTACATGTAGTCTCCATTGATTGATTGATTGATTGATTGGGGTTTTACGCCGTTTTTAACAGTTTCTCAGTCATATCACGGCGGCCAGTTCACCTACTCCTATGTTTCCTGGTTTTCGCACACCAGTACTCCACACAACAATCTTCCAAAGCAACTGGCTGCTTTTCCACATAGACTTATCCCATTGGTGGATGACGAATGACGCATGTCGCAATGACTTGTGTCAAACGTCGGAAAGAAAGTTGGTCGAGCCGGGCACAGCCTCTGGATTGACAGCCCGCGTCGTTACCGACTGAGCTACCGGGACTCGACATGTAGTCTCGAACTTGATTGTAGTGTAATTATGATTATTTCGTATGTAAATATATGAAATTGATATGTTTTAACTAACTTAATTCTTCCCTTAGAAGTTCCCCTTTTCGACAAGCAAGTACGTAAGCAGCCGAATTTGGAAAACATCGAGGATATTTTTTCTCTTTAACCCTTCCCCTCATACGACAATTCTGCAGCAGACGAACATATGTTGTCAAAAAATAGAAAATCTCTATATTTGAATGGATAACCTCTGACTAAAATTAGAAAACATTGTGACAAACGGAGAAATTGCTCGTTTCGAGCAATTTCTTCTTTTGTCACTATGTTTTCAAAAGGTCGTCTGCTGCAGAGGCGTCAGAAAGCGTCTATATGAGGGAAAGGGTTAAAAACAATAGGCGAGTCTTCGTCTTATTTTAGCCAATACATTTGTCAACTGTAAAAATAAACAATTACTCAAACTGAGCAGATAGTATACATCATGAGAAGCGTCTAGCGATTTGGGGTCCTACTTTTTATTTTAATTGCATCTGTGTGCAATAAAGTCTTAGGTGAGTCACGTGCATATACCCAGTCTCATAGAATCTTCACCGTCTTCGTATATATTTTTAAAAAATAGGTTAAAAGGAATAGTCATGAGCATTTTTAGTAATTCTGATGAATTGATTGAATTGATTGATTGATTGTTTGGTGTTTTACGCCGCTTTAAACAATTGTTCAGTTATATCACGGCGTTTCCTGGGTATTTTTAATTTAAACTTATTTATTTTACATCTATTGCGAAACAAGCTTTAAGCTTATATTAATCACGCTCGATGTTTGCTTCCTGGATACTTAACCAGTATGCTACTGGCGCCGTTTGTGTGAAAAAATCCCAAAAGGCAGAACCCGCTCATCACAGGATTCGAACCCGTGACCTTTGGTACAATAGGCCGACGCTCTACCTCTGTACCACTGTCTTCCTGGAGCAAGTTACCAGTACTACTGGTCTATTTATCCTGACACCAGTCAGTCAGTTGTGATTTTAATCCCCCAACCCTGAGCGAAAATGTCGGCAGCCGTTTCCTCAATGTTTTTTAAAAGTCTTTGCTATGACCCGGCCTAGGATCGATCGCGAGACCTCGCTAAGCAGGCCGGGGGTAATGCTCTTAACCCTTTCCCTCATACGACAATTATGCAGCAGACGACTTTGAACCTATTTTGTTAAAAAAAATAGAAAATCTCTGTAATTGGATGGATAACCTATGACTAAAAGTGAAAAAACATTGTGACAAAAGGAGAAATTGCTCGTTTTGAGCAATTTATTCTTTTGCTACTATGTTTTCAAAAAGCCGCCTGCTGCAGAGGCGTCAGAAAGCAGCGTCTATATGAGGGAAAGGGTTAAATTGCCTTAAGGTAACACCGTGATATAACTAATACATTGTTGACAGTGGCGTAGTACACCAATCGTCGAGCCGCGATAGCTCTGCTGTGCTGTTAACGAACATTACTATCAATCCAGTAGTCGTGAGTTCAAATCCCGACCCGGTCATTGATTTTTTCCGATGATCGACAAACGACATTGTGACTTGTTCGTCTTTTACCAGTGGGGCTAAGTATATGTGTATACTTGGAAGGTAGCCAGTTGCCTGGCAAAATGTGTTTGGTTGTATCATTTGATAACAAATCTTCTCAACACTATCTGACGTATTGAACCTACAACATCACATATTATATTTTTTGTATTTTTGCTATTTGTACTGTTTGTACATGATTGCAAATAAAATAGTTTGTATTGTATTGTATTGTATTGTATTGTATTGTATTGTATTGTATTGTATTGTATTGTATGTATGGAGATAAGCGCCGCGTTCATACAATGATTCGTTTCCTGGGTAAGTGACCAGTATTTCTGGTCCATAAAGTATTCTCGGTAAGTGACCAGTATTTCTGGTCCATAAAGTATTCTCGGTAAGTGACCAGTATTTCTGGTCCATAAATCATCCTGGGTAAGTGACCAGTAGTTCTGGTCCATAAAGTATCCTGGGTAAGTGACCGGTATTTCTGGTTCATAAATCTTCCTGAGTAAGTGACCGGTATTTCTGGTCCATAAATCATCCTGGGTAAGTGACCAGTATTTCTGGTCCATAAATCATCCTGGGTAAGTGACCAGTATTTCTGGTCCATAAATCATCCTGGGTAAGTGACCAGTATTTCTGGTCCATAAAGCATCCTGGGTAAGTGACCAGTATTTCTGGTCCATACATTATCCTGGGTAAGTGACCAGTATTTCTGGTCCATAAAGCATCCTGGGTAAGTGACCGGTATTTCTGGTCCATAAAGCATCCTGGGTAAGTGACCAGTATTTCTGGTCCATAAATCATCCAGGCACCAGCGAGTCAGTCGTAATGCTTACCCCACAACCATGAGCGCAAAGGAGGGCAGCCAATAATACCATGTTTAAAGTGTTTAGTATGTGCCGGACTTGGATCGAACCAGTTACCTCCCGCAATCCGAGGAGGACGACCTACCACTGGACCTCAAAGGCGATTGCCTGGGAGGAACATAATGTTTTTGTGGAATTCAGTTGCAAGACGGCAAGGAAACGAACCTACGGTGATCTGGTCCTGGTGGCATACTTGAAATACCGGCGTAAATATCAAACCAATCAGTAAAACAAATTTTAAGCAAACAGAGAAAGTACAGTGGACTCAGCTCAGTGATTCATTTATACTTGATTTCATTTCAAAAAGCGAGCAAGCCAAAAAAATATATATCAGGAAAACAGCGCAGCAGCAGTTATGATTGCTCCTCTGGAAAATAAAACTGTCTTTACGCATGTTTCAAAAGACTGATTCGTTCCAAGACGCATAATACAGAACATAATACACTAACTTGAGAGCCCAACTAGTACATTTAATGTATGGAGAGCAGCAGAAAACGTCAAGGCGAGGAACAATAGAACACATACCACCAGACATCAGGGTATTATTATATGTGCCACTTGACGCAAAGAGGATACGGGGTAGCAAACGTCGTCCTTATCACACAGATAGACATATCGAGGTTTGTCAATATAGATATGAGCCGTCCCGCGAGAAAACTAACATTATGGACTCTGCGTAAAGTATCAACCCGGATCAGCCTAAACACGCCGCGCAGGCTAACCCGGACAGACACTTTTTCACTTCCTGTGGATTTTCTGTTTCAGGACTCATTACTTTATACCTCTATCCCCATGAGACGGAATGTGTCGGATCGGATTAGCCTGCGCGGACTGCGCAGGCTGATCTGGTTCGATACATTACGCAGAGGCCACAATGTTGGTTTTTCTCGTGGAACGGCTTATATGTATAGTTAATAAATTACACGAAAAGTAAAAGTTATAAGTGTTCACCTGAAACGCGTCTGGCGATATGGGGGCATTAATTTGACTTTATTTAAAATTTCATTAGCGTACAACTCCTTGGGGTACATTTCTAGTGTTTTGTCAGCAGATGCATTTATGTCTATTCAACATATAGGCGGACTGTGAAGACTTTGATGAGACTGTGCGTATGTACAGACTCGTCTGAGTCTACACTGTACGCAAACGAACTATGACACCGAATCTGAAGCCGTGGCTCATCCTTTTAGAGTATACTCTTATTATAAAACCATCCTAGCAAAACGAAGGAATATCTGAAAAATAGAAATTATTATTATTTCATACAGAGTTGAAAACGTTGTGGGAAAAGGAAAAGTAGTTTGTTTTGAATCATTACCTTTTTCCGGTATGTTTTTCAGAATGAGTTTGCTACAAAGATACTAAAAAAAAAATATATCGCCTATATATCACGGAAAAGGGTCGAGGGTGATTGATTGATTGGAATATAATCATTATTGCCTTTTTAACTCAAGTTTTTCCTAAATGTGAATCGTCGCTCATAACTCAAATGTTTAATTGTACTTCGAGAGGTTCAAGAAAGGGGGTATACCCTTTCCACTATCTGACATATCTGGAGCGTATGATTTCAAACACACCTAGTTAAAAAATAAAATCGTGATCTGGAGGTCACGGGTTCGATACCCGGTTGCGGCGACATTCTTTCGGGCGATGTTTTCCATTGCCTCTCACCTCTGATCTATGTGAGAAAGTAGTGAGAAAGTAGTCAGTGGCTTCGAAAGAATGTTGTGTAAGTACTGGTGTGGGAAAGCCAGGAAAACATGGGTAGGTGCACTGACCGCCGTGATATGACCAAAGCTGTTGAAAGCGGCGTTAAACTCCAAACAAACAAACAAACAAACAAACAATTATTTGTGTTTGATTTGCGTTAGACTTAGATGTTTATTTCAACACTTGGCCGCCTCGGTGGTGTATGTGGTAGGGCGTCCGCCTCGGGTGTTGGAGGTCGCGGGTTCGACCCCTGGCCCGGTCATACAAAATACTTTAGATATAGTAATTAGGACTGCCCTCCTTGGCGCTTAGGGTTGCGGGACCAGCATCACGACTGACTAGCTTGTGTCAGGATAAATGGACCAGTAGTACTGGTAACTTCCACAATTGAAATGCCGTGATATAACTGAAACAATGTTGAAAGCGGCGTAAAACACCAAAAAAAACCATCAACATTCAAGCTGTATTTCAGAACTATCAACTTCGGAGTATTCGCGACCAGTGAAGAACCAGATCTTCCTGGTCAGCAACGCAGTCTGTTCTTGATCTGCACCGTTCGTCATTTCACCATTTCCCACATTGTTGCAATGAGTAATGATCAGCCTAAGGATGCCACGCAGGCTTACCCGGATAGACACTTTTCTTCTCCTGTGGGTTTTCTGTTTCAGGAATCATTACTCTATACCTCTATTCCCCTTAGATGGAATATAAATTTACGCAGAGTCCACAATGTTGGTTTTCTCGCGGGACGTCTTATGTATCAACATCACACTCAGTATCCCCGCAGTCTGATCGGGGTTAACACTGTTCACCAATGAAACAGAGAACCATCCATACAACTTCTGTCCAACAGAGTACATTTTGATCTGGTTCTCGAATGTGCAGGATGGTCTTAAGCTACCCTTGTCACAATAGTGTATTATCAGATTAGGTTTCCCACCTACAGCCTCCGTCAACCACCAGAGGTAAGGGTTTGCTTGTTTATATGGTGTTTTACGCCCTTTTCAGCTATATCACGGCATTTACTGGGTAAGTCACCAGTGCTACTGGTCCATTTATCCTGACACCTGCGTGTCAGTCGTAATGCTAACCCGACACTACGTAGCGCCAAGGAGGGAAAGATATTGCTCCCACTTTTAAAATATGTTGTATGACCCGTCCAGGGATCAAACCCGCAGCCTGTCAGTCGTAATGCTAGCCCCACAACATTTAGCGCCAAGGGAAAGCCATTGCTCCCACTTTTAAAATCTTTGATATGACGTGTCCGGGGATCAAACCCGAAACCTTCCGCATCCGAGAAGGACGCTATTTACCATTACAGCACTAATGCGGTCCCGAGGAAAGATGGTGAGAAATCCAACCTAAAAGTACTTGTTACACATGTTTCGGGCGTCCAGCCCGAGAGCGGGAGACAGCATCTCTTAACAAGCTTAATGTAATACAGTGGTGCAGCGGTAGAGCGTCGGCCTCTCGTAATAAAGGTTCCAGGTTCGAGTCCCGTGATGCGCGGGTTTTGACTTTGGGATTTTTTCACATAAATGGCGCGATTACTGGTTAAGTCCCCCAATGAAGCAGACATCGAGCGTGATTAATATAAGCTGAAAGCTTGTTTCGCAATCGATATAAAATAAATTAGATTAAACTAACAAGCTTATGTAAGTAGTATCAGAACAGTGCAGCTTAAACAATGGATTGAACTTGTTTTTGAATATATAGTCAATTTTAGTCAATTTCGCGCAAACGTTTAAAGATCTGTATTCTGTATCAGTTTCCCCAAGAATAATCAAATGGAGGATAACTCTAAATATAACAATTGGAGCAATATTACCGTTCCCACATCATTCATATAAATATTGTCTGCTGCTTTGGCATCTAGAGTCGTTCGTATGCTAACTGTGATAACCCTTTGACACATACACCAACGCTGAAGCAGACGAATAAAGCAAGCATACAGGCAAAAACAATGAAATTCCTCTATTATTGAATTTTTAATTACTGAATAGAGTTGAAAACATTGTAGAAATAGGGGGAAAAAATCTTGTTATGAGAATGTCCTCCTTTTTGACACGATGTTTTTCAATATACAATCGTTGCGGATTTCGTCAAAAATGGCTCTGCGAGTGGTGGGGAAAAGAGATAAAGGGTAATGTTCTATTGATTTCCACCCAAAACCATTTTCCCTCTATTACTAACACACGTCAACAATATCAGCCAGCCTAGTTGATTGATTGATTAACGCGGCTATACACACCCCCTTTACCCCCTTTTCCACTTGCCTGCAGTAGACGACTTATGAAAACATTGTGGCAAAAGGAGAACTTGCTCATGATGAGCAATTTCACCCTTTTTGCCACAATGTTTTCCCATGCTTTTCAATAATTAAACTAACAGTTATATATTTATATATACTTTCTTGTTTTGCCTAGATATTTTCAAAGTCGTCTGCTGCTGGTGTTATTTGGTAAAGGGATTACTCCCATCATATTTCATTGTGTTCTACACGCGGCATATCGGGATGAACATAATGGATTATATCAGCATAGATAGAAAACACAAAATTGTTCAGAAAAAATTAAAAGGTCAATGTTAATTTCAAAAATACTGCTTCCAATATCACAATAAAGAATTTATCTCGCACTATGTTCCTAGAGTAAAGTTACACAATATTTACCGTTATAGGAAAAATGTGTGACAAAAGAGAATATTATGAGAGAATAATAAAAACATATACGCCATGTTTAGCGATTTGTGTGGCTTATGACTAGTCTGAGTCTTCACTCAACGCAGATGCATTTTGACCCAATTGATTGATTAGGGTTTTAACGCCGATTTCAACAATTTTTCAGTCATCGGCGGCCAGTTCATCTACTCATGCGTTTCTTTGCTTCCCCACACCAGTAATCTACACAACAAGCTTCCCAATCAACTGGCTGCTTTTCCACATATACTGTTTGCCTATTGGTGTACGACGAATGACGATTGTCGCATTGACTTTCATCAAATGTCAGAAAGAATGTTGGCCGAGCTGGGATTCGAACTCACATCCCCTGGATTGACAGCCCGCGTCACTACCGACTGAGCTACAGAGTGACCCAAAATCGCTAAACTCGACTCAAACGGTATGTTAAATATAGAAATACAATTGTTTTGTATTCGACCGGGCTCAGTATTTTCATTAGCGAATCGTACACAAAGGGGCCTTGATATGACGTAGTGTAGGGGGGAAATAAACTGAAATAATCAACAACAACAACAACAAAAACACATATTGAAAAAGGCGTTTAATGCAAAGGTATACATAATAGTTTATATACTAGGAAATAAATAAATAAATAAATAAATAAATAAATAAATAAATAAATAAAAAAAAAAAAAAAAAAAAAAGTAAATAAATAAATAAATAATAAATAAATAAATAAATAAATAAATAAATAAATAAATAAATAAATAAATAATAAATATGAATTAATGAATAAAAAGATAAATGAATAAATAAATAAATAAATAAATAAAAAATAAATAAATAAATGAATACGAGTAAATGAATGAATGAATGAATGAATGAATGAATGAATGAATGAATGAGAATGAATGAATGAATGAATGAATGAGAATGAAGGAATGAATGAATGAATGAATATATGAATAAGTAAATAAACAAATACAGTTGTTGTTATAATGGAATATTCGACATAGGAGAAAGCGTTCTCAAATATTGGTCAAATTAAACGACAGGCAGCTGGTCATATTGTCATAAAACTCGTTGCCATGATAACCGAAAACTGGACTCGCCAGACAGTTTGACACTTGACTTTACCGATCTTCCGTGTCTTATGTACCATTCATCTTACAGGAGTCATAATAACTTCCGTGAAATTCTCGAAAAGCAGATATCTATTTCGTGCAAATAAAACGTTGGAATAGTATCGAAAAAGAAATCATTTTCATATTGAGAAATGGCTTCCTTTTCCGATACTGTCTCACAATATCAGCTTCTTGACTTATCGATAAATCGTGAATCTTGATGTAAAGGGTATTTCCTCGTTATAACCGTAGATCACAATGACTTGTTAAAAGGGTGTACATGTATGTGTTATGCAGTGTCGGTTAGTGTCTTTTAACTGACAAATGGTATCAAACTATTAATTCTGTTATCAATTATTTTTATGATCCTATAATGGTAGTCGTATTTTGGGGCAAGTTTTGGGGGAAAAATTCATTAACCGTGTTATTGTAACCTTAAATCTATTTTTAAAGATTTTTTAATCCTTTCCGATAGATATACACTTCTTGACGCCTCTGGAGCAGACCTGTTTTGAAAACCTTATGGAAAAAAAATTGAAATTGATCATTATGCGCAATTTCTTTTTTGTTTTGCCACAATGTTTCTTTTTTTTGTTTTTTGTTTTTGTTTATAAAAGGTTTAATTAAAGAGATCTTTCATATGTTTTCAAAGATGTTTTCAGAGTAGTCTTCTTCAGATTTGTTGTATGTGGGAAAGGGTTATACAGTCAGTTTTAATAAGTGTACCATAACTTTGAGTTACGGCAAGGGAAAACTGACATTTGGAGATTTCATAATCATGTAATAGAGATTGTAAGTTTTAGCCGCTATGAACATTTCGTCAGTTATATCACGACGTTTCCTGGGAATGTTACAAGCATTACTGGTCCATTTATCCTGACACCAGTCAGTCAGTCGTAATGCTTACCATGCAACCCCGAGAGTCAAGAAGGGCAGCCATTACTACTATTTTTAAAGTAATTGAACCCACGACTTCCTGTATCCGAGGCGGACTCTACACCATCGATGCGGTTGATTGATTGATTGCTTAATTGCTTAATTGATCAATTGATTGATTGATTGATTGATTGATTGATTGATTGATTGATTGCTTGATTGATTGACTGATTGATTGATTGATTGATTGATTGATTGATTGCTTAATTGATTGATTGATTGGGATTTAACAACAATCTTCCAAGCAACTGGCTGCTTTTCCACATAGACTTAGCCCATTGGTGGAAGACGAATGACGCATGTCGCATCGACTTTTGTCAATCCTTGGAAAGAAAGTTGGCCGAGCCGGGATTCGAACTCACAACCCCTGGATTGACAGCCCACGTTGCTACCGACTGAGCTACCGGGGCTCGGCTCGAGGCGGTTGTAAGTCGATTTCAGTTAAATCACGACAGTAGAACATTTATTCATGCTTCCGGTGCTTGGCTAGTTCAAACTATAATATAGGAAATGCGCTTTGCCCTTTGGGCACACCATAGTTACAGCAGCGAATAGGTTTCGATCCCGGGACGCTCGCTTCCAAATTCCCTACGTTAAACGCGGAAGATACCTACTTGCAATAAGGGCGAGGGAAACTGCAACAATATACCCAAAATACACTGTATTTTCAAACAAGAAATTTTGATGAAGAGCCATGCGTCCTGCGTCTAATAAAATATTATTCTCAAATACCCGACTCAGTTAACAATCTAAGTTCATGACACAATATGTGTGAAAAGTTCCACGAAATCAGACAGAATTTCCTTTTCACCCGGTATAAATCTTATACTAACTTTACTAGATGTTACAGCTTACTAAAATCTAATAACCCTTGGCTAATTAGAAAATTACCACACTATGTATACATGCTGTTGAAAGGGTTTTAGTTTAAGGGACATTTCTCAGAATGTAATTGATGTATAACTATTATGTTATGTATTTTGGGCCGGTGGCCTAAGTACTTTTAAATAAAGAGTTATCATTGTCATTCAAGATCATTGCATACCCGACCAACCAGAGACACAGATACAGAGACTCCGTATTTATATATCTCCGGTCCAACCCGGCACAGGGGATTTCGAAACCGGGTGTCCCGGGTTCGATCCCCAGTCGCGGCACTACGGTCATGGTGGAGTGTCCTTGGGCAAGGCACATTTTCTAGCCTAGTACTGGTTTGTTTACCCAGGGATCATGAATAATTAAATTTAATTGCGCGCTAAATGACCTTAGCTGTCGATGCGCCATAAAACAATATACATTCATTCCAACCCGGCACAAACATTATCCCTAGGTACATTATAATGATTAGATTTATCTTTTATTATTACTATCATATTTCTTCCAACGATTCTTAACATTGGTATTAACCTTTTTCCGTCATACAGACGCTTTCTGACTCCTCTGCATCAGACGACATTTGAAAACACTGTGACAAAAGGAGAAATTGCTCATAACGAGCAATTTCTCCTTTTGACACAGTGTTTTCAACTTTATTTAATCATTATACTATTATTTATATAGGTTTTTTTTTCACATCTTTGCAAATATTTTGTCAAATTTGTCTGCATTAATGTCTTTTATTAATCTTAATAGCCCATAATTTCATACCCGACTTTTTTGTGCCCAAAATATCTTTTAAGGGAGATAACCAACATTACTTTTAAATGTTTGATTTACTTCCCTTACTACGTATTCACACTGACTTTCTAAAACGCGGTTCACAATTCACAGTTCAGTATTCGAATTTTAAATATAAGGCTTCACAGTTCTCACTATACACACTTCAGGGCTTTGACACAATGACACAATGCTAATGCCATTGGTAACGTGACTAATCTGGTTTAAGGTCTTAATTAGTAATGGAAGTCGATAATTTTACAATCATACTGGCTTTTAACACCTGTTCACATACATACGACTTTCAACTTATTTACGGGAGACACTCAAAATCCCCATGGGTTAAAATTGCACTAGTAGTCAAAATCCCGATGGTCAAAATTACCATGTGTTAAAATTGCCCTAGTAGTCAAAATCCCCATGGCAAAAATTACAGGGTATTTAAAATCAACATGGCCATACTGATGTGTAGTCAAAATCATCATGATGAATTTCTGTGTTCAGCCATTTAAATGATCAGGCCACTGAATACCCCTAAATTAGATTCATTGCATGATTGCCCCCTAATTAAGTTCATTTGATGTTATTCTGTTGGTTACCAAACATATTTATTCACACGTCCGGTTTTCTAATTGTACTAATTCCCCTACTCAACACCTTTGCTGTCACCTAATGAAAAAGACCAAATATATTAAAATGAGATAAAACAGTAACTGAGTAAGGAGATTCCGCTACCCATCATGGGGATTTTGACTTAAGTAGGGCAATTTTAACCCATGGGGATTTTGATATACACTCCTTATTTACAGCAGTTGGCGTTTTAATTCTTTCAGCCCCAATGACAATATTGAGGTTTTTGTAAACAATACAGATTCTGGTAAGTCAACTCGAAACGAGCTGTCTCTGTCTCACCTGAAATAGGCATTGTTTGCCTTCTAATTATCAACATATTATAAAACAAGTATAACATGGAACATGGAGTCGTCCGATTAAGAACAAGGGAAAGTCTACTTAAGCGAATTCGGCTTTAAAAGTGTTAAAAACTATGGGGAAGGGAAATAAATAAACTTCTCATTTAACAACAATAATTTTCGGGAGACACTTAAAATCCCCTCGGTCCAAAAACGGCATAGCGCTCAGAATCCCCTCGATAGAATTAGCAGGGTATTCATAATACCCTCGTTTGGAAGCCTTAATCAGTTACTGTACGACATTTGCCACCACATTGGTCTTTGTTATACGAAGATATCCAAGGCTTTGAGTAGGGGAATAAGGTGACTAAATTTAAGGTGTCAAAAGCCAAAATAAAGTTAAAATAAAGACAAATAAAACAATAAGTAATTTCAATCCTTTTAATTTTTTCAATCATTTGATTTTTTTACCAACAAAATAAAGTAATTTCAATCATTAAAATTATTTCTTTTAAAATCTTTTGCATCGTTTCTGCAGCAAACTACCTTACAAAATCTTCTAAGCGAAGGTATTGAACATTTCTATAAATTGCTCATCAATTGCTCCCTTTGCCATAATGTTGTCAAACGTTTATATCTGTTAATTATCTTCAAATGTTAACACTGTACATATATAGTTCTATTGAGGGGGTTCTGAGTACCCTACCGTTTTTGCTGAGGGGATTATTAATACCCTGTTAAATCCATCGAGGGGATTATGCGAACCATTCCACGTATGCATGGGAGGTGTACTTGGTCCAATGCCACCAACCGTACTTAGCCATAAGTAACATTTAAATACTTAAACGCATATGTCATCAATTTTGGTTCCCATTTCTTAACAAATACTGTAAGTCAGCAAGGGAACTATTTTTTGTCAACTTAGTCATTTAGTTAAATACATTCCAACATCAATGCTTTACAAAATATTCGGGAAACAAAAATGGGGATACACTGTACATGTATATGCTCTTAAGAATTTAAGTAATAAACATCGTTACAGCCGCGAGTGGGGTTCGATCCCGGGACACCCTACGTTAACCACGGCAGATTCCTACTTGCAATGAGGGCGAGGAAAAATTGCAACAATTTACCCACCATCCACCTCTGTATTCACAAACGAGACCTTTTGACGAAGAGACATGCGTTCAAGATCATTGTATACAAGATCATGATCCTGAGATACATTATACTTATTAGTTTTATCTTTTGTTTTATATTATCATTATCACATATTATATTTCTTACAAAAAATCGTTTAATACCTTTAAAAACATTGGCATTTATGTCTTTGATCAATTGTTATACCCCATCATTTCATACCCGTCTTTGTAATGCCTAAACATATATTACATGTTTGAATTACTTCCCTTACCACGTATTCGCATTGATTTCCTACAACGCGTCAGACTTTGAACTTCAGGCTTCAGGCGTCACAGTTAACATTTCACTCACAGGGACTTGCTCCTCTAAAAATAGATATGACCTACTCTATGCATAGATATTAACGTTAATATCTATGCACAGAGTAGGTCATATCTATTTTTAGAGGAGCAAGTCCCTGTGCTTCACTGTACATTCTTCATTCAGAGTTTAGATTCAATGACACAATACTAATGCCATCTGATAACATTGACTAATCTTATTTAAAGCCTTAATTTGTAAAGGAAAGCGAGACTTATACAATAAAACTGACTTTTAACACTTTTACAGCTGCCAGCGTTTTAGCTCTTTCAGCGCCGATGTCAATATTGAGGCTTTTGCAAACAATACAGATTCAGGTGAGTCAGCTCGAAACGCCTGAAATCCGCATTGTTTGCCTTAAAGTCATCAAAGGAATCCGCCGTGGCCTAGTGATTAGCGTCGGGGATTCGGAACCGGGCACCCCAGGTTCGATCCCCAGTCGCAGCGCCGTGGGCATGGTGGAGTACATTTATTAGCCTAAGGTAATGTTTTTTTCTTCAACCAGGGACCATGAATAGGTGAACTGTCGGCGTGATGTAACTGAAATAATGTTGAAAACGGCGTTAAACCCCAAAGAAACAAAACTCAAATCTAGTCATCAAAATATTTCCAAACACGGATTACTTGGAACATAGAGTCGCCCGATTTAGAGCATGGGAAAGTCTACTTTAGGGAATTCAGCGTTGAAAGGGTCAAATACTTTCAGGAAGGGAAATAATTTACCCAAAATATTTTTCACTCTGTCCGAAACTTGATTTTAATTGTCTGGCTATAGATTGATTTCTATAGTTTCTTTAGGAATCCGCCGTCGTCCGGAGTGGTTAGCGTTGAGGATTTGGAACAGGGCGTCCGGGTTCGATCTCCAGTCGCGGCGCGACGGTCATGTTGAGGGCCATGCACCCAGGAATCGTCAGTCCGAACCCTGGCTCGGCCATCGATCCTTTGCAATGTTTGATAACAATTATTGTGACTAGACATCGTCAATAAAGGACGATGGCAAGTTGCCCGGGAAGCATGTTGTGTGGAGCATGCATACATAGGTGTATTGGCCTCCTTGATACAATGCGAAACACTTTAGAAACGGACGTTAAACTCGAATCAAGCACCCGGATGACAAATAATTTTCGACTCCTGCGGATTGTCTGTTTCAAAAATGATTACTCTATACCTCTATCCCACTGAGACGAAATGCGTCGGCCCGGATAAGCTTGCGCGGACTGCGCCGGCTGATCTGGATCGATAGATTACGCAGAGGCCATAATGTTGGTTTTCTCACGGAACGGCTCATATATTCTACGGTATACTACACTCGAAAATAGGGTTAGACACGTGCACGAACAAGTAGTTTTCATATTTATTTATTTATTTGGGGTTTATGCCGCTTTCAATATTATTTCAGTTATATCACGGCGACAGTTCACTTATTCATGATCCCTGGGTTAACAAACCAGTACTAGGCTAGAAAATGTGCCTTGCCCAAGGGCACTCCACCATGACCGTAGTGCCGCGACTGGGGATCGAGCCCAGGACACCCGGTTTCGCAATCCCAGACGCTAACCACTCGACCACAGTGTTCATAATAATGATCTTGTAAGCAAGAAAAGTTTCAACACTTCATGGACAGACGGACAGACGGACAGACAGACTACCTTTAGAACTAATGGGTGTGTTTACAAACTGAACATGTTCCACGTGGGTTTACGCACGAAATGATTGATGACGTCTCATGATTGATTGATTGATTGATTGATTGATGGTATGGCGTTTAACACAGCTGTCATTATTTTGTCATATATGTTACGGTGTTTAATGGGTAAGCTACCAGTACTAAAGGTCCATTTATCCTGACACCAGCAAGTCAGTCACAATGCTTACAACGCGACCCTGAGCGCCAAGGAAGGCAGTCATTACTACTATGTTTAAAGTATTTGGTATGACCTAACCGTGGTACCGAACCCGCGACCTCCCGCACCCGAGACGGACCGTTCAGACCATTACAGCACAAAGACGGTCAGATAAGGGAAACTGTACGTTGACATGGGACATGTGAAGTCTGAAGAGTGAAGGATGAATCAAGTCAGCACTCTGACGTATGTTTAATCCTGAAACCAATTCGTTAACCTTATCCCACATACAACACATATTCGACAGCCGAGTTGAAATCACGGCACAACTATTTAAATATCTATACATGCAAGTATCGTTACTGAAAAACAGTTTAAAACATTGGGACATCGTTTGGAGCAATTTCTCCTTTTGCTACAGTGTTTTTAAATTCCGTCTGCTGCAGAAGCGTCATAGAGCGTCTCTAGGTGAGAAGGTTTGAGGGAAAACCTTACCAACTTCCAGACACAATTGACGCATTTAAAAACATTGTGACAAATACCCTTCTTTTACCACACCGTTTTCAGCTTTATTAAAAAAAAAGTCTTCATCTATCGAGATTATTAAGGATGTACTGACCTGAAAAGTGGATTTTTATAATATTTAAGTTTTATTGTAACATCATTTTTTTGAAGGGTTGGATGTATGTTTAATAAAAAAAACACAAAAAAGTGGTATGTTAGTGGGCTTTTTTTTTTTGCTAGATCCATTTATGAAAGCCTTATGATATGCATTATTTTGCTATTTCAGCACATGCAAAAAAAACAAAGTTTTCATGCAGATTACCAATATTTGAAAGATGATATGCTTATTGTTTGTCTTCTTGTGGTTTAAATCTCATTCTGAAGTGATTTTTTCCCATATCTTTGGACGTTCACGTGATACGTTGTAATTAAACCTCAAAAATAGACGCTATTGCTACCTCATGAGAAACCGTATTTGTCAGGTGTAAGAATCAACAAGTTCAAAACTTTGAAATAACGATTGATTGATTGGTGTTTAACGCCGTTTTTAACAATTTCTCAGTTATATCACGCGGCCAGTTCACCTACTCATGCATTTCCTGGTTTTCTCACACCAGTACTCCACACAACAATCTTCCCAAGCAACTGGCTGCTTTTCCAAATAGACTTAGCCCATTGGTAGAAGAGGAATGACGCATGTCGCAATGACTTCTGTCAATCCTCGGAAAGAAAGTTGCCCGAGCCGGGATTCGCACTCACAACCCCTGGATTGACAGCCCGCGTCGCTACCGACTGAGCTACCGGGGCTCGGCTAGAAATAACGAAAAAACATATTTATAATATTTAACCTTTTCTGAAACTTCTTTAGGTTATTGCAATTTCTATCATTTATAACAATTTAAAAAGAAAAGTATTTGTCATTGAGCAATATTTTCAGTTTTTCTTGTCTGAATGGCTAAAAAATGTTAAAATATGAATATGTATTTATTTATTTTTCATACATATCTTCAATTGTCATAAAAGTATTCCAATATTTTATACTTATTTTCAAAACAATATGATACTATACAAGTTCTAGATTAAAATTTATATACATGGATTTTAATATGTTCTTTTTACCCAGTTGTATTGTATAATCAAACATGGCGTCTGGACAGCGCTTGGAAGGCTCACGAACAAATTTAGCCCTTTATCTCAAACAAATTTAATCAACTATATTTTAAATTTTGAAGCATTATAAAAAGGTACAAGACGGATGTTTGATGCAAAGCATTCAAAGCATCAAAGAGAAGCCGCAATATTTCGTTTTACATGACGAAATAAGAAAAAAGATAATTTAAATCCACAAACATTAGAACAATTTAATCTGTAGTCAGTAATGCTGATATCGGTTATTGAAGATATAAGTTTTATGTAGGATATTTAACCTGGCAGGGTCTGTGTTTTAAGTGAATGAGATAATTTAGAGTTAAACTGATCATGAAAAGTGACATATAATACTAAAGATAAATGGACAAGAGGTTATGATAAATTTAAATTAGTACCAAAAACTATCACTATTCAACTATTCAACTATTTGTATTGAACACACGCCCTGTTATGATAATGTTTTATTAAATAATGCTGACACACAGAAAATCTGTTTTTCGTTTGTATCGGTAAGTCATGATAGTGGATAAGGGTTTCCCACATAAAACAAATTTGCAGTAGACGACTTTGAAATTATCAAGTAAAGAATCTCTATAAATGATCGTATGATAATTGAAAAGCGTTGAAATTATTGTGGCAAATGCAGATATTGCTCATTATGAGCAGTTTCTCCTTTTGCCACAATGATCTCAATGATGTTTACCCTGACAGACTTTAAAATCATAGTAAGATAATTGAAAAGAGTTGAAATTATTGTGGCAAATTGAGCAATTGAAAATCAAAGCTGTCGGATTACAAACGAACACTCTCGAGTTGACGAAACTGATGTGAACTCGTGTCGTGATTAGCATTCAGAAAATCAAGGAAATGTATTTCTAAATATTCTCCTTGTCCGAAATTTCTAGGCATTCCTACAGGAAGCCGCCTCCTGGCGGCTTCCAATAATGACTAAACATGTTTTAATTGACAACATAACCAGAAGATTTAATAACAATGTAACATTTTTTTTTTTTTAAATATCCACTTCTCAGTTCAGTACACAGTATGTGTATACCACGTGACTTTTGACGTCATATTTGCAGGGTCAGACAGCAATAATTGCTTTATAAGAATGTAAAAAACAATGGTAACTTTTTTATTTCTTCACGCTTTTTAATGAAACATGGCGCAGTCTACGCCGCTTACAGTGCCCTGTCTCCGGTTTTCATAGGAGTTTGATTGGTGGTCTAGTTTTTTCAAACACTTCGACGAACCTGTTCTCAAAATTTGATAATGCTCCGGCTGTTGGCGATATTAATACATTTTGAGAACAGGTTCATCGAAGTGTTTGAAGAAACTAAACCACTAATCAAACTCCGTTGAAAAACCAGAGATAGGGCTCTGTAAGTGGCGTTTGTTTTTTATTTCTAAACCGAAGTAAAATATTTCTGTTCGCCGTAGCATTTGTGACGTCAAAGTCACGTGGTATACACACACTGACATAATATTGCTGAGATGTTTTACAAATTCGTCTGCGGCGAGATTGTGTGTGTATGGGAGCAAAGATTAAACGGGTGTAAAAGTTGAGTATATAGACCGCATAATTCTATCTAAAAATAGAAGGTCATACATATACTGGCCGTACCGTATGCATTGTAGCTGGTGTACTATACACCATATTTATAACTGGCAAACTTGAAGTTATAAAACATTACTCTTTGAAATGGGATACATTATATATAAAAGTCATGTCAAAATGATTGGATGCAAATTCACCGGTGTGTCACATAATATAGCGAATCTCACGTGCATTCGAACGAAATTTCGGGTAGATATATACAGAATTGAACTTATATAACATTATAGTTGGAATAAAGGACTCTATAGTATTAACAAAGTAAGTAAAACATTATCTTTAAATGTATATGAATTTAATTGAACATATTTGTAGAGACTAACGTTTTTTAGTTAAAATAGTATTTTTTTTATCATTTGTCGTACATGGGTATAATATTATACATAGTACTCACAAATTACAACAAACTAGTTTAGCGATTTCGGGACTTAGCCCTTTCCCACTTACAGACGCTTCCTGATGCCAATGCAGCATCATGAGTATTTTCTAAATTTTCCACAATGTTTTCAACTCGTCTAATGTGAAAAAAACAATTTATTTATTTATTGGGGTTTTACGCCACTTTCAACATTATTTCAGTTATATCACGGCGAAAAAAAACAACCATGGATCCTTAAAATTCATGGATTTTTTTTCTCACATTAGACGAGTTGAATGTGATAATCTTGGAAATATCATTAAACGTTGGATACATAGTTGAAAACAATATGGGAAAAGGAGGCATTGCTCGTTTTTAGCAAATTTCTCATTAATATGACAAGAGTGTCATGTTCTCAAAATCATACAGCTGACCTCTCTGTATATGAAACAAAACTTTAAGAGCCCTATCCAGGTATTTATTTCGCAAAGTATATGTGGGAAGCTATGGCTCAACTGCCTGAGAAGATTGCATAGTTGAGAACATGTTAGAGGATTTGTTTTATTGGGGTTTTACGCCGCTTTCAACATTATTTCAGTAATATCACGGCGACAGTTCATTTATTCATGATCCCTTGGTAAACAAATCAGTACTGGGCTAAAAAAAAAAGGGTCTAGCCTAAGAGCATTCCAACATGACCGTAGTGCCGCGACTGGGGATCGAACCCGGGACGACCGGTTTCAAATCCACGACGCTAACCGCTCGACCACAGCGGAATCCTTCTGGTTAGAGGAAGACAGAACAGTCAGGGGTGTAATGTGAACTGGCCGCTCTTGCATAATTAAATTTCTGATGAAAACGGCTTGCAACTTGAATTGGAATCTGCTGTGGTCGAGTGGTTAGCGTCGGGGATTTCGAAACCGGGTGTCCCGGGTTCGATCCCCAGTCGCGGCACTACGGTCATGGTGGAGTGCCCTTGGGCAAGGCACATTTTCTAGTCTAGTACTGGTTTGTTTACCCAGGGATCATGAATAATTAAATTTAATTGCGCGCTAAATGACCTTAGCTGTCGATGCGCCATAAAACAATATACATTCATTCATTGCAACTTGAATCAATATATCATTGAACACGGCCTATACATAGACCTGTCGTGCGTTCAGTAAAGCATGTCGGTAGCTCACGTCTCGTTACGGTTCGCATGCAAAGTGAAAATGTTGTTATTCTATAGTTGGATTTACTGACAATCGCTTGCTACCATACAATTGCATTGAACGCAGGGTTGTTTCCTTATATATAATATATCTCTTTATATAACTATGAGTTTCCTTATATACTGTATATAACTATGAGCTTCCTTATATACTGTATATAACTATGTGTTTCCTTATATTCTGTATATAACTATGAGCTTCCTTATATAATCTCTCTCTCTATATATATCATTTTGTGTTTACTTTTACAATGTACATGCTTTGTTATCTCGATGCGGATTAATTCTTATCAAGGTTCACGACCTTAACATGTAAATACTTCAAAACCCTTATAAAAACTTAAATATCCGATCGATTTATCTACCAATAAGTTTAAATTCACACATACGCATACAAGACATTTGAAACAGTCTACCTTGATAATTTAAGGAAAAATTGAAGAAATTCTCTTTAATAAAAGTTTAATTCAAAAAAGGACAAAGAAGCAATTTCTCACTATGAGCATTTTGTCATACTGTTTTCAGAAGTGTTCGGCTGTAGGTGCGTACACATGGTTCTGCATGTGGGAAAGGGTTAATTTAAATGAGCCTTCCCGCGAGAAAACCAGCATTATGGCCTCTGCGTAATGTATCGACCCAGATCAGGCTGCGCAGTCCGCGCAGGCTTATCCGGGCCGATACATTCCGTCTCAGGGGAATAGAAGTATAGATTAATGATTCATGAAACAGAAAATCGACAGAAGGCGAAAAGCTTCTGTCCGGTGTAGCCTGCGCGGCATGCTTAGGCTGATCCGGGTCGATACTTAACGCAGAGTCCATAATGTTGGTTACCTCATGAAACGGCTCAAATATAATTACACATTATCTTATATCAGAATTTCCCTGGTTTACACGAGTTCCTCTCTGTGTTTTTATTATATTTCCACTCCCAGTTTTCCGCCTCTGTGGTGTAGTGGTAGGGCGTCCGCCTCTATGGTGTAGTGGTAGAGCGTACGCCTATGTGATGTAGTGGTAGTGCGTTCGCCTCTGTGGTGTAATGGTAGAGCGTCCGCCTCTGTGGTGTAGTAGTAGTGCGTCCGCCTCTGTGGTGTAGTGGTAGAGCGTCCGCTTCTGTGGTGTAGTGGTAATGCGTCCGCCTCTGTGGTGTAGTGGTAGAGCGTCCGCCTCTGTGGTGTAGTGATAGAGCGTCAGCCTCTGTGGTGTAGTGGTAGAGCGTCCGCCTCTGTGGTGTAGTGCCGTGGTAGAACGTCCGCCTCTGTGGTGTAGTGGTAGTGCGTCCGCCTCTGTGATGTAGTGGTAGTGCGTCCGCCTCTGTGGTGTAGTGGTAGTGCGTCCGCCTCTGTGGTGTATTGGTAGTGCGTCCGCCTCTGTGGTATAGTGGTAGTGCGTCCGCCTCTGTGGTGTAGTGGTAGTGCGTCCGCCTCTGTGGTGTAGTGGTAGTGCGTCCGCCTCTGTGGTGTAGTGGTAGAGCGTCCGCCTCTGTGGTGTAGTGGTAGTGCGTCCGCTTCTGTGATGTAATGGTAGTGCGTCCGCCTCTGTGGTGTAGTGGTAGTGCGTCCGCCTCTGTGGTGTAGTGGTAGAGCGTCCGCCTCTGTGGTGTAGTGGTAGAGCGTCCTCCTCTGTGGTGTAGTGGTAGATCGTCCGCCTCTGTGGTGTAGCGGTAGCACGTCCGCCTCTGTGGTGTAGTGGTAGAACGTCCGCATCTGTGGTGTAGTGGTAGAGCGTCCGCCTCTGTGGTGTAGTGGTAGAGCGTCCGCCTCTGTGGTGTAGTGGTAGTGCGTCCGCCTCTGTGGTGTAGTGGTAGAGCGTCCGCCTCTGTGGTGTAGTGGTAGAGCGTCCGCCTCTGTGGTGTAGTGGTAGTGCGTCCGCCTCTGTGGTTTAATGTAAGAGCGTTCGCCTCTGTGGTGTAGTGTAAGAGCGTCCACCTCTGTGGTGTAGTGTTAGAGCGTCCACCTCTGTGGTGTAATGGTAGAACGACCGCTTCTGTGGTGTAGTGGTAGAGCGTCCGTCTCTGTGGTGTAGTGGTAGAGCGTCCGCCTCTGTGGTGTAGTGGTAGTGCGTCCGCCTATGTGGTGTAGTGGTAGAGCGTCCGCCTCTGTGATGTAGTGGTAGTGCGTCCGCCTCTGTGGTGTAGTGGTAGAGCGTCCGCCTCTGTGGTGTAGTGGTAGAGCGTCCGGCTCTGTGGTGTAGTGCTAGTGCGTCCGCCTCTGTGGTGTAGTGGTAGAGCGTCCGCCTCTGTGGTGTAGTGGTAGAGCGTCCGCCTCTGTGGTGTAGTGTTAGAGCGTCCGCCTCTGTGGTGTAGTGTAAGAGCGTCTACCTCTGTGGTGTAGTGGTAGCACGTCCGCCTCTGTGGTGTAGTGGTAGAGCGTCCGCCTCTGTGGTGTAGTGGTAGTGCGTCCGCCTCTGTGGTGTAGTGGTAGAGCATCCGCCTCTGTGGTGTAGTGGAAGAGCGTCCACCTCTGTGGTGTAGTGGTAGCACGTCCGCCTCTGTGGTGTAGTGGTAGAGCGTCCGTCTCTGTGGTGTAGTGGTAGAGCGTCCGCCTCTGTGGTGTAGTGGTAGTGCGTCCGCCTCTGTGGTGTAGTGGTAGCACGTCCGCCTCTGTGGTGTAGTGGTAGCACGTCCGCCTCTGTGGTGTAGTGGTAGAGCGTCCGCCTCTGTGGTGTAGTGGTAGAGCGTCCGCCTCTGTGGTGTAGTGTAAGAGCGTCCGCCTCTGTGGTGTAGTGGTAGAGCGTCCGCCTCTGTGGTGTAGTGGTAGTGCGTCCGCTTCTGTGATGTAGTGTTAGAGCGTCCGCCTCTGTGGTGTAGTGGTAGCACGTCCGCCTCTGTGGTGTAGTGGTAGTGCGTCCGCATCTGTGGTGTAGTGTTAGAGCGTCCGCCTCTGTGGTGTAGTGGTAGAGCGTCCGCCTCTGTGGTGTAGTGGTAGAGCGTCCGCCTCTGTGGTGTAGTGGTAGTGCGTCCGCATCTGTGGTGTAGTGGTAGTGCGTCCGCCTCTGTGGTGTAGTGTTAGATCGTCCGCCTCTGTGGTGTAGTGGTAGTGCGTCCGCCTCTGTGGTGTAGTGTTAGAGCGTCCGCCTCTGTGGTGTAGTGGTAGTGCGTCCGCCTCTGTGGTGTAGTGGTAGAGCGTCCGCCTCTGTGGTGTAGTGGTAGAGCGTCCGCCTCTGTGGTGTAGTGTTAGAGCGTCCGCCTCTGTGGTGTAGTGGTAGAGCGTCCGCCTCTGTGGTGTAGTGTTAGAGCGTCCGCCTCTGTGGTGTAGTGGTAGAGCGTCCGCCTCTGTGGTGTAGTGGTAGAGCGTCCGCATCTGTGGTGTAGTGGTAGAGCGTCCGCCTCTGTGGTGTAGTGTTAGAGCGTCCGCCTCTGTGGTGTAGTGGTAGAGCGTCCGCCTCTGTGGTGTAGTGGTAGAGCGTCCGCCTCTGTGGTGTAGTGGTAGTGCGTCCGCCTCTGTGGTGTAGTGGTAGAGCGTCCGCCTCTGTGGTGTAGTGGTAGAGCGTCCGCCTCTGTGGTGTAGTGGTAGAGCGTCCGCCTCTGTGGTGTAGTGGTAGAGCGTCCGCCTCTGTGGTGTAGTGGTAGTGCGTCCGCCTCTGTGGTGTAGTGGTAGAGCGTCCGCCTCTGTGGTGTAGTGGTAGAGCGTCCGCCTCTGTGGTGTAGTGGTAGAGCGTACGCCTCTGTGGTGTAGTGTTAGAGCGTCCGCCTCTGTGGTGTAGTGGTAGAGCGTCCGCCTCTGTGGTGTAGTGGTAGAGCGTACGCCTCTGTGGTGTAGTGGTAAAGCGTCCGCCTCTGCGGTGTAGTGGTAAAGCGTCCGCCTCGGTGCGGGACATTCCAAAGATTTAAAAACATGGTAGTAATGGCTGCGTTCCTTGGTGGGGTAAATGGACCAGCAATACCGGTAACTCACCCGGGAAACGCCGTGATATAACTGAACAATTGTTGAAAGCGGCGTAAAACACCAAACAATCATTCCCCTCCAAGTCTGCAGAAGCATAAGAAGACTGTTCTACATTGGAAAGTGTTAACACAGGTTAATATATAGGACACTCTATTCTCTCTCCTTGTTGACACTTGTTCTCGATCTATATAATTATACTGTTCTAACACGGGTGAATATATAGGACACTCTTTTTTTTGTCTTTTTGTTAACATTTGTACTCGATCAAATTCCACCAACATTACTCAGCGTTATATAATACTTATAAAACTACTTATCTTTTCATATTTCATCCTTTTTGTTTCCCTAATATTTGTAAAACATGAATGATGGTTTGTGTGGAAAATCACGGGATTCGAACCCGGGACCTTTAGCACGAGAGCCCGACGCTCCACCACTGCAACACTTTCTTTCTCGAGTGACCGTCGTATAAACATTGACCTGCCTGCAGACGCATATGCAGCTGAGGACTTTTGAAACCTTGTGAACATAGAGAAATTATGATGAATATCTTTTACCTTTGTGACAAAGATATGTTTGATTATTTTGCCAACAAGTTTTCAAAGTCGTCTGCTGCAGTTTTATGTGGGAAAGGGCAACACGACTAGCTGGATGGGAAAAGAGAAACGAAGTGCTTATTGGCCTTGCTTATGGGCCTTGCTTATAGGCCCTGCTCAGGAGAACAATTGATTTATTCATTTCCAGTTTCACGTCGTTTTTCAACAATTTTCCAGTGATGTCCCGTCGGTCAGTTCATATACCCATGTGGCCGAGCCCCCGTAGCTCAGTCGGTATCGACGCGAGCTGCCAAACGAGGGGTTGTGAGTTCGAATCCCGGCTCGGCCAACTTTCTTTCCGACGTTTGACAAAAGACAATGCGACATGCGTCATTCGTCTTCCACCAATGGGCTTTTTCTATGTGGAAAAGCAGCCAGTTGCTTGGAAAGATTGTTGTGTGGAGTACTGGTCATGGAAAACCAGGAAACACATGAGTAGGTGAACTGGCCGCCGTGATATGACTGAGATTTTTTTTAAAACGGCGTTAATCAATCAATCAATCAATATATCCATGTGTGTTCTGGCTTTTAAACACCATTACACCATACCACAAATTTTCCAAGCAACTGATTGCTTTTCAATATAGACTTTTAGACAGTTGGAACTTGTCTGATTGAATATTGTCAAACGTCTGACAGAAAATTTGCTAAGTTTGGATTCGAACTCACAACCCCTTTATTGACAGCCCGCGATGCCTCTGACGGAAATACCGGGACCCGGCACCAGAAAAAACAACCCTACCACATATATAACATATGTAAATAAGACATATCGTCCCAATACTTTATTTCCCCTCGCTCTTCTAAGTGTTCCGAACCTCTCCATGGAGTAGTTGTTCGAGCGTGAAAATGGTAGAATTGGTAGTCTTTCGTGGTACTCATGATTGGTTGGAGAGCATAACGACCGTTCGGATAAATGCTTGTAGTAAGATAAATGGGGTATTTACACACAGCCAGCGCTATAACTAAACCATATTTGGGTTTTGAATGCCTAATGTTTTTTCACTTCGTGTCATCTACATACTGTGTAAACATTGTTAGCTGGCCTTCAAACTCATCAAAGGTTGGATGGGAGCGCTTTTAACATTACGACAGACTCACTGGTGTCAGGATAAATGGACCAGTAGTAACTGTATTTATTTATTTATTTATTGAGGTTTTACGCCGCTTTCAACATTATTTCAGTTATATCACGGCGACAGTTCACTTATTCATGATCCCTGGGTAAACAAACCAGTACTAGGCTAGAAAATGTGCCTTGCCAAAGGGCACTCCACCATGACCGAGGTGCCGCGACTGGGGAACGAACCCGGGACACCCGGTTTCGAAATCCCCGACGCTAACCACTCGACCACAGCGGATTCCAGTAGTACCTGTAACTTACAAAGGAAATGCCGTGATATAACTGAACAATTGTTGAAAACTACGTTAAACACCATGCAAATAATTATATATTTTTACTTATTTATAGGAGTCATGGGGAGGAAATCATACGATTTTAACAACGCCCAAAATACAACATTGAAGTCCAATCATGGCGGAAAGGGACAGGTCAACGGAGCGTTTCAGGTAAGGGTTAAACAAAATATTTGCACACGAATAAATCGAATATTTACCCAGCCAATAGACTGGACACCGTCAATTCATTCAAATATTTAAGAGATACTTGAACTAACATTTGATAAAATCCACAATTATTAAAGGACATCTCTCTGAACCTGCCTTGTGTTCCATAGTAAACACAACGTAAACACGTTTAAGCTATGCCTATCAAACGGAACGAAACCTACCTGTTTTATGAATGAAAAACAGGTAGAACATGTTTGGTTAACCGACTAAGGAACGGTATATCGACAAAATCTATATAGGTTTCGAGTTTTGTGACTATGGAACACAGGGCTGAAGCCGAGCCCCGGTAGCTCAGTCGGTAGCGACGCGGGCTGCCAATCCAGGGGTTGTGAGTTCGAATCCCGGTTCAGCCAACTTTCTTTCCAAGGATTGACAAAAGTCAATGCAACATGCGTCATTCGTCTTCCAACAATGGGCTAAGTCTATGTGGAAAAGCAGCCAGTTGCTTGGGAAGATTGTTGTGTGGAGTACTGGTGTGAGAAAACCAGGAAATACATGAGTAGGTGAACTGGCCGCCGTGATATAACTGAGAATTTCTTAAAAAAAAGGCGTTTTAAACCCCAATCAATCAATCAAACAATCTCTCTGATCCTGAAATGATGTTCAGAAACGGGGAGCCACATGTATAAGAAAAAGAAATTGGTATATCTATAATGCCATGCGGATATTTTAATAATATCAAACGTTCGGGACTGATTCCAATCTAATCAGTCATCTGGACCACACATACTATTGGGCGAGTTCGGATGGGCTTCTCTAGGATAGAGAATTGTACGTCATGTCTAAATATAAATTAAGACAAGAGCGCCATATGTCACAAAATACGCCCGTCCTGTTTTTTTGAGACCAAGTATAGTGGTAATTGGTTGTACGTCAGCCAAACTTAGAGAGCGGACACTGTTGGTACAGTTTTGGCCATTTCGACGGACATAATTGTGTAGTGACTAAGATAATGTTGTAAGTTATCAAACGTGACCAAGATATTCTGCCCATCAACATATTGTCTAAATTTGGTGATGATCGGATAAAGGCTTTACACGTTATTTAGCTGACAAGACCAATTTTAGGTAATTTCTATAATTAAAGGGCAATAACTCTCTATCGACTGGAGCAATATGGCTAGTTATCGAACTTGTCCAAGATATTATGACAATACACATTCTGACCAAATTTGGTGATGATTGGACAAAAGCTCCTAAAGTTATTGAGCTGACAAGACCAATTTTAGGTAATTTCTATAATTAAAGAGCGATAACTCTCGATTGACTTAAGCGATATGGCTAGTTATCGAACTTGTCCGAGATATTACGCCAATACACATTCTGACCAAATTTTGTAATGATAGGACAAAGGCTTCTAAAGTTATTGAGCTGACAAGACCAATTTTAGGTAATTTCTATAATTAAAGGGCGATAACTCTTGATTGACTTAAGCGATATGGCTAGTTATCGAACTTGTCCGAGATATTATGCCAATACACATTCTGATTAAATTTGGTGATGATTGGGCAAAGGCTTCTAAAGTTATTGAGCTGACAACATACTGGACGCCGCCCGCCCGCCCGCCCGCCCCCGTACGCCGCAGGTGAAACTATAATACGATCCGTTTTTTCAAAACGGGCGTATAAAAACATGTGCACTAATGCTTTCCATCTGAACGGTGTTTCACCCTCGTCTTAGTAGTAAACTATTTGGAACTACTCGGGTAATTCCGTAATCCTTCATCATCCGTTGGTGAAGCATTCATCACCGAGGTATTCCGAATGAGTCGTAAACATCGTTGGTCGCCATTTTGAAATGCTAGTAACCCCAGGCTTGAGGTGGGTTATTAAGATTCGGGTCAAAAGGTCAAAATGACGTCACTAAGGTTAAAAGTATCGCCCATTGAAAAAAAGACTGGTTCATTAATCTTCAATGGACAAATCGAACGAGAACCAGTCTAGTGACGAACTGCTACGGAAATATCCGAGAGCTGACGGTAAAATACGGCGCATGCGCGATCGAGACGATTAACAGGGCGCATGCGTAAGCCCATTGCACCAGTGAGAGTTTTTTCACAACCAATATATGCACTGGTGCTGAGGCACCCGCGCACTTAAACGTTGACAAAGAGTTTCACAGACTTTATTCTGGTTCCCTGCTTTCTGATATTACATACATATATGATGGTGATAGTGAAAGAGGAAGAAACTCTAGTCTACATAGACTCATCAATCAGAACGCATCATTGAGTATATGGATCTATAGCTACAGTTATATGGCTACGTCACACGGAAAATGACATTCAGATCTTTGCGACAAGCGCAGATTCAGATCGGTCTAGCAGCCTGATCAGGCTATTCATTGTTTGTCAAGTTGTCGTGCAATTATCCTGGAATCCCACGGGGAATGGTAACGACAAGCGACTAACCATAAACTTGTGAACGTGTCATTTTGAATTCTCTGAAATTCCGGCGGCCATGTTTGAGTGCCTATGGGCATGGCAGTTTTCCTAGCCTAATACTGGTTTGTTTACATAGAAATCATGAGTAAGTGAACTTTCGCCTTGATATAACTGAAAAATGTTGAAAACATCATAAAATCCAAATCAAACAAATACTCCGAAGGTCGGTTTTCTAAAAACGTTTCTAAAATAAGAGCGGGGATCGTGGAAAAAAACATATTAAGCTTCCTTAATAATTACAAGTGTACAAAATATCTGCTTGTGGACCCATGCTAATGAGTCCAAGTGAATACTGTTTTTCATAAGTTTTCGAAAACTTTCGTTACAATCTCGAGAACAGTGCAGACTTGAGCGCTAGGGAGGGAAGCTATTACTACCATTTTAAAGTATTTGGTATGATTCGACCGGGGATCGAACACGCGACCTCCCGCACTCGAGGCGGATGCTATGCCACTAGATCACCGAGGTGGTATCGAATAATGTACTCGGTCAATTCATTTTCACAATACTAAGTAGAGTCCTTGAGTGGGAGTGACAATATCTGGTATTCGTAGCTGTTATATGTTTTGTGGGTTAACGTTTGACGTTTCATTGACGTTTTACCGCGTTGTTACCCCCAACCCCTTCATTAAACAAATAAGTACGGGAAAACGTCGCGTGTCCATTTCAATTACTATGACGTCATTTTCATTTTTTTTGAAATTCCGAATATGCATGCTTCAATCACAGGTGTGTTTGAATTCACATTATTGATTAAAGATGTTTGAATATTAATCAAAGAGCTGTCAACCGTCTAAGCATTAATACACATCTATACAGGTACAGCAAGTTATTTTATTTTATCTTTAACAATAAACAATGTAACCGGGGTATTATAACAATACGGTTGTAGTGGGTATAATCTTTTAATGTACAGTTTAGCCTGAAATGGACATTGATGCTATTTACGATGAACATGAGTTAAACATGAGATAGACATGAATATACTCAATGAAAAGATAAACAAAAGTATAATGAATGACAAATAACATATATACAATAATAAAATTAACGAGTAGCTAATATCTTACCAAGGATTATAAAATAATACTTGTAAAAGTATTATCAATGTAGTGACAAGAAACCTGCCGTGAAGCGACAGCGAGGGAAAGCGAAAGAGTGGGGCGCAAGTGGATGCGCGCGCAGAAAGTGTTAGGCACGTTCCTCACATACACGCACGATGCTTCCCGTGAACCCCCCCCCCCCCCCCCCCCCCCCTCCCCCCCATTGAAATGCAGGAACACAACCACACCTAAGGCGACACGGGAACATACACCGTCTTACACACCGCCCTTTGAAAAAGAATGTCTCTTGACATTCACAGCTATAATACATGTTATGTTATGAAATGAAGTAATGTCTGACTACAGGAAATAATAAACATTTAATAGCTACAAAATAATAATAAAAAAATGGAATTCCCTATATATACAATATGCGCGATGTGAACCCGACGCGACTACAAAAGATTCAACAAATAATTCGCAAGAAGAAATTGTTGCTGAAATGGGGTTAACCCAATCTCCGATTCTATCCGGGGGTTTACGGTTACGGAAATGTCGTCGAAAGATCTGTACTTCTGAGGAACTCTGCTGACTCTCGTTAAATCTGACCTGAGATTCAACATTTTCTGCCGTTTGGACCCTGGATAAAGAAGGATCGTACTCCTGGATGTGGCAAATGCTCGGTGAAGCTGCTGGAGTTGCAGCATTATGACGAAGATGAGGTTGAACATACTTCTGAGTGAAACTTTCACCCTCGAACTCTGACCCACTGACCCTCTGACCCACTGCTACAACATGTACTACTGTATTGACATGACCAATTAGAGAAAAGGAGTTAACTTACATGATACACCCTATACCCTAATAGACACTTACCCAAAACCTCTTTCAGCGCCAAAGGCAATATTGAGGTTTTTGCAAACAATGCTGATTCAGGCGAGTCAGCTCGTAACGAGCTGTCTCACCTGAAATCAGCATTGTTTGCCTTTTAGTTATCAAAATAGTTCAAACTTTTATTACATGAGAAATGGAGACGCCCAATTTTGAACATGGAAGAGTCTACTTTAAACAATTCGGCGCTGAAAGAGTTAACTTTACGTAGACAAATTCAACCCTTTTCTTCAAACGATGTAATGTTTGTCTTTAAACTGCATACGTTTCTGCTTGCTCAATCATGTAAAACAAACTAAGATCACATATTCACGCCTTTAAAACAATAAATCACTTTTCTCCAATGTGGACTGGGTAAAAAAAGGTCTTCCACAAACGAACGTTATGGGGAAGGAAAACGATTCCTTCCATCAAATGTTGTTGTGAAGTCTTAAACGCTGTAGGTTAATACTGTCGAACTCGTGACAGGATTTTAACAGCAATTTAACTCGTTTCTTGAGTCATATGTTGTCGTTACCATTTATCTTCTACATGTACCAGCCTTCTTTTTTCGCTCCTTGGCTTGTAACTGTTTTTTTTCTGGGATCCATTTGTAACCGTGGTATTCACTATTACAACACTACGGTTGTAGTGGAAGAATCTTTCCATGTACAGTTTAGCCTGAAATTGAACATGAGTAAACACGAGATAAACATGAATTAAGTCCATGGTAAGATAAACACAAGAAACCGCTGAAGACGGTAATGCCGGATTGTCGGCCATTTGACCTTGAAAATCGACAAACCAACGCCAAGGTCAAAGTAACCGTAGAAATCAATAGAACTTGTTACTGGTTACCTCCAGGCAAAGTTTCAAGTTTGTAACCCTTTCCAGTGCTGAGATTTTGCCTCAACCTGAAACTTTAACCAAAATGTTGACGGACAGACAGACGGACGGACTCATGGGAGAGTACTTGTGGTGTTATTTCGTTTGATGTTTGTTTGTGGGGTGCACCCCACAAGTATGCAATTCATTCCGTAATTAACCCCCTTTTACGGAATGAATAACATTAATATGCAAATGAGATACCCGTTATAAAAAATAAAAAAAAACAATTTATCTAAGTGTCTTTATAAGGGTGGTGGGTGTTCTTTAGGAAGAACACGCGGACGGACATCGCCAATCTATAGACCGGAATTGCTAGAGTAATCCGGCCAAAAAGTATAATAAATGACAAAAGATACACATACAATAATAAAATTAACGAGTAGCTAATGTCTTACCAAGGAGTATACAATTATAGTGTAGTGACAGAAACCTACCGTGAAGCGACAGCGAAGGAAAGCGAAAGAGTGCGGCGCAAGTGGATGTCTGCGTAAACAGTTTTAGGCACGTTCCTCCCATACACGCACGATGCGTCCCGTGATCCTCCATTGAAATACATGTACACACAACCACGCCCAATGCGACACGGGACAATACACCGTATTACAACAATACACATCTTTTTACCATTCAGAGGACTCGCGATAACACGATTACTTGAAAATTCGAATATATCTTTTTGACTCGAACCATTTTCTGGAAAGGAAATGTCTTTTGAAAGCAGCGAAGCAGCAGTTCTGATTTCAGTAAGCTGTGCTTAGATTACTCGTAGTTCGCATTACGTTGGTGTCATTTGCCGAAATAGAGCTAAAGTGGGTGGGGTATGTGAATTCTGAATTTCAGGAAAGTTCACATTTTTCTGATTCAAAAGCCTTTTTGTGTCACCTGCGTAGCATGGTAGGCACTTAGGGATTACTTTTTTTGCGGCGTTTTTTGTCTGTCTGTCTGTCTGTCTGACCTGCGTAGCATGGTAGGCACTTATGGATTTTTGTCTGTCTGTCTGTCTGTGTCTGTCCGTCCGTCTGTCTGTCGTCACACTTTTTCGTCACGTTTTCAAATAAAAAAATTTTTACTCAAAGGATAACATTGAAACTTCTGACAAATGTTTATATCAATGCGTGTGATGGGTTCACAAAAGGGGGATAATGCAAATATGTTTTATATCAGAGTTATTGCCCCTTTTATGTAAAAATCAAAATTTTCTGACAAGGCCCCAGCAGGTGACACACGTGCTCCCGGGAGCACTCCATTCTAGTTTAGATAAATGTATCATTTATAAACCACATGGACTTGAAATGTCATTCGAAAATTTAAAAAAAAAAAAGGGAAATTTATTCAAATTTCTCACCTTGAATATATAGCCTTTTAGTTGGGAGTTCAAAGTTCCTATATTCCCACTGTTGTCTGTATTTACTGCCACAGTAAGACTCTCTATAACAAGGTTAACACTGTCTTAGAATGTCATTCATGACACAATAGTACACATGTACTAAATCCCCATATTCAGATTGACTATATAACATTCATAAAGAAGTTCCAAATTTTACAGTATGGTGTACAAAGCATGACATTCTGTAATGTTAACAAGTTATCTCCCTTGATCTCCCACATTTCACCTTAAAGGGAGATAATTTATAACGTTATGGCATGCTTTGTAGGTCAAATTACACAAAATACATCCGCTAACATGCTGATCTACCTAAATAGTCCATTAAGAAACCTTTGTTTGCGTAGAAATGAGTGTATACCATCACCAGAATGCATTGAATATATGACATTGAGTTTCAACATCATTGTAAATGTGCAGAGGATGCACTGGAAATTATTGATTTGATAACCTTTAGTATTTTGACCTTGTTTGAAAGTGAAAATAGAGAATGCTGAACACCAGTTTTGTCCGGGCCCGAACTGGTTGAACATGATGAAACTGGTTGCTGATAAAGTCTGAGAATAGTGCATACATATTAAGTTTGATCATGTTTATGAACATTTGACACAGTAAAATCTAAAACATGTGATGCTTTTCTTACCTATGTTTTTCAGCCGAAAAACCTAGGTTTGGGTGGTATAGCAAAATCGAATTTTCTTTGATAATTATTGCTTAATATGACCTCATATTTACTTTTATGCTTTACTTTTATATCATACATATCCATAATGACAAAGAAATTTGTCTTGAAGGTCAAATTACGCCAAAAATATGAATATATGACATTGAGTTTAAAATCATTTTAAATGTGTATATGATGCACTGGAAACGATTTATTTGATCACTTTAAAGTATTATGACCTTTGAAAGTGAAAGTAGAGAATGCTAAACACCGGTTTTGTCCGGGCCCGATTTGGTCCAAAAGGTCCAAAATGACGGTAACCATTTTCGCCTGGTGGATTCTTTCTTGCATAATGCATGACCCCTAATTTTCTTTGGATGGTTTTAAAACTTAAAGGTAACTCTTTTCAATGATATATGGTGTTCTACATGAAACGCTTTGAAAGTGTGACAATTGAGGACTGAAACTGGTCGATTTACAAGGAAATAAAGAAGGAATTTGTTTGGTGTATTGTAACCTGTATCCGTATAATGTTATACATACATTATCTCCCTTTTAAAATGAATGTGGATGATAAAGGGAGGTAACACGTTCTTTGGTCTTCAATGTTCGCACATCCTACAGGAACTATTTTAACCGGACTCCTGTTATTTATTCTTACAGAGGGAATCGAATGGATTCAGAGATACCCGTTATAAAACAAACGGATTCAAGAGTGAACCTATCGATATGACTGATATTGAATATAAAGAAAAACCTAAGGAGCCAACAAAAGACCCTGCCAAACATGACACAACGAAGGAAATTGGAGCGCTGCAAATGGTAAGTACTTGGCTATGTTAAAACAATGTTTTGTATATGTATATAGGCCTTTTATTCTCCATGTCATGAAGAGGTATTACATACATCTGGTAACAAATGTGTCAGATAAGAATTTTGTCTCATTCTACATTTCATGAATGGGTATGAAAAAAAAAGGATGTCTCTTAAAATGAGCAAGAGATATCTTACTAAGGTAGGCATCACTCTAACTTAAACAGAGATTTCTTTATCCGTAGATAGATGATATATCTCTTTAACTTCGATAAATATATAGAGAGAAGGCTTAGGGAGATGTCTTTTTCAAAGTTATAAATATATCCAGAGCTCTAGATCTATATAAGGAGCGTTTTTATGCTCTAAAATCCTTATTTGACTTCAAAAACTTATGTTGTGGGTATTCAAAAGAATCGTCTCAGTGAGACGATTCTTTTGAGTACCCAAAACAAAGGTTTTAATGAGTGCTAAGAGAGATATCATGGAAGAAAGACTTATTTACTCCTCCTAATCGAGACCTCTGTTTAATATCATAAAGAAAACGGTAATCTGAAATGTTTAGATATCTCTCTTCTTCAGGAGACATTTCGATAATTCAGAATGGTTATCTTTGATATGTATGTCTTTAGTTTTAGAGATATATCTCAAAAAGAGATACCCTAAATAAAAAGATATTTTTATATGAATATATATATACTTTAATTAAAGAGATATGTCTTATACAACCCGAATGAATATATAGTGTAGGCAAAACTGGCACTTGTTAAACAGTTTATGACTTGGTCCTTCCAAGTTGTCTGAAACACATCAAATAAGTATGAACTCGTCTTCTATTAGTTCAAACAGTTTAATTTAATTTGAGCTTATTTATTTTACATCGATTGTGAAACAAGCTTTCAGCTTATATTAATCACGCTCGATGTCTGCTTCCTGGAGACTTAACCAGTAATCGCGCCGTTTGTCTGGAAAAAAACCCAAACTCAGGACCCGCTCATCACGGGACTCGAACCAGGAACCTTTGATATGAGAGGCCGACGCTCTACCTCTGCACCACTGCCTTCCACATTTTAATAATTAGCAGATCCCACGATGGCATCATGACTAGTCTTTGAAGACATCACGTGTGCCAGTAAAGTGGTAATAGTTCAGTACATATATTGTTCAAATAGAAAACATATCAGTGAATAAATGTTCTAACCATCAATTGTTTATGAATAATGAAGAAATAGCCCGAAATCTAATTACACAAGGTTCAAATATTGTGCAAAAAGTTGGCGAAAAATACTTAATTAGGGGATCTAAAGATTGAAAAACTAGTAATGACCCCTGGCCAAGTCAGACTTGTTGACCTAGACTCCACCTTGCTAACTTTATTATACCCATAAAATCTCATCTTAAAACTATATAAAAATACAAGTTATTAAATAACCTTTCCCGCCCAAATGCAACATTAGTTTATGGAAATAAAGTAATTGTATGTTGCATTAAACATTACGAACTGAACCATGAATTGACCTTGTCAAAATAAACGTCCTTGGGACACGTTTACGTAAACATCCAAAATTGATAAAGTAAACTGATTAAACAAATAACAGAGGTATGAGCAAATACCTCAAATCGGTCTTGTCCTATCAATAACCTTTGAAGCCTTTATCCAATCATCACCAAATTTAGTCAGAATGTGTATGGGCATAATATCTCGGACAAGTGCTATAATCAGCCATATCGCTTGAGTCATTTTATTTGATCATCACCAAATTTATACAATATGTTCGATGGCCAGAATATCTTGGTCAGGTTCGATAACTTAACACGTTATCCTAGTCACTCCACACTTATGTCCCTCGAAATGGCAAAAAAATGTATTAACAGTGTCCGCTCTCTGAATTTGCCCGACGTATAACCAATTATCACTATACTTGGTCCCAAAATAACAGGACAAGCGTATTTGGTGACATTTGGCGCTCTTATTTACTCTGGTGACAGAGGACCAGCCAGCTCCCAGTACTTAGATTCTATGTTTTCTTATTTCAGTTTCGATATTCCGACGGCCTCGACAAGTTACTAATTTTCATCGGTTCAATAGCTGCTATTGTAAATGGCCTGACTTACCCGGCCAACTTTTTAGTCTATGGACAGGTGGTGACAGGATTCATCTATTTCGATCTGATCCCGGATAAGTAAGTGTCATCATCCAAAACATAGTTCTCATAACTACAACAATTATCTCCCTTGTCTGCCATTTTGATAGGCAAATATGACAGAGAATATTAAAAAAAGAAAGAAAGGAATTTGAGTTTGACAACCATATGTCATTGATGGCTTGTATGATCTGATTATATCGACTTCCTGATTTAATTTATTTTGCTCATTTAATTATATTTGATATTTCTCTATTGAACCAGGGACATAGATAAGAGGGATAGGCAACTCCACCTGAACACCTGTTATCTGGTTAAAATATCACACATAGAAATAAAATAGTCCAAATGTTCACATTTTGTAGCAAATAAAACTTTGAAGTCACATTTTGCACATAAACAAAACATACATATTCTGAAAGCTTAACATTTCAACTAAAGTTAGAGATACAATGAACAACTGGAATTTCTTTGTATTTTGAACACTGACTGGTTTAAAAGACATGTGTAGATATTGGGATTTCTGAATTATATTATTTTTTGCCAAAAATTAATAGACTGACATTTTTCATAAGGATAACATATTATCAAAGCCTGTAGTATATTAACATATTTTTATCTACTGCAATAGAAGAATGTTTAAACTTCCAGAATTTTTATTTTTCATTTTCATATCTTGAATAGTTTTTTAGTTTGACTTGCTACAAATGTTGGCACAGGTGATATTTTAGCATACAGTTTAGTTACCTATCCATCTTATCTACGTCCCTGATTGAACATACAATATATAGTAAATTTGCCTATCAAAATGGTTAACAAGGGAGATAATTAGTGTAGTTATGGGAACTAGGTATTAATAGATATAACTGTGTCAATGATAACTTTGTTTATCTGAATGTTGTTTTACGCCAATTTAAACATTGTTTGCATTTATATCAATGCGTTTTCTTAGGGCGAGTTCGGATGGGCTGCTCTAGGATAGAGAACTGTACGTCATGTCTAAATATAAATTCAGAAATCATGCGCACTAATGCTTTCCATCTGAACGATGTTTCCTCGTCTTAGTAGTAAACCATTCGGAACTATTCGGGTAATACCGTAATCCTTCATCATCCATTGGTGAAGCATTCATCACCGAGGTATTCCGAATGAGAAGTAAACATCGTGGTCGCCATTTTGAAATGCTAGTAACCCAAGGCTTGAGGTGGGTTATTAGAATTCGGGTCAAAAGGTCAAAATGACGTCACTAAGGTTAAAAGTATCACCGTTTAAATGGATTCCGAGTGCACTCGGGCTGTTCTCGGATCCCATATGAACTCGCCCTTAGTAAGTTATCAGTACTACTGGTCGATTTGTTCTGAAATCAGCGAATCAGTCGCAATGGTTGCTTCAAGGAATGTAAACCATTATAACCATTTTAAAGCGACTGAACTCCAGATACCCAACTGTCGAAAAAAAATAAAATTTCCAATTTTAAGAAAATAAGTGTTATTTTTGTATTTGGGGCATTAAAATATGATAACTGACATATTACATACCCCTATAATCGGTGAGATTTTCTTGTTTTCGATACTTTTTCCATCGCAAATTCTACCCTGTCAGTAACGGGGTAAGTATTTTTAAATAGGAAACCCCTTCATCGGGACAATTGAAAACGACTCAAGTTCACTTTATTGATAAAAAAACGATACATTTTCTACCCTGGTTTTACTTGGATAACATAAAGAACAAGCAAATTCAGAGAATTATGGTCCCCCGCCAGGGTCAAGGTCACAAGGTCAAAAAAATTGGTATTGATGGAAAGGGGTTGTCACAAGGAATACACATGTGAAATATGAAAGCAGTACCTATTACGGTTTAGAAGTTATGACCAAGGTTAAAGTTTTTGTGACAGCGTGACGGAGGGACTGACGGACTGACGGACTGACTGACGAATGAGAAATAATAGTCCCCACGCTTTCGCTAAAAGCGGGGGACAATAACATTTAGGGCGAATTCGATTTTTTTTTTCCCGTGCCATCTGGATTTCAGTCGCTTTAAAGTCTAAGGTATGACCCGACCGGAGATCGATTCCGCGACCTCTTGCATCCGAGGCGGACGCTCTACCACTACACCACATAGGCGGACATCGATTATAACCTTTATCCTGTTGAATTCCTGAAAGTATTTGCATTTTGTACCGTTATGAAACAGTATGGGCGTTTTCCCAAACGTTGCAGGCATACTACTTATGTCAAATATGAAATATATGCATGTACAGGAGGTCGTGTGTTCAATCACAGGCGTCCGAATTTCTATTACAGCAAAAGATGCGAAAAAATCTCACAATACCTCGTTAACATACACAAAAAGTCTCTCTATATTGTCTATACGCTTTGATAAAAATGATCATTATGGTAATTTGGGGAATCCCGCACGTGTTATTATAAATAGCCCCTCTCTACGTCCATATAGTGTAATAATAATGACAAGGTGTGCAACGGCATTTTACCCCCTCGCTCGATTCGGGCTATAATTTCCGCAGAAAAACGTCTAAAACGACCTGGTCCCAGCTAGAGACAGGTTCATAAATGATTTTTCTCGTGATCCACCACATCAATATTTGCCATCCGACAAATACGCCGGCGTTTTTAAGCTTAATGTTCATTATATTTGGAAATATGCAGTTGTCCTTACCGCCATACGCTGACGTCATAATTTGCAACATTCCGCAGCGACAGATTAATCAAACAACGATTTAAAACACGGTCTAAAAATTACTTTTTATACTTCTTTCGAAAACGTACAAATAAATACCGTATTTTTTATGAATAATATTATTTTTGGAAGAAAAATGATTAAATGCCAACCCCAACAAACATTGCTCACGTACAATATTCTAAAAAAGCGCGTCATTTCGCGTTAAATATTCTCTGCGGAACGTGATTATTGTGACGTACATCCAGTGCATCCAGTGCATTCGCACAGTCGTATCTGAATATGTTCTGCTTGTCAATTAGTCAATGAAGGTTTAAACAACCTCCATAAAGCAGTATCCATTTGGAGTTTTGAGCGTGCGTGCGCAAGTAATTATTTTCCCATGTAATAATACAACTTATGTTGGTGTTCAAAGAGCACCGGTCATGTACTTCTCGAGACACATTGTTAGAACGAGGGATACAGTTAAGCAATATTATGATTATTATATCATAATATGTTAAACAGTTCTATTTCGTAGAGAATCAATATATATATATAAAGATGAATGTAGGATGAATATCTACTACAATACTTAGGCCACGCCCCTAGAAAGTATGATAATACGTACGTCCCACCCAATAACATACTCAAATTAAATATCTATTGTTTTGCGGGAGAAATAACAGCATAATCTTTATTTGCGGGTTATATTAAATTTGACGCTAGGTTTTCGATACATACAATAGAAACAATTTTCTTAAATAGTACTGGTTGTCTGCATATTTTACTAAGTAGAGCAGATTCAAAAGGGGAACCTCGCTGCAAGTAGTCCGCGCACTGTCTGACGTCAAAATCTTGTATTTTCACCGCGTGTGGGTACGGAATTTTAATCCGTCGTGTCTGAACTGCGCATGTCAATCTGCATGTATTTCCGGATAATGTACAGGCATATAATACATATATATATATATATCAAAATAAAAACACTATAATTCAATATTTCGGCTTCAGGCCTTCTTCAGGTTAGATTTAACAAGATTCCACACTATGTTGCGTCCATCTTGAAAGTATGGAACATCATTATATTATATGATAGTTTATCATTCTATTCTTGACAGCCTGACAGTTGCCTACAACACGTCCCTCCCGTTCAACGTAGACGACTTTACGGACGTCTTTGGAAACACGAAGGATTATGCAATGTATTTTTACATAATCGGTATTGTGTCTATTGTATTAGGAACTATTCAGGTAAAACACGTGACTGCATCCGTCTTTCATTTTGTATGACTAGTTTGCTTTATTATACCCCACGTGACTTTGTAATGTTCAATTCTCATATACTCATCATGGACAATTTCTTACTGTCTCATGCTAACAGTACGTTTTTGACCGGTTAACAGTATACTGTTACATGGCACGCGCGTTAAAATGTTGGTTATGTACGTGCATGCCATCATTTCAAACAATAACGTCACCTTTTAGACGCGCGTATACTGTTTACCGGTATATTCATGTGTGTGTGTGTGTGTGTTACATTGTAGTAGATCTTTCCATGTTCACCTCCCCTACTAAGGTACAGAATAAATTGAATAAACGTGTAATTTTATTCGGTATAATAAACTAAATATTGGATGGCTTTCAGTGTGACAGTACATATTGTCACACTTGAAGCCATGCAATATGTATGTACTGTCACACTTGAAGCCATGCAATATTTATGTAATGTCGCACTTGAAGCCATGCAATATTTATATACTGTCACACTGGAAGCCATGCAATATTTATATACTGTCACACTGGAAGCCATGCAATATTTATATACTGTCACACTGGAAGCCATGCAATATTTATATACTGTCACACTGGAAGCCATGCAATATTTATGTACTGTCACACTGTAAGCCATGCAATATTTATATACTGTCACACTGGAAGCCATGTAATATTTATATACTGTCACACTGGAAGCCATGCAATATTTATATACTGTTTCGAATTCTATTTTACGCCGCTTTCAATAGTGTTTCATATAACATTTCATCGGGCGTTTCCTTGGTAAGTTATCAGTACGTCTTGTTAGCTTAGCCGCACATCATCACACTAGTAGTGACATTATCACCGCAATCATTAACACCAAGGAGGGAAGCAACTGCTGCCATTGTTATAAGTCTTTTGTTTTACCCGACAAAGGGATTGAACCTTGGTCTCTCGCTCTCGAGGCTGACGGCTTAACCACTTCACCTGTGTGCTTGATATTGAAAACTATGAAGACGGACATACGAAGTTGTTGTTAAGTTCATATTTATATTTTTTTTATAGATGATTTCAATAATAGAGTATGAGCTTGTAAGATTTAAATCTTCGATTGAGCCTAAGCCCCGAATGTCGTTTTTGTGACGATGCCCAATCATGAGTTTCGACCTTTTATATGCAAATACATTTAGTAACGGTTATTTAGCACGATATACGAGTTTGTATGAGAGTAGGCTCTACAAGCAGTGTAAAACATTCAAGCATCATATAAATAAAAAAGTATTGTGTTAACTGTTAAAGCGATAGTACACATATATGAAAGGGACTTTTTACATAGCCAAGTTTAACATTTATCCGATATATTCCTAGAAGTTTCCCCTTTGAAAATATTTCAGAACAAACTGAATTATTTGACATACAACAGGTTTAAAGTTGTTGTAACGTAGCAAGATTCTGTGAGAAAAAGACTTTAATAATTGGAACACTATGCCATTTTCTCGCAATGACTTCAACTGCCCCCATTAAAAGAACAGCAAGCGGCATTTGCAACAGGGATATAATGGCATTAGATTTTCGCATATTCTCCATTTCCTACAATGTTTTCAAATAACAATTTTATTGTTTCAGTACGCATGTTGGGACATAAGTATGGAAAGACAAATGTTGAAGATGAGGTGTTCACTATTAAAGTCCATCGTCCATCAGGACATGAGTTGGTTCGACCAACACGATGCCGGGGAACTTGGTACTAGTTTTACAGAGTGAGTTTTTTGTTTGTTTGCCGAGCCCCGGTAGCTCAGTCGGTAGCGACGCGGGCTGTCAATACAGGGGTTGTGAGTTCGAACCCCAGCTCGGCGAACATTATTTCCGACCTTTGACAAAAGTCACTGTGACAAGCGGCATTCGTCTTTCACCAATAGTCTATGTGGAAAAATAGCCAGTTACTTGGAAAGTATGTTGTGTGGAGTTCTGGTGTGAGCAAACATATGAGTAGGTGAACTGCTCGCCATGATATGACTGAAAAATTGTTGAAAACGGCGTTAAACCCCATTCAATCAATAGATTGTGTTTGTTTATCAGCCTGTGTTTTTGATTGATTAATTGTTTTGTATCTAACGCCACTTTCAACAATTTTTCAGTTATATCACGGCGTTTACCGGGTAAGTTACCAGTACGATTTGTCCATTTATCCTGACACCAGCCAGTCAGTCGTAATGTTAACACCGCAACCCTTAGCGCCAAGTAGGACAGCCACTACTACCATTTGTAGCTCGACTTTTGCAAAAACGAGAGCTATTGTCATGACCCTGGCGTCGTCGGCGGCGGCGGCGTGGTCGTCCGGTTAAGGTCTTTTGTTCAGCTCAGCTTCTTTTCTCTTTTCTATCAGTCGAGCGTCTGTGCCGTACGCGGTGCTCTTGTTATCGTCTTTCGTATGACCCGGCCGGGGATCGAATCGAGGCGGTCTCCCGTGATTTTAAATAAAATAATGAAGATGGAACTCGAAGACAAATAATCTGGAAGAATGGCAAATGAGCCAAACATACCCCACACATATCACACTTTTTTTTTTAAGAAGCCGAGCCCCGGTAGCTCAGTCGGTAGCGACGCGGGCTGTCAATCCAGGGGTTGTGAGTTCGAATCCCGGCTCGGACAACTTTCTTTCCGACGATTGACAAAAGACAATGCGACATGCGTCATTCGTCTTCCACCAATGGGCTAAGTCTATGTGGAAAAGCAGCCAGTTGCTTGATAAGAATGTTGTGTGGAGTACGGGTGAGAGAAAACCTGGAAATGCATGAGTAGGTGAACTGGCCGCCGTGATATAACTGAGAAATTGTTAAAAATGGCGTTTAACCCCAATCAATCAATGAATTCTTTTAAAGAAATGCAAATAAACGACCTACAAATTGTCTGTCCATGTTCCGTCTATCTAAATTATGAATGAAGTAACGTTAAGCCATGACAACCGTAATAAGAGCCGTCCCGCGAGAAAACCAACATTTTGGACTCTGCGTAAAGTATCGACCCGGATTAGCCTAAGCATGCCACGCAGGCTTACCCGGACAGACACTTTTCGCCTCCTGTGGATTTTCTGTTATAGGAATTGTTACTTTATACCTCTATCCCCCTGAGACGGAATGTGTCGGCCCGGATCAGTCTGCGTGGAGTGCGCAGGGCTGATCTGGATCGATACATTACGCAGAGGTTATAATGTTGGTTTCCCGTGGCTCAAGTCATGACAACCTCAATGATGTTGGATGAAAAGGAGAATGTCCCATTGTTAAAAGATGGTTTGTCTTTTCCTGCGATTTAAATTTCTAGGGTAGGTAGTCTGTGATTAACAAGTTAACCATTTCCCTCATTTAGACGATTTCTGACGCCTCTGCAGCAGACGGATTTTTTTGAAAACATAGTGACAAAAGAAGAAATTGCTCAAAACGAGCAATTTCTCCTTTTGCCACAATGTTTTCCACTTTCAGTCATAGGTTATCCATTCCATTATAGAGAGTTTCTATCTTTTGACAAAATATGTTCAAAGTCGTCTGCTGCAGAATTGTCGTATGAGGGAAAGGGTTGAAATAAGAACCATTTTGTAGCAATCTTTGTACAGTCTCCGTGAAATAGGTATTTTACACTGTGAATGGGTTGCTAAGATAAAGACGACTCCAATAGCCATTGTTGTTCAGAGTATTAGGTAAATGCAGATTATACTAAAGTCTTACTCTTAATTATTAATTCACAATTTTAGTGTGTATACCACGTGACTTATACGTCACAAATGCTACGGCGGACAGAAATATTTTACTTCGGTTTAGAAGTAAAAACAAAGGTAACTTTTTTATTTCTTCATCATTTTTAATGAAACATGGCGCATTCTACGCCGCTTACAGAGCCCTATCTCCGGTTTGTCAACAGAGTTTGATTAATTGGTTTAGTTTCTTCAAACACTTCGATGAACCTGTTCTCAAAATTTATTAATATCGCCAACAGCCGGAGCATTATCAAAACTGGATTTTGAGAATAGGTTCGTCGAAGTGTTTGAAAAAACTAGACCACCAATCAAACTCCTGTAAAAACCGGAGACAGGACATTGTAAGCGGCGTAGACTGCGCCATGTTTCATTAAAAAGGGTGAAGAAATAAAAAAGTTACCATTGTTTTTACATTCTTATCAAGAGCAATAATTGCTGTCTGATCATGCAAATATGACTTCAAAAGTCACGTGGTATACACACACTGATAAACGCGATTCCAATACACTTGATGTTCAGAGTATTGGTTAATGCAGAGTTAATTATAGTTGATTAATTAACCTTCTCTTAATTATCAATTCACACTATGAAATCTTGTTTCAGGAGTATATCCCATATAGAGGCCGGTATTGGTAAAGAGATATCCATCTTTCTACAATGGATGTCAACGTGTCTAGGATGTTACATACTGGCCTTTATTAAAGGGTGGAAACTGGCTCTGGCTTGTGTCGCGTTTGCACCCCTACTCGCCATCACCGGAGCTTTCCTAGTCACGGTAGGAACGACATTGCCTTCTGCGAAACAGTATGGCCTCTGCGTAATGTATCGACCCAGATCAGCCTGCGCAGTCCGCGCAGACTGATCCGGTGCCGACACATTCCGTCTCAGGGGGATAGAGGTATAACGTAATGCTTCCTGAAACAGAAAATCCACAGGAGGCGAAAAGTATCTATCCGGGTAAGCCTGCGCGGCATGTTTAGGCTGATCCGGGTCGATACATTACGCAGAGTCGACATTGTTGATTTTCTCGCGGGACGGCTCATATCACGTTGGCTTTATCTCTACATGAATCTTGGACAATCGAAAAAAAAAAAAAAAAAAAAAAAAGGCGTATTCAGTATGTGTGGAAACTGTATAAAAAACTCCCAAATAAATCTCTGCTTTGGCATTTGTCGTCTCGCATAGTCGCTTAATGGTTTAGAAAATCGTTTTTTTTTCTGATATTCACGTTATTAAACTCCCAAGAAACAGACGAAGTTTAAAACAGTATCGGAAAAGAAGTAATTGTTTCAAGCAAGCAATTTTTCCCTTTTTACAATTATGTTTCCAATATTGGAACATCATATCACTTTTGATTTCCCAGCCGTTACGTATTTGTCTTTCAATATATGAAAATGTACCACATTACGGACACTATAAGATAACATGCAATATGAAAATCAGCCTATTAAAGCTTACAAGCTCATGTGCTATACGATGATGTGAGCGGTGCTCTTCTAAAACCAAGGCCGAACCCCGGTAGCTCAGTCGGTAGCGACGCGGGCTGTCAATCCAGGGGTTGTGAGTTCGAATCCCGGCTCGGCCAACTTTCTTTCCGACGATTGACAAAAGTCAATGCGACATGCGTCATTCGTTTTCCACCAATGGGCTAAGTCTATGTGGAAAAGCAGCCAGTTGCTTGGGAAGAAGATTGTTGTGTGGAGTACTGGTGTGAGAAAACCAGGAAATGCATGAGTAGGTGAACTGGCCGCCGTGATATAACTGAGAAATTGTTAAAAACGGCGTTAAACCCCAATCAATCAATCAACTACTAAAACCAACCATAACGTAATTGATACACGTGAGGAAGGTCTTCCAACTGGATACTATTTTACAGAAATTACTGGAAATACGGTAGTCTGTGTATAATTGATGAACATGCGAAGATCCAAATAAGATTCGGTTAAAGTCGCAAACGCCCAACGATTGGTAATACGTAAGTGTCGCTCAGTGGGTCTCTACAACTAAATGAACTGGTCCAGATACGTTTGGTGGTCTATCCCAATCGTTTATCTGAGGAAACTGTTGGCATATTTTTCAGTGGGTGAAAAACCTTTCAATGACAGAGGGTAAAGCGTACGCTAAAGCCGGTTCGGTAGTTACAGAAGTGTTAACGGCCATTAAAACTGTCATGTCATTTAATGGACAGGAAAAAGAAAGCGAAAGGTAAGCTCCTTTCGGATCATTCTAAAATTGATATATGAGCCGTTCCACCAGGAAACCAACATTATGGACTCTGCGTTGTGAATCGACCCTGATTAGCCTGCGCAGTCCGCGCATGCTTATCTGGGCCGACACATTTCGTCTCGGGGGGATAGAGGTATAGAATAATGATTCTTGAAACAGAAAAATCCACAGGATGCCAAAAGTGTCTTTCCGGGTTAGCTTGAGCGGCATGCTTATGCTGATCCGGGTCGATAATTTACGCAGACTCCACAATGTTGGTTTTCTCGCGGGACGGCGCATATGTACATAGTGTCGATACATAGTGTTGCTTATTTGGGTTTGTTTTGTTTGGTGTTTTACAACAGTTTCAACAGTATGCATACATAATATAGCGTTTATTGAAAAAATTACAGTAATGTCGATAAACTCATACCAAAGACCTAATAACACGTTATTAGGTCTTTGATCATACCAACACAAGCGCATCTAGGAGCGTTTTCGACTTCCTTACTCGCGTAACGAGAGTAACTGGAGTTGAAAGTCGAACGTATCGAGTAAGCGAACTGCGCATGCGCTTAATCTCTAATCTATTCGACTAGAACGACCCCCACTATTTGACGGGTAACACGAGATCAAAGATGGCGACGGCTGATGCACAGAAGGCCGCCATTTTGTAAACAACACAAGACTGGTGTTAGGCGTTTGTGAATGGTTACTCGTGTCGTGTAATGCGCATGTCTAGATTTTATACTCGAGTAACTGGATTGCAAAAGCCGAAAACGCTCTAGGTGGGAAGCCGCTACCAGCTTATTCTAAACACATTAAAGAACAAGCTACATAATTATCTCCCTTTAATAAGGTTTAATATTAAGGTTAATATCCTTAACCACTCTCTTACACTATTGGCTATCATTACATTCATGAGAGTGAGTGTAAAAACAATCCTTGGTGAAATGCAGCTTTTATGTCCCCGATGAATCAATGTTTTTGATCGTCCCGATTGCCGTCCTGAATCGCCTCCAATCGTCCTCTTTTTTGACCCGATTGAGTCCGACCAATGGACCATGGTGGGGGGGGGGGGGGGGGGGGGGGGGGGACGAATCACGGACGTTCCTCGGGCGATCGACACGTTTCCGGGGCGCAAGTATGCGAAAGTACGCGCAAGTACCCGCAGGTACACGACCCTTGGTAGAGAGCGGCATAGGCTATACGAAAGCCCCAGAGGGCGGGCGAGACAAGGGGACCTTCAGGGGACCCATCGGACGACTAAGACGACCACGGGCCGACGTTTATTGATCGGCTTCTGCTTTCAACATGTTTCAAAACAGTAGCCGATCACTTTTTCCCGACACTCGGATGACTGAGGCGATCGCTCCAGATCTTCACTCGAAGGTACAGGGTAGTGCTCGACAGTGCTAGCAGGTTCCCGACTATTTTCGCAAAAATGCGGACGATCGACCAAAAAAAGGATTGCGTACTAAAAAGGATGGAACGGTAACTCTGCAAAGGAGATTAATCCTTAACCAGTATGGAGAAATGTATTGCACATTGCAAATCGGCTAGAAAGTGATTTGACGAGATTGTGTATTTTTTACGCTATTCTATTCTTACTGTACTTTACATTTATCAAGGTACAACCGATTACTTGACGAAGCCAAACGTATGGGCGTGAAAAAAGGACTAGCGATGGGCCTTGGCATGGGTTTTATTTGGTTCTTCATATTTGGTCTCCTAGCAACGGCCTTTGGATACGGTGTGAAGCTCTTTAGTGACGGAGAACCAGGGTTTGAACCCGGTAATGTGATTCTAGTAAGTTCACATATCAAGTCATTTAGTATAATCGCAACATTTATTATAAAAGTAAATTCCTCCGAAGGTCAGTTTTCAGCCTGGGTGGGGGCTCCTTTTGAAGTGATGCCTCTAACAGATTCCACACGTGTAGATCCTTATTACATGATGATATCATACTATTTTTCAAATTCATCGTTCTTTAAAGAATACAGTAATATTTAAGCGTTTAATTTTTATAAACATTATGTTTGGATCCCCCTTCTTTTTCACAAGCGATCAGCGAATGGTTTGAACATATTTAACATGTCCTTGAACAGCACTTTCTGTATATTTAATAACATTTGCAAGAGCCTGTTTTCTATATACATTGTATTTATTAAAGTCTTCATTAACATTATTTTTCTACGTGTATATATACTTAAAATGTTCATAGGATCATGTACACATCTATTTCAGGATTTTCCATACAAGTACTTTTCACATATAATTAATTAAATATTTTGTATATTTACAAAAAGTGTTGTTATCCCCTCGGCTAACGAAGTTTGCGATGGGGATATAGTAACGGGACTGTTCGTTTGTTCGTCCATTCGTTCGTTCGTTCGTCCGTCCGTCCGTCCGTAACAACCTTGTGACCACTCTACATTGAACATCCTTCGACCGATCTTAACCAAACTTGGTATACAGTTAGTATATGGCAAGGTCTAGAAGCCTATATATTTTCATAGGTTAAAGGTCAAGGTCAAAATTGGACTTGGAATACCGAGGGGATGCATCCGCTTTGCGGTGCCCTTGTTTTTCTATGTTTATTAAAGTCATTGTTTAAAAATATTTAAATGTTTCATGAACATCATATTTGAAATAATATTTCAGATTTATAACGAATGTCTTGTTCTAAATGCATTTCATATTTTCATCCATGTCATGTTTGAAATAAACCTTTCAGATTTTTATGAGCTGCATCTTCTCAATAGATTAAACAAATCCATGAAAGTCATTTACCGGATTTTAACGGACTGCATTATTTTAATAAACTTTTCAGATAGTTTGTATCCATAACTTATTTCAGATCTTCATGAACATCATGTTTGGATCCGTGAGTCTTGCACAAGCAGCTCCAACTCTTGAAACAATTGCAACCGCAAAGGCGGCCGCGATAAAGGTATTTGGTATCATAGACACGAAACCTACAATCGACAGCTCAAACGACGCGGGACGGAAACTTAAAACAATTTCCGGCTCTATTCAACTTCAGAACGTACGATTTACTTATCCGTCACGCAGTGAAGTCGAGGTGAGATTTCTTTTGTTGTTAATTCATAATACCATGGGAAAAAATAACAAGATTCAAGATTCAAACTCTTTATTTCGTAACGTAAATATTCATGTGTCTTGTTACATGCTAAGTGTATATATAGGATCTGACATGAGTTGTCATTTTATGAAACGACAACGAATGTCAGATTCGTTTTATCACATGACGAAACACAAAAAGAAAATCGGGTTTTCGCTGTCAGAAAATAGTCGCAACATGTACTTAATAGACTGTTAACTAATTACACAATAATATATTTTTATGACCGACAATGGTCCCGTTACCTCGTCCATCTCTCGTGACGTTTGTGTTTACCGGATACACGTTCTCAGCCATTTTGTAAACATTCGCGGATAAATACACAAATAGTGAGTCGGTCAGGTTATATTACAAGTGTCATATATAAAGAAATACGTAATCAGTACAAGTGTCATATATAAAGAAATACGTAATGGGTATATTACATCGGATACAAGCATTGTCATTTGATAAAATTATATACGTTTATGTTATCATTGTGACATAATAAAGCAGCATGTTACAGCTATTAATGAGACTAGTGTGAAAGATATATTCAACTCTTAATGATGGTAATTCAATTCAAGTCTTGGTGATAATAGTTATGATATTTGAGCCCACATCACAGCACAGCTCAACCAATCAATACATTGAAACTACATATACTGATTTGGTTTATGTACTCACATGGAACGAAACCATGTGCATATACTAATATATATCTGGAAATCTAATTCAAGTCCTAAATAATTTTATATTCATATAATGTTCGGGAATTTAAGACCAGCGAAGATCCAGACCTGCCTGCGCAATTGCGCAGTCCGATCAGGTAAGTCCCTGTCCACCATCTCGTCGTACAGTTATCCTAGGAATACATTTAGAAGGGTGATTGCAAAAATAACAACTGTAATGTCTTTTTATTTGACCAGAATTAGCTTTGTCGAGTCCCGGTAGCTCATTCGGTAACGACGCGGGCTGTCAAACCAGGGGTTTGTGAGTTCGAATCCCGGCTCGGCCAACTTTCTTTCCGGCGTTTGACAAAAGTCAATGCGACATGCGTCATTCGTCTTCCACCAATGGGCTAAGTCTATGTGGAAAAGCAGCCAGTTGCTTGGAAGGATTGTTGTGTGAAGTACTGGTGATGGAAAACCAGGAAACACATGAGTAGGTGAACTGGCCGCCGTGATATGACCGAGAAATTGTTAAAAACGGCGTTAAACCCAAATCAATCAATCAATCATTTGACATTGAAAAAATACCCCCCGAGGTTCAAGTTTTCTGTTCGTTATAAGAAATGTTATAGAAACATATAAGTCTGATTCGTCTACTTCTATACTTTATTCCCAAATAATTTTCCTATTTCTTTATAGAAGCTTTATAGAAGACGTAGTCTTAAGTTGAGAATTGTATTAATGTCTTGCCTTTCTTGCTTTTAATTTAATAGCGAAATCTAGAGACATACATGTCATTATAACATTTTCGCCATTATCTCATGTGGATTGAAACTGAAACTATTTAATTAAACCCCTTTTTTCGTAACAAAAATGTACGTATAAACATAGAATTAAAGAAAAATGTTTAAAGCATATGAATGAAACGACAATAAAACCAATACAAAAACAGCACATATTTCAGTCATGTTTATTTAAAACAATGTTGAATAGTATTTACTGTCACTGGATCCACTTACAAAATTCTAAAACAGCGCATATATATATAGGATCTGACATGAGTTGTCATTTTATATAAAGTTTTATTAAACGAGTTCAATAAAACTTTATGAAATGACAACGAATGTCAGATTCTTTTTATCACATGACGAAACACGAAAAGAAAATCGGGTTTTTCCAAAGCTATTTTAATTTTGTCAATAAATCGTATTACAATGCCACCAACAATTATGCCGGGCTCATACGCGGTCATAAAATAGTCCCAACATTTAATACTTAATAAACGGTTAACTAATACAAAGGCAAACTATTTGATCATGTAATTAATCATGAAAACACAGAAAAATAAGATATGTACAAGTAAAACGGGTTGAAATAACATATTTTCAATAGACACTCAAAAGTGTCAGCCCTGACGTCACACTGCATATACACAAGCGTGTTGACCTTCTAGATCTAATATACATGTTTGTCAGATTCACTGTCAAAGACGACACGTTTTCCTTTCCTCGCTACTTCTGGGCTGGAAAATGACTAAATACCAGTGTTTGTAGCATTTGCAGGATTTACGTTTGATATCAAATGTGCCACCAACTATATTTCCGTCAAACATGTTGTTTAATGCAGCCTGGATCAGTCATTTTGTAAACATAGGCGAATGAATTCACAAATAGTGATTCGGTCATCTTATATTACACTCGTTGTATATAAAGAAATACGTAATGGGTATATTATATCGGATACAAGCAATGTCATGTGATAAAGTCTGCGTTTGTTAGGCTTTCCTTAAAAGTGTCTAAAGAAGCATATCTTATCATTAAAGGCATTTTTTGTTCCAGAGCATAGGGGCTAACTGTACTAAAACTTCTGCCATCAAAGGATTTTCTTTTGTTAAAAGGTAACTCAAACTGCAGAGGTCCGAATTTCCATTACAAAGGAAAATGGTGAAAAACACACAATTCTTCATTATTATTATACTATATGGACAGTATAGACTGGCTATTTATAGTAACACGGGAGGGATTCCCCAATTTATCATTACGATCATATTTATCATAGCGTATGGCCAATATAAAGAGACTTTTTGAGTATTTTAATGAGGTATTGTGTGTTTTCCCCCATTTTACTTCTGTAATGGAAATTCGGACGCCTGTGCTCAAACTGCAACTCTGTTGAATGTGAAGACCTTAACCCTAATCTCTGTTGGGTGTGTTTAGAAAAGAAGTTCCGTGAGGTAGGCAAGACCGTTGGTACTTATCCTACGCTATAATTGGTTAGTCTCACAGGGCTCATTGGTGGTTTGAACATTTTCACGTGGTATAAGAATGTTGAAACTTATGTTGAAAGCGTTGTGAAAACTGTAATGGTTATGATATAATTCCATCTACATGACATACACACACTGTGGGGTTTATATTGCAGGTGCTAAAGGATGTCAGTATTACCATGATTCCAGGACAAACGATAGCCATTGTTGGTCACAGTGGTTGCGGTAAAAGTACCATTGTTCAACTTATTGAACGGTTTTATGACGTGTCGTCAGGGAAGGTAATACATCTCAATTTGAATGGGTTTTTACGCCGATTTCAACTGTATTTCATTTATATCACGGCGTTTCCGTAGTAAATTACCAACACTAGCGGTTTGATTTATCCTGCCACGAATGCTTCAGTCGTAAGGTAATGCTAGTCATGCAACATCAGTTTGAAAAACATGATTTATTTACTAATCATATACTCACCAGAAAGGTACACGCCTGTTTCACACACTGAGATGACATGAAATGGGTATCTTATAAAATCATTGCAGTCAAATACATCCGCCAAAACAAACATGCTGTTCAATACTATAATGCGCCCAGAATATGTTGCTGTTTACAAATATCGGCCGGCTTTGTCCAAACAAAGCGAGTAGGTAAAGTACAGATGTGCAACAATCGTTTGGCACACATATCGTTTCCAATGTTTATAAACAAGCGCTATTGCCATTAATAGCATAACTGTAATGTTTGTTTGTTGACCTTTACGACAGTCTGATGGCACAACAATATAACCTTCTTGATTTACAAACAAACATTACGGTTTTACTTAAATGATCTAAGTGTTTGCTCATAAACAAGTTAAAAATCTATGTGCCATAATATTGTACCACCTCTGTAGAAGTATGGGATAACAACAAAAAAAGCAATGATCTGTCAATCGTGACAAAAGCGATATGGTATCCATATGTAAAACTTTTCCAAATGTTGGCAGGAATAATGGTTAATATTGTTACGAAATAGCAACACAAGTAAGTCGTAATCTGCTGAATATGCATGTTTATGTTCATGACCGGAAGCTGAATAACCATGTATATTTCCATGACCGGAAGCTGAATAACCATGTATATTTTTAAGACCGAAAACCTGAATAACCATGTTTATATATTCATGACCGGAAGCGCAAGCTAATTTGGCTCTTCACATGTTGCAAATTTGTGAGGTTCGGTTTTCGTCAAACGAGATACGTCTGACAGTGTCCTTTATATTATTTTCCATTCCCTTATACAGACGCTTTTTGACGCATTTACAGCAGCAGACGACTGTTAAAATATGGTGACAAAAGAAGAAATTTCTCGTCATGACCAATATCTTCCTTCGCCCAAAGTGGTGTTTTCAAATATTTTCAGTAATTCCACTTTCATTTTTAAAAGCGAAGATATTTTCAAAAACGTCTGCTGCAGATTTGTTGCATGTAGGAAAGTGTTAAAACAAATATAATCATACATGTATTATTAACATTTCAACAGATATTGATTGACGGTGAGGACGTTCGAGAACTCAACGTTGATTGGTTGAGAAATCAGATTGGTCTCGTGAGTCAGGAGCCCGTACTTTTTGGTACGTCGGTGCGAGAAAACATCCAGTTCGGCAGGATGGAAGTGACCGACAAGGACGTTCAGGAGGCTGCTAGGAATGCCAATATACACGAGTTTATAGAACAACTACCAGAGGTATCTAACTCAGTAATCTTAACCTTGCCAGACGTTTTTTCGACGCCTCTGCAATTGACGACTTTTGAAATCATTGTGACTAAAGGAGAAATTGCTCATAGTGAGCAATTTATCCTTGTGCCACTTTGATTTGATTTTTATTCAATGATTTTACCTTCATTAATAGAGAGATCAACATTTTTGACTCTGCGTAAAGTCTCGACCCGGATCAGCCTAAGTATGCCAAGCAGGCTTACCCGGACAGGGAATCTTTCTTCTCCTGTGGATTTTCTGTTTCAGGAATCGTTACTCTATACCTCTATCCCCCTGATACGGAATGTGTCGGCCTGGATCAGTCTGCGCGGACTGCGCAGGCTGATCTGGGTCGATACATTACGCAGAGGCCATAACGTTTTTCCGACGCCTCTGCAATTGACGACTTTTAAAATCATTGTGGCAAAAGATGAAATTGCTCACACTGAGCAATTTATCCTTGTGCCACTTTGTTTTGATCTTTATTCAATAATGTGTCTTTCATTTATAGAGAGATATTCCATAGTTTAACTAAATAATTTCAAAGTCGTCCGTGGCCGATGTTTATTGTATGTGGGGAGCCGAGCCCCGGTAGCTCAGTCGGTAGCGACGCGGGCTGTCAATCCAGGGGTTGTGAGTTCGAATCCCGGCTCGGCCAACTTTCTTTCCGCCGATTGACAAAAGTCAATGCGATATGCGTCATTCGTCTTCCACCAATGGGCTAAGTCTATGTGGAAAAGCAGCCAGTTGCTTGGGAAGATTGTTGTGTGGAGTACTGGTGTGAGAAAACCAGGAAATGCATGAGTAGGTGAACTGGCCGCCGTGATATATACCGCGAAATTGTTAAAAACGGCGTTAAACCCCAACCAATCAATCAATCATGTATGCGGGAAAGGGTTAAGACCCATTCGCTGGTGTAGCGGTTAGAGCAACCACCTCAAGGAGGGCAATGACGGTTCGATCCTCGGTTGGGTCTTATCAAATACTTTTAAAACGGTTGTAGTGGCTTCCCTCCTTTGGCGCTAACGGTTGCATGTATATATTTACGCCTTGTGTATCGTGTTAGGATAACTTATACCGTTAGTACTGGTTATTTTACCCAGGAAACACCGTGAAAATGTGTAAGTGCATAGATTAAAATGTATTTTGTTTGTCAGAATGTTCCCTAAAGCATTTATAACTATGTTGTTGTTAGTTACTGGACACTAACATTTAAACCTCTAAACGATATTTTCGAATGGGGTTGATCGTTTCACAGAATACGATGTAAATTCCCTGCGAGTTCGTGACAAAAGCAGTGAAAAGTCCATTAAATCTAACCCTTTCCCAATTACATCAAGATGACTTGAAAACGTTAATTAAAAACAATGGAAAATTTCTACCAATGGAAAATTTCTACCAATGGAACATTTCTACCAATGAAAGTATAATAACTAAATAGAGTTGAAAACATTATTACAAAATGTAAACCTTCTTTTGTCAAAATGTTTTCAAATGTCGTCTACTGCAGATGCATTAACATGCGTCTGCAAGTTGGAAAGGGTTAAATTGATTATTACTTCACTTGTAAAGTCTAACTTTAAAGACAATATTCTCATAAAGTTTAAATCATTTAAATGTTGATCTTTATGATTTTCAGGGTTATAATACGATGGTTGGCCAGCGAGGCACACAGTTAAGTGGTGGTCAGAAACAGAGGATAGCCATTGCACGTGCCCTCGTACGAGATCCTAAAATACTTCTTCTGGATGAGGCGACATCTGCACTGGATACTGAGAGCGAGGCTGTTGTCCAGAAAGCTTTAGAAAACGTAATTATTTTCATTTAATGTCTTTAACTTGGATAAGAAGAAACACATAAACGAATAAACATACTAATATAATGTAGTCGAAATACGATGGATAACTTGAAGACAAAACAGATTCATAAACAATTTTGTGTTTGAGTGATCCAATAATGTATGCTATATTCATTTATGTTGTTTTAGGTTGTGTAATTCAGTTACACTTTTGAAGCAAACCGGTTGTAAGACCATCATGGTCCAATTGCACCAACATTACTTAGCGCTAAGTAATACTTGAATACTTAAAAGCATATTTCACCATTTTTATTTGCCTAATAGCGCAAAAGCAGTTTGGATTACTCGTCAGAGCCATCAAGGCTACTACTACACAATTTTCAAATGACAGATCAGTTACTGTAATTGGTTTGAGATAAACGATATATAGTTCTGAAAATGGTTTGAGATAAACAATTCAATTCGATGAATGATTCGAAATAAATGATATAGTTTGGTAAATGTTCCGAGATAAATAATATAGTTCGGTAAACGGTTCTGAGATAAACGCTAAAGTTCGGTAAATGGTTCGAGATAACAAATATAGTTCGGTAAATGGTTCTGAGATAAACGCTAAAGTTCGGTAAATGGTTCGAGATAACAAATATAGTTCGGTAAATGGTTCTGAGATAAACGCTAAAGTTCGGTAAATGGTTCGAGATAACAAATATAGTTCGGTAAATGGTTCTGAGATAAACGCTAAAGTTCGGTAAATGGTTCGAGATAACAAATATAGTTCGGTAAATGGTTCTGAGATAAACGCTATAGATCGGTAAATGGTTCGAGATAACAAATATAGTTCGGTAAATGGTTCAGAGATAAATGCTATAGTTCGGTAAATGGTTCGAGATAACAAACGATATACTTGAAGTATCACATGTTTATGTTGATGTATATCTCTCTAAATCGCCTGGTCATGGGAGAAACTTGAAATTGAAGTGGGATAATTGTATGTAGGAATGTATGGGAAAATCTCACATATTCAATTTATTCAAGTTATTCAAAACAATATTATGAAGATGAGATTGCAAAATGTGATTAGTGAATGCCAAATCACTCTTAAACTTCACCATTCAATTCACCACAGACAATATCACCACTTTCTAAGATATACCATAACTCACTTTTTGTGTCACCTGCGTAGCATGGTAGGCACTTAGGGATTACTTTTTTTTTGTCCGGCGTCTGTCTGTCTGTCTGTCTGTCGTCACACTTTTTCGTCACGTTTTCAAATAACCTTTTTTCTACTCGAAGGATTACATTGAAACTTCTGACAAATGTTTATATCAATATGTGTGATTGGTTCACAAAAGGGAGATAATCCAAATATTTTTTATATCAGAGTTATTGCCCCTTTTCTGTCAAAAATTAAAATTTTCAAATTACTTTTTCAAATTACTTTTTTTCTACTCAAAGGATTGTATTGAAACTTCTGACAAATGTTTATATCAATCTTTGCGATGGGTTCACACAAGGGGGATAATCCAAATATTTTTATATCAGAGTTATTGACCCTTTTCCGGGGAGCACTCCATTCTAGTTTATCATTTTGCATGATTCTAAGCTGGACTGCTACTTAAAATAAGAGAAAGTAGTCAGTGGCTTCGAAAGAATGTTGTGTAAGTACTGGTGTGGGAAAGCCAGGAAAACATGGGTAGGTGCACTGACCGCCGTGATATGACCAAAGCTGTTGAAAGCGGCGTTAAACTCCAAACAAACAAACAAACAAAAAACTTAAAATAAGAAAAGCATGCCAGTGATGCAATCATATCAAGAAGAACATATTTGCAGTTCTGTATGCTTTTATGAACAGCTACATCTGCTGCTTCGCTGTTTTTGAGGTTCACTGTATATTTATACCCACAGGCACAGAAGGGTAGGACAACCGTTGTTATTGCCCACCGTCTCTCAACTATCCAAAATGCCGATGTTATCGTTGCCATGGACAATGGTGCTGTCATGGAAACAGGAACGCATGCGGAACTTATGGCCCGGAACGGATTGTACGAAACCAGACTCAGCATAGCTCTGAAGACGAAGGTATTTTTGCCAGTTATCTTAATTATAAAATATGAAGGATTAGTTACAATTTAGATTAGTTGTCTAACTTGTATTATCAGCATCATATTTGAAGTATATGTTCAAAGTGGAACCAGTGCATTTATATTACTGTAACCCAGTTTAAAAAAGTCCGACCATACCAGGGCTCGAATTCGGGATATCTTATCCCTGGGGCGAACATTCTACCACATCGCTATGAAAGCCACCTCTATAGCAAGGCAGTATTCTATCCATGGGACATACCACTCTACTACATTACAGTTGAGCAACATGATGCGAAAGACAAAAGTCAGACATTTGCGACAAGTGTAGATCAAGATCAGCCTACACTTCCGAATAGTCTGATATGGTTGTGCGCTGTTCGCTAATAAGCAATAGAATGCTTCAAGAAACTTCTGTAAAGCAGTCAAGATTTGAATCCTTAGCATGGATATGAGCGGGCAATGTTTTACCACACCTGTACTAATTGTGTTAATGTTGGTTTCGCAGATCAACTCTTAATTGATCACAGGCTTACTATTTACCAGTACCGTAATGTTGTTCGTGCCTTGATGGATTCGATTGCATGATTGTGGACGCAGTTCTAGATTATAAAAGTTTAACCCTCACGTATACGTATTTTAACACGATTACAGAATGAATGAATGTATAGTGTTTTATGGCGCATCGACAGCTAAGGTCATTTAGCGCGCATTTAATTTAAGTAGTACACAAGAGAAAGTTGATGCAACGCATCAATGTCGCCGGAAATGCATACTGCAGTTATACATAACACTAACATTATAGTAGTTGAATAAACAGTTATTAACTGAGGGGCATATTAGAACATCAGGGGCGGGGTCAACTGAAAATGTATCATAACTTGCATTGTTTTGTCAACGAAGTGAATGATAATTGAAGCCTTTCATTGTTTATGATCAATCTCCATTCCAAAGTAGGTTGACCATACACACAGCCAACTAATTATTGATCATACACAGTGAAATGAGTAATCTTGACAATCATTAGTCTTAGTATATATACAGTGCTTTCATTAAGGAATAATTATAAGATTTGTGAATTCCACATACACTTTTCAAGATGTTTGTCAGAATATTTGAATTTTATCATTTATCAATAAAACCACAAAACAGACAATTTAAGATTTGCATGCAATAGCACGTCATTTTATGTTTCCCCTATTAAAGCCAACATTGGACAACTTTGCAGCAATTTACTTTTAAAACAATGAGATAAGGGTTAAATCGCTGAAGACATGAGTTTTCTCTTTTTCTCAAAATGATATTAGCTTGGCATCCTAATTATATCATACCTTAACAAATGATGAAATGTAGTCCAATATTTATAAATAAGACCACCTTCGAAATACAATATCATATCAGCTAAACAGTTAAATCTGATTGAAAATGCCTTTAGGGAATTTAATGACACATTTAAAATTGTCAAGGACGAAATAATTTTGTACGAAAGACCCGATTCGTGACCTACATTCTTCTTCGCAGAGGTGTCGTTCTTGAAACTCTCTTTATAGGCAGAGAGTGTTCATTCAAAGTCATTTTTCTATTAAAACCAGTTTTATCTCGGTTTGTTCTTTTCTTCATTTGTTTCGAACCAAATAGACATTTTAAATCACCTATAATTTACTATTTGTAAGTGAGTGTAAAGAGCGGCTCTCTGCAAAGGAGATTGATCTACGCAGTTGGTATTCGCGAGTCACGCGATCAACAGTTTTAGCTTAGAAACAGTTCATATTTTAGATATACATCGATACACATTATAAAATGAATTCCTCACAAATCAAGACATCTCTTTGAACATGAAAATAACATTCAGTAAGTTAAGATTGCTATTTTAAAGGAGAATTCGACGTGAGTTTTACTTGATATTGACACATAACAGTCTGCTTGCTGCAAGTCTCATGGGGACGGTTTTGTCTTCGTAAATAAAACCCCAAAAAAGAGATGCGAGTCAAAATAAAGAAACTACTAATACTTAAAACATCGGAATATTTATTTAATTTTAGATGTGTCATAACTTAGTGTTTTTAAACAAACGCAATTGTAATATGTTCAAGACATTTAAATTTGTTTTTTTCTAATAATAACTCCTCCTCCCATGTGATTTCCGAAAACCTATTAAAAATAGAAGTCGCGGGCTTCTGCCCGGCGACTAATGAAGTATTATTTAAAAATGAATATGTTTGATAGAACTATATAATGGGAATTGATGGAAGTAGAAACAAATAATATTTATTTTATGACTAAAATCTATGTAATGGGAATGAAATGTATGAAAACGATTACAGCAGACGACACAATTTTGGAGACATTATAGGAATATGAGAAAATGTTCTTGACGGGTAATTTCTCTATTGTTCCTTAATGTTTTCTACTGTAGATTGAAATTGTTTTTTAATTTAGATAGATGCCCAATATTTCTATCGGTCCTCCATTGCATATATCTTTCTATATATATGTGGTTAAGGGTTGAATGTAAATGTCAAGTTTAGGCAATGTTTCCATTTTAAATACTCATGTTCATAATGATGACAAACCTCTTGATTCGTTTAAACAGTAATCGAAGAACTGGAACATGACTTTGCTGGAGAAAAGATCGACTCTGGTTCCCACCACGCAGCAATAGGTAGAACTACTTCCGTTCAAACAACACCGAGTGCCATCAGTGCCGGAAGTAATGCGGTATGTCATATCCTTCATTCACAGACGTGCCAGTTTTTATTTTAGAACATTTTCGAAACACCCACACAAGACCAGGTTAAGATACTTCAAAGAGTATCTCTATATGGACCATATGCTATAGTATTAATGATTAGTATAGTATATTAACCCTATAGAGAAACTATTTATAATAACACAGCGATATTATTTTGTATTAGTTTAACAAGGTCTTGTGCGGATTTTTCTATAATTTGAGCCGTCTCGCGAGAGAACCAACATTATGGCATCTGCGTAATGTATCGACCCAGATCAGCCTGCGCAGTCCACACAGACTGATCCGGGTCGACATATTCCGTCTAAGGGAGATGGAGGTCTAAAGTAATGATTCCTGAAACAGAAAATCCACAGGAGGTGAAAGGTGTCTATCCGGGTAAGCCTGCGCGGCATGCTTAGGCTGATCCGGGTCGACACTTTACGCAGAGTCCACAATGTTGGTTTTCTCGCGAGACGGCTCATTTCTTAAATGAAAATTCAGACACCTTTGCTTTATTTTAGCTTTGTTTCTTCAGTGCTTAAGATAAGAAGTGTACTTCACTTCCTCAAATTCTTATATAAGCCTTAGACCTTATGATGTCAGACGATTGTTTTGAGTACCCACAACACAGGGTTTAGTTGTGTCATAAGAGAGATATAAGAGAGATATTGGTGGAAAAAATACCAGTTTGCTCTTTCTTATCTCGTCATCTGCTTCTTGTTTATTGGAAGTAGTGTCGCCATTGAATAGAGCGAAACAGATCGCATTAACTACAAGACTTACGCAAGTGCAATGCTATCTGAACTCGTCATAAAACGGCATTGCGAATAAAGCGTCGATTTACTCTAGTTGTGCTAGGATATAATGTACGCAGTTAAATATAAATTCATGTCATAAAAGGTTTCAAGAACACGTATACACTTGTAGCTATTCCATCATATGAACTTGTTCAGTTTTAATTTTCGCATGAGGTGCTGAATGTGCATCTATTGGAGTTTACTGGATACGCCTGCATGGATACATTTAGTAATTCTGTGCTCCAAAGATAAGTTTTCTAAAGTTTCCCATTAATTTAGACGGGTTTACGTTTAAAATACACGCAACATGCTATGTTGTATGACTTGTTAAGGCAATGGTCAATGTCTTGAAATGTTATAAAAGCTGTTGAAAACGGCGTTAAACTCAATAACACTCAATATTCTAGGTTGTTTTATGGATGTTTTAAGGGCCTTTTTAGGGCAATTTCGAGTGCTTCCTTTCGTGACACACAAGCTACGTTATTATCCTTGCATGTAGGAATTCGCTGTGGTCGAGTGGTTAGCGTCGGGGATTTCGAAACCGGGTGTCCCGGGTTCGATCCCCAGCCGCGACACTACGGTCATGGTGGAGTGCCCTTGGACAAGGCACATTTTCTAGCCTAGTACTGGTTTGTTTACCCAGGGATCATGAATAATTAAATTTAATTGCGCGCTAAATGACCTTAGCTGTCGATGCGCCATAAAACAATATACATTCATTATCCTTGCATGTCCACCACTGTATCCGCTTTCTGACCATTGCCTCGCGATGATTTGCTTGGTTGTTTGTTTATATCATTAACAAACATGTTACACTATCCCAGTCAGATCACGGTATTTCCTGGGTAAATTAACAGAACATACTGATAAGGCCTATCCTGACATCATCGCATTAATCATAATGTTATAACAACAGCCCATCGCACCAAGAAGGGAAGCCGCTACTACCTTTTTTAAAGTGACCGGATATTAAATTATCTGGTATCTTGCTCTCGGTGTGGACGGACTTAACACTATTCCACCCAGGTCCCTCACCCAAGTGTGCACCAGAACGGAACGGGTGTATATGGCTTAGAAATGCTAAGCACGTTTCACATTATATGACAATTCTGGTGTGGTGTAGCAGTGGAAGATACACAATTATTTTATACGTGCACATTTTTCGGCGCAGATACATGGAGATTGTCACGCCTAAAAACACAACGCAGTGGATTAAAATTCCGTATTTGATTCGGTCAAATATGGCATAAGAACGTGACTGAAGTATGATGTGACGTCAAAGAAATATGATGTCACGACATTTAAAATGCGGAAGTGGGACGTCATTTACATGCCATTCATACATTTTTATTTCGTTTGTAACTTGTGTTATTTCGTTATTGAAAACATACATATATATTTGTATTTTATTTTTATTTGAATCTGTCTTAAAGGTTGCCGAGCCCCGGTAGCTCAGTCGGTAGCGACGCGGGCTGTCAATCCAGGGGTTGTGAGCCCCAGCTAAGCCAACATTCTTTCCGACGTTTGACAAAAGTCATTGTGACAAGCATCATTTGTCTTCCACCAATGGGCTATCAGTCTATGTGGAAAAGCAGCTAGTTGCTTGGAAGGAATGTTGTATGAAGTACTGGTGTGAGAAAGCCAAGAAACATATGAGTAGGTGAACTGGCCGCCGTGATATGACTGAAAACTTGTTGAAAACGGCGTTAAACCCCAATCAATCAATCTGTCTTAAAGGTTACACTAGGTTTATGCTAAAAGTTAAATTACGTTGCAGTTGCGATACCTCGGTTTGTATTATCCTAATCGGAACGTTGCAAATTAACATAGAACTCGACCATCGGTCTCGCGAGATAAACATTTTCCCACGCTCATCGCAGTACAATACGAACCGAGGTATCGTTCTTCAATATAATTTTCCCTATATACATGTATTACTTTTTCTCTCTGCTATCTTAACTGAAATAAATCTGAAATAGGACGATGATGCTAATACAGAAGAAGGGAACAAAGCGGATGTATCTTTGAAACGGCTATTACGTATGAATGCTCCAGAATGGCACTTACTTGTTGCAGGAACTATTTGTGCTACAGCGACTGGTGCTCTCTACCCTGCTCTAGCGGTCTTTATCAGCGAATATCTTAAGGTTAGAGAAGTATATTCGATGATTCATTTATTCTTTCCCCTTATGCAAACGTATGTTGATACATAATGTGCAATTTCTCCTTGAGTCACAATGCTTTCTATAAATATTAAATAATTATTTCTAATTAAATAGATAAACGTTCATATATAAATATATTTGTTATATGTGTGTCTTAATATTTACAAAGTCTGCATGTGCTGTGTGATTTGTACTGTGATATATATTGGCGATATCTTAAATTGGCGTAAACCACGATTTCAACCAATAAGAAATAAAATATACCTCGTGATTAGTACGGTGGCTTTAAATGTCGCTATTTTGAAATTTAAAACTCATACATTGCATAATTCATCTTTATTTAGGTGTTTACCGAACCAGACATTGATCGGACGGACTTTACGTTGAGTATGACTGGTGTCATCATGGGTGTAGCTTTAGTGAACGCGGTGATACGTATTGGTCAGGTAGGTTTCTATCATTGAGTCGTCGGGCTCGAGGAAAATCAATCTTAGTGTATGCGTTTAACACGCAGGACTGTCAATCAAGATATCCATTGTTCGAATCCTGGTCCGCGTTCTGAAGTGCTTTAATGTGTCTCCTGCTCAATGTAGATCAAGTACTGGTCCTTTTCAGGAGAGACATCTTGACTAGCCAATTGTGGACAATGTAATGGACAAATTACCATTGGCTTGCGAAGATGTTGGAAAGAAGGCATCGTATGTATCGTTGCTATACACTGTGCGGATTTAAGAACCAATCGGTCTTTTCGGCAAGAGCTAGGGTATCTATCCCGCACATCCTTGCATTGAGCTATGTCTCTTAACTATCTGAACCTATCAGATGCTTGTACATGCTATATTGAACAGTAACATATCGAGGGCTTGGCGTGAAACGGTTGTACCTAAAATTGGTATTTTTTTTACCAAGGTTAATCACCTCGCCATAACGTGTTTAAAAACGTTAAATCATTGTTCTTGGTAAACAATGGAAATTTAGGTGCCATTGCTCGTTCTGAGCAATGGCACCTAAATTTACATTGTTTACAAAGGGGTCAAAATTGCCCGTAAACCAGGGTTTTCAAAATAGGATTTTAGTTACAACTGTTTCACGCCAAGCCCTCGATATGGTCGTACAAAGGCTTAACGCCTATGCTCACTCTGACCAATTTTGTCTTAACACATACATTACTTTACCACACTGCTTTCATCACAAGTGTATACACGATTTTCTAGCCTAGTACTGGTTTGTTTACCCAGGGATCATGAATAAGTGAACTGTCGCCGTGATATAACTGAAATAATGTTGAAAGCGGCGTAAAACCCCAATAAATAAATAAGTATACAAGATAGTGCCTGTCCATTGGCCAAAATGGTCAACAATGCGCGCTAAATGACCTTAGCTGTCGATGCGCCATAACACACTATACACTCATTCATTCCAAATCGACAACGTCTGTCAGAAATATTTTCTGTGACTAAACAGCGAATCGTGTAGTGCAAGATCAAACTGCGTACATGCGCATGCTGATCAGGCTGACTACAGGTTTACCGTTTTGTCCGACATATACCCATGTGTGAGTCAACAGTATGTTTGATGGTGTTCAATGCCGGGCGTAACACAACTAACAGTTTCTATACAAATGTGAGCATTTCTATGGAGAGACTCACACCCCATAAAGGCAGCGCTTACGACTTTATATTTTATATTAATCCTTTCCCCCATACAGCAATTCTGCCGCAGATGATTTTAAAGCGTTAAAGCAAAAATAGTACAATCTCCAAATATACGATATAATTACTGGATTTGAATAGAGGTGAACCCGTTAAAGCATAATAAGAAAAGAAACAATGTTTCACAGGATTAAGGTATAATAATACATATTATGTATTCAAAATGTGAACATTGCACTGATTGTATTGTTTTTCGTTTCACATCTACATCTCCAATATAATGGTATTCATTACGAGAATATAAAAAAATATCAACATAATATGTTTGATTAAAGTATAATGTATTTTCTATTATCTCAAAACCATGCAAAAAGATATTTGATGTGTCTTCATTTTTATTACAAATCTGTTTTTAAGCATAATATATAACTACTGTTGCTAAGTACAATGATAACAATACAGAACGCGTGCATGTCATTTGTTTCATATCTGAAATACATCAATAAAAATGGGTGTCTATATTTTCTGTTTTTCAGAGCATATTTTTCTCCATGTCTGGGGAATTGTTGACCTCAAGACTACGTAGATTGACATTTAAGGCTTTTCTGAAGCAGGTACGACTGTCTTTATGTCTGTCTCTTTGTATCTCTGTCTGTCTGTCTCTCTGTCCCCCTATCTCATTATCTGGAACTCTTCACTCTGCTCCCTTCTCTTTCACACGATTTCTCTATCTCTAATGCCCCTCTATTTATTCCTTCATACCATGTCTCATGTCAAGAGTACATTATAATTGCTTTGTGTTATATATAACAACGTTTGAGTTCTTTTCTTTCTTTTGTTGCACAGATGCCAGTCTCGTTTAAAATCTAAAAAAAAAGCATTTGACTAAATATTGATAATATATAAACAAATCCTACTTTTAGATTTTAAACGAGACTGGCACCTGTGTTTTTTTTGGGTACAGATTAGAAATGTATGTCTTCGGTTGTTGTCTTTTAGGACATGACGTTTTTTGATGACCCAAAACACCAAGTAAGCATCTTATCTACCAGACTGTCGGCAGACGCAAACCAGGTTCACGGGGTACGTATAATAACGTGTTTGTTTATTGTAGTTACAACCCTATACGCACTTCCAGGAGCTACAATCATTTCACCCCTTGTTAGCCATTGGGATGAGCACATCATTTGATTAGCACTACTAGAGTACATTAAAGAAAATAATTATGTGACAACTAAAAACAAGAAATATCTTTAAAACAGATAAACGTCGAACAACACTACACTAAGAAATGCATCATATGCGCATATTATATGACTTGAATATCACAGAGACATATAAACACTGTTTATATGTCTCTGAAAATCAGAAAGGTTTTGCTAAGTTTGAAAAAGGTTTCTACACAAATTTGTGTCATGACAAATACGTCACATGACTGGAGATTACGCGAGGCTCCCAAGGGGTGTTTACGTTTCAATTGACGATAAATAACTGAGAACTTATCATGTTTCAAAAATAATTAATATTTTGCTCTTAAATATTATATTTCATACGTTTTCACTGATTTTTTCACTGATATTTATTTCTTAAGGAAAACAATTAAAGGTTTGTATACAGAACATTTCATTTTAAAACTGCGCCTTATAAGTGCCTCTCGTAGTATCGCCAACTTGACTATGAACCAATCAAAACGTTTCATTTCCTTTATTTCTTCCACATTATTCATTGAATACAACATTTGATTGGTCTACAATCTAGATCATTTGTTTAACATCTAGGTCAAAACTGAGGTTATACGTCAATCGACGCAAAATGAAAACAAAAGCCATTTCAGTTTGACAACCGTCCACGCGTTTGCACAACTATCTGCTTACATCAGCCTGGTGAATTTAATTATGTGTGTACTTGTATTTGTTTAATGCTATTCCCCATTGACCTTCCTCATTTTAACATGTAAAAAATGTACCCATCAAAATAGCCGCCAGGGAAGGTAAAAACTTAAAGTAATTGGAAGTATGCATTGAATATTATTTGTCATATGTTTCTTTCTGATTGTTTGGACATTATTGTCCACAGCATCTTTAGCTACCGTTTTGGATAGGCACCTGGCAGGCATTCTGCACCATTATTTAATTAGTTGGCGGCTCATCATCAATCCATATTAGAAAAGATTCCAATGTTGATCTGCAGCTGCACTCTTCGCCAATTACAGAAGGTTTCAAGAAACTAAGTATAGTATTGTCAATTTGGGTGAAACAGTATGAATGTGCGCAGCAGGCATATCTTTATTTATACTGGTCATTTGAAATATGAAATCCATTGACACAGTTATAACGCGGAATCACTTGCAATTATCATAACGGCCATTGGGATAAGTACAGCGTTTCTATCGCCATGGACGTTGACTTTCCATAACGGCCATTGGGACAAGTATAGCGTTTTTATCGCAATGGACGTTGACTTTTCATAGCGGCCATTTGGATAAGTACAGCGTTTCTATCGCCATGGACGTTGACTTTCCATAACGGCCATTGGGATAAGTAAATCGTTTCTATCGCCATGAACGTTGACTTTCCATAACGGCCATTGGGATAAGTACATCGTTTCCATCGCCATGGACGTTTACTTTCCATAACGGCCATTTGGACAAGTATAGCGTTTCTATCGCCATGGACGTTGACTTTCCATAACGGCCATTTGGATAAGTACATCGTTTCTATCGCCATGGACGTTGACTTTCCATAACGGCCATTTGGACAAGTACATCGTTTCTATCGCCATGGACGTTGACTTTCCAAAACGGCCATTGGGATAAGTACATCGTTTCTATCGCCATGGACGTTGACTTTCCATAACGGCCATTTGGATAACGGCCATTGGGAAAAGTATAGCGTTTCTATCGCCATGGACGTTGACTGTCCATAACGGCCATTTGGATAAGTACATCGTTTCTATCGCCATGGACGTTGACTGTCCATAACGGCCATTTGGATAAGTACATCGTTTCTATCGCCATGGACGTTGACTTTCCATAACGGCCATTGGGACAAGTATAGCGTTTTTATCGCAATGGACGTTGACTTTCCATAACTGCCATTGGGACAATTATAGCGTTTCTATCGCCATGGACGTTGACTTTCCATAACGGCCATTGGGACAAGTATAGCGTTTCTATCTCTATGGACGTTGACTTTCCATAACGGCCATTGGGACAAGTATAGCGTTTCTATCGCCATGGACGTTGATTTTCCATAACGGCCATTGGGAAAAGTATAGCGTTTCTATCGCCATGGACGTTGACTTTCCATAACGGCCATTTGGATAAGTACAGTATATCTATCGCCATGGACGTTGACTTTCCATAACGGCCATTGGGACAAGTATAGCGTTTCTATCGCCATGGACGTTGACTTTCCATAACGGCCATTGGGACAAGTATAGCGTTTCTATCGCCATGGACGTTGACTTTCCATAACAGCCATTTGGATAAGTACATCGTTTCTATCGCCATGGACGTTGACGTTCCATAACGGACATTGGGACTAGTATAGCGTTTCTATCACAATGGACGTTGACTTTCCATAACGGCCATTGGGACAAGTATATATTTGCGTTTCTATCGCCATGGACGTTGACTTTCCATAACGGCCATTTGGAAAAGTATAGCGTTTCTATCGCCATGGACGTTGACTGTCCATAACGGCCATTGGAATAAGTACAGCGTTTCTATCGCCATGGACGTTGACTTTCCATAACGGCCATTGGGACAAGTATAGCGTTTCTATCGCAATAGACGTTGACTTTTCATAACGGCAATTGGGATAAGTATAGCGTTTCTATCGCCATGGATGTTGACTTTCCATAACGGCCATTTGGATAAGTACATCGTTTCTATCGCCATGGACGTTGACTTTCCATAACGGCCATTTGGATAAGTAAATCGTTTCTATCGCCATGGACGTTGACTTTCCATAACGGCCATTTGGATAAGTACAGCGTTTCTATCGCCATGGACGTTGTACCACAGCGTTAAATAGTTCCATTAGATAAATTTAAAACCCTTCAAATTATTGTTCTTTCAGGCCACGGGAAGTAAGATTGCATTTATCATGGAAGCACTTGCCATTGTCATAACGGGCCTCGTTATAGCGTTTATATCCTCGTGGAGGTTGACCTTGCTTGTCTTGGGATTTCTGCCGTTTATGATCGTATCGGGGATCGTGCATAGTAAGCTGGTCATGGGACTCGGGAAGGCAAACAAGGACCTAACGGAACAAGCTGGAAACGTAAGTATTGAGTTGCTTCGTTTTTATGAAAAAACGGATCGTATTATAGTGTTACCTGCGGCGTACGGGCGGGCGGGCGGGGGGCTGGTGGGCGGTCGGTATCCAGTATGTTGTCATCTCAATTACTTTAGAAGCCTTTGTCCAATCATCACCAAATTCGGTCAGAATGTGTATTGGGATAATATCTCGGACAAGTTCGATAACTAACCATATCGCTTTAGTCAATCGAGAGTTATCGCCCTTTAATTATAGAAATTACCCAAAATTGGTCTTGTCAGCTCAATAACTTTAGAAGCCTTTGTCCAATCATCACCAAATCTGGTCGGAATGTGTATTGCCATAATATCTTGGACAAGTTTGATAACTAACCACGTTATTTTAGTCACTACACACTTATGTCCCTCGAAATGGCCAAAACTGTACTAACAGTGTCTACTCTCTATTTGCCTGATATACAACCAATTATCACTATACTTAATTGGTCTAAAAAAAACCAGGACGGGCGTATTTTGTGACATTTGGCGCTCTTGTTATGTTTATTGTTTTTTTACGCCGATTGCAACATAATTTTTTTTTTTTTTACCAAGGTTAATCACCTCGCCATAAAGTCTTTAAAAAGTGTTAAATCATTTTACTTGATAAACAATGGACATTTAGGTGCTCGTTCTAATGGAACATGCGCATATTATATCTTACTTATCTTATTAGAATGATAGAAAACAATAACGTTAAATATGTAATATTTGGTTTATAAATGTTTTAGTTTATATATATATAATATACTTTGGTTTTGATATGAATGAGAGAGAAAAAAAAGCTTGCCTCTGCCGGGAAGCGAACCACAGACCTTTCACTCGACAATTCAAGTCAACATCCATTACACTACCGCGACATCACGTTGTTCCGTTCAAGGCCGAGAATACTTCACATGACTGAAGTTTATACGCAAAGCTCCCAAGAGGTGTATATGTTGCAATTGACGATAAATAACTGAAAACTTATCATGTTTCAAAAATAATTAATATTTTGCTCTTAAATATTATATTTCATACGTTTTCACTGACTTTTTCACTGATATTTATTTTTTAAGGAAAACAATTAAAGGTTAGTATACAGAACTAAAACGTTTCATTTCCTTTATTTCTTCCACATTATTCATTAAATACAACATTTGATTGGTCTACAATCTAGATCATTTGTTTAACATCTAGGTCAAAACTGAGGTTATACGTCTATCGACGAAAAAATGCCAACTTATGCATTTATTATTGACTTACATTAAATCACTTTAATTTTAGATATGCAGTGAAACCATAGACAATGTAAAGCTAGTAGCATCATTAGGGAGAGAAGATACGTTTAAGGATAAATACAATGGAATCATATCATTAGTGACAAGGTAATACGACATTAAATTCTACTTACTAGTTGTGTTTGCTTTGCATGATAGGTTTACCCTTCTATACACATAACATTTACAGTTTAAACAATCGTTTTGGTAAAATGAAAAATTATTTTAACAGACTACTTTTAAACGGGTCGCTGTATAATTGTACACTACTTTTTAAAGGACCGCTGTGTGATTATACACTACTTTTTATGAGACCGCTGTATAATTTTTCAACCTTATTCAACAGACCGCTGTATAATTGTATACTACTTTTAACAGACCGCTTTATGATTGTACACCACTTTTAAACAGACCGCTGTATGATTGTACACTCCTTTTTAACGGCCCGCTGTACAATTGTACACTACTTTTTAACAGACCGCTGTATAATTGCACTCTACTTTTTAACGGACCGCTGTGTGATATTACACTACTTTTAAAACAGGTCAATGTATATCAACTTTCTTTTATTAACACACCACTGTATAATTGTCAAAATGAGATTGTACACTCATTCTTTTTTAACAGACTTCGATTTAATTGTACACTACTTTTTAACAGTCCGCTGTTTAATTGTTCACCACCTGTTTTTATTAAACAGACTTTTGTATAATTGTATACTACTTTTTAACAAACCGCTGTGTGATTATACACTACTTTTTAACAGACCGCTGTATGATTGTACGCTTCTTTTAAACAGGCCGCTGTGTGATTATACACTGCTGTTTAACAGACCGCTGTATGATTGTACATTACTTTTTAACAGACCGCTGTATGATTGTACACTACTTTTTAACAGACCGCTGTGTGATTATACACTACTTTTAACAGACCGCTGTGAGAATGTACACTAATTTTTAACAGACCTCCTGTATGAGTGTACACTACTTTTTAACAGACAACTGTATGATTGTACGCTACTTTTAAACAGGCCGCTGTGTGATTATACACTGCTGTTTAGCATACCGCTGTATGATTGTACACTACTTTTTAACAGACCGCTGTATAATTGTACACTACTTTTTAACAGAGCACTACATATGATTGTACACTACTTTTTAACAGAACGCTGTGTGATTGTACGCTATTTATTTTTAAACAGATTTATGCTTGATTGTACACTGTATTCACACATATCTCTGTTTGATTATACACTATTTTTTATTTAGACATCCGTTTAATCGAACACTATTTTTACACATGTGTTTATTGTATTTGTTATCCCAGTAAAGCACTAAAGAGGACGTTCCTGACCTCGGCGATACTCGGCTTCTCCTCGTCGATGCTGTTCTTCGCGTATGGTGTGTCGTTCACATACGGGTCCTACCTGATGCAGGAGGGTTTAATATCATATTACCTTGTCATAAGGTACTGCTATACACTTACATCATTAGCATATGAGTCGTCTCTCGAGAAAACCAACATTGCGTAAAGTGTCGACCCTGATCAGCCTAAGCATGCCGCGCAGGCTAACACGGACAGACTCTTTTCGCCTCTTGTGGATTTTTTGTTTCAGGAATCATTACTCTATCCCCATGAGACGGAATGTGTCGGCCCGGATCAGTCTGCGCGGACAGCGCAGGCTGATCTGGTCGATACATTACGCAGAGGCCATCATGTTGGTTTTCTCACGGGACGGCTCACATCATGTTCTTTTACCATATACGAAATTGAACAAGATCTGCGAACTCTGTAGACACAATAAGCCTGCTTATCCATGCATTCTTATCTTAAGAGTACGCAATTCGCTACCTATTTTTCTTTTCTTTTTATATTTTACTCTTTCTCACATACATTGCATGTGCAGAAGACGACTTTGGAAACATCAAGGCAAAATATAGAAAGTTCTATGAATAAAAGAATGACGATTGAAAAGTAGCTATAGGAAAGCCGGTTTTCAGAGAATTAAACATAACATCCATTTCGATCAGAAAGCATACTTGTTCAGTATTTTGTTAGCATTACCATTCTCTTATCATTTTTATAAATCTCCTGTGTGAAGTTAGTGAACAGATTAGAGGTGCAGACTTAAATTGATCTTCTCTGGTAACTGAATTCAGAATAACAGATTTATATTGATCTGGCATAACTTAGTTATGACTGAGAGTGAAACCTGTGGCCAATACGGGAAGTCTAGGGCTCTAACGGCACTGTGTCTTTACACAATCTGCTATGAGCCTTGTGTATCTGGTAGTGGGCGCGGCTTATGTATTGTTCGTTGTTATGATTATTTTTACGCCACTGTCAACAGTATTTCAATTAAATCACGGCGTTTCCGGGATAAAGTACCAGTTCTCCTGGTATTTCTCTTATCGTGAGACCATTGCAATGGTCGCTATGCTATCCCAGTAATACTGAGAGAAGATGAGGAATGCCAATGGCTCAGATATACATTGATTTATATCAGTATGTCTAGTTCAGATAAACATAACTCTATCCAACAGGGCAGACTAGCAGTGCGTTGAGTTATATGTTACGTTGCATTACTAAGCCAATTCATTTATTCAATTCCTAGATATATAAAATATAAATACAAAAGCCGTGTTGTCCGAAGAGGGTAACATTTTGATAGACGACAGATAGTAAGTCGATGTAATCGTTCATTTTTCAGAGTGTTTTCTACGATCATGTTTAGCGGAAGTCATATCGGACGAGTCAGTGCATCGGCAGGAGATTTCAGCAAGGCCAAACTGGCAGCTTCTAGACTGTTTTGCTTCATTGACAACGTGCCAAAAATAGACTCTAGCAGCGATGGTGGTGAGAAAAAGGTATTGCTTGACAATATAAAATATCCCCAGTAGCGGCGCGGTGTCCTTGAGCAAGGCACATTTCCTAGCCTAGTACTGGTGTGTTTACCCAGGGATCATGGTGGAGTGCCCTTGGGCAAGGCACATTTCCTAGCCTAGTACTTGTGTGTTTACCCAGGGCTCATGGTGGAGTGCCCTTGGGCAAGGCACATTTCCTAGCCTAGTACTTGTGTGTTTACCCAGGGCTCATGGTGGAGTGCCCATGGGAAAGGCTCATTTCCTAGCCTAGTACTGGTGTGTTTACCTAGGGATCATGGTGGAGTGCCCTTGGGCAAGGCACATTTCCTAGCCTAGTACTTGTGTGTTTACCCAGAGATCATATATAAGTGAACTGTTACCGTTACATAATTGAATTAATGTTGAATCACGGCGCAAAACCCCAATAAAAGAAAACAAAATAAAATTGTTCTACCTTTAATGTTATCATGATATGCATATAGGTCACAATACACCAAATAACTTCCTTCTTTGTTTCCATGTAAATCAACCAGCTTCGACCCTCGTTTGTCATATTTTCTAAGCGTTTCCCAGGTAGAACACCATATATCATTGAAAGGAGATACCCCTTACCTTTAAAATAATCCATAGAAAATGTGGGGTCATGCATTATGCAAGAAAGAACTCGCTCTGTGAAGATCGGGACCGTCCTATTAACCACAATCCAGCTAGGCTGAAAATGGGTTTCCACATCCTATACTTTCATTTTCACACAAGGTCAAAATACTTCAAATGATCAAATCAAACAGTTCCAGTTCATCCTCTACATATTTACAAAGAATGTACACCCATTGTCACATATCCAATGCAGTCTGGGCCAGATGTACAACCATTTCTAGGCAAACAAAGGTTTTTGTAGGGACACCGGTAGATCTACCTGGCCCGCGGATGTATTTAGCGTAATTTGACCTGTAGGCTTATCATGGTATGCATGTACATGCGCTTATGTCAAACTTAATCTTTTGTGTCGGTTATCTCCCGATGAGTTTAAGAGCGACGTTCTGCGAAAATCAACCGTAATGCATTTGCGACCACTGTAGATCCAGATCAGCCAGCAAATCCGCGCAGTCTCATCTGGAACGTATCTGTTCGTCAATTGGTCATAGAAGGATTTCAAGAAACTTCTCTGTTAAGTAGTATCTATTTGGATAATTTAGAGTGGATGCACGGGCAGGTCTTTTTCTACTGATGTAATAATTACGTGCGGTCATCATCGCACAGCACCACCCAAAACGATTGAAATACGTGTACGGCCTTGTATAATGGTAAGTCTAAGAGTAATATGGATTATTAATGATTGTGATGCTGCTGCTAGTAATCCCTATATCTCTTTCCATCAGGAAACGGTGCTGGGAATCATTTTATCACATGACAATGCTTGTATCCGATATAATATACCCATTACGTATTTCTTCATATGTAACGCGTGTAATATAACATGACCGAATCACTATTTTTGTATTCATCCGCGAATGTTTACAAAATGGCTGAGAACGTGTATCCGGTAAACACAAACGTCACGAAAGATGGACGAGGTAAAGGTACCATTATCGGTCATAATGTCAGATCCTATATATAGAAACAAAGAGAGACAATATTGCTCTAAACACGGAGACGGCACAAAACATAGCATATCTGTAAATAAGCCGTGTAATCCGATTGCGTTAAGTTGTCTGTTTTGACAAAAACATCAGAACTAATAATCTAATTCATGAAAATTGATGGTATACATCTAATACAGACCTAATCACCTTATGGTAATACGAGTAATTACTGTAGACCAACATATAAACGAGTAATTTCTCTTTTTTTCCAACAATGTTTTCGTAAACCGTCTACTGCAAAGATGGTGTCAAATACCATCTATATCAGGTAAACAGTTAAATATGTTATGTTGCAGGCCCAGATACAAGGTGATATAGGATTCCATGGTGTAGATTTTAACTACCCGTTTAGGACTGACGTACAAGTGTTGAATCAACTTTCATTCCATGCAAAAGCCGGTGAAACAATAGCTCTTGTTGGTGCAAGCGGCTGTGGGAAGTCAACAACGGTGGCATTGCTAGAACGGTTCTACGATCCATTGTCGGGTCATGTGGTAAGTAGTAAAAGCTTAACTGCTGCCCGATCATTGTATGTTGACTGATCTATTGTTGATATACAAATTACGTGTTTTGTTTCGTTATCAACTCCTGAATTAACAAAAATATTTTACTTACGGTAATACCACGCTGACACAAGTGCGCATATGCACCATATTTGATATTGTTAGATGGAGAAGTGCTACAAGAAATGTAATTATCAAACGTAAAGATGAGACTTAATTATGCACATGCTAAAGATCAAAAATGGATATTGCTTTATAGAAGTTTCTTCTCACACAATGTCACTGCTTTGCAAACAGGGATAAATCCACATCAGAATATGCGCAGAGCGCGAAACAATTGTAGTTTTATCTTGCTTCATGAAACTTGTATATTCTTGTCAATTGTCCCTGTTTACATAGGTATTTATATCACCCAATATTGTGTATTAAAACCATTAATCTATCTTTTTGACTGCTTTAATAACTGGTATATGCAAATGACTCCGTCTTGTTGCAGGAAATTCGTCATCAGCGTTTTTCTGGCAACTGTATATAACGATCTTTCTGCGTAATTCTTGAAAACAGCTTTTAAAAGAACAAACATAGTGTGGAGAAAATGCTATTTTGAAAATTGCTGTAGATTTTTTTTTTTTTTAAAAAAACCATCACAACAACAGTAAAAAGCAATTAAAGTATCTTTAACAGTTCATTACCACATGCAATTAATTATCAGATTTAAACATGCCCTTTATATAAAGGTACTGGAATAAGCCATGCCAATATATATTCTGGTAACGCTATGGGTCAACATTTTTGTGTATCATAAATATTGGTCAGGGAATGTAACTAATAGGGGTTCAATTGTATTCTTATCGCCAAAGGTCACACCAATTTAATTTATAACATATCTCGTGTCTCAGAAGACGGATAGTGCAATCTCCGGTATATGTGTGTACAAGTCTGTCTGATGTAATATAGTTCGCACGTGCCTCAGGTTCATATTACATGAGGCGTATGTGTAGATCCTAGTCATAATCAGTACGAGGGTTGGTTGTATTCTTAACATCATACTGCAACATATATAACACAACTGTTATAACAAGGTCGTAATGCGTCAGGCTTATTTGTAGATCATAGACATATCCAGTAAGACGGCTGTTTTCCTAACATACTGCAAAAAAAAAATAACATAACTGTTCTAATAATGTCGTAATGCATCTTACTTATTTGTAGTTAATAAATAGATTAACTCAGAAAAAGGACAATAGTCCTAACTGAACGCATACTTTTGTATGGTCCCATTCACTTTGGATTGAACAAAGTGATCATGACCGTTGATAAGGCAACGTCACCCTAAGAAGTCAGTCCAACGATGATTCACAGTTGTGTCCCTTGGAAAATGGTGGACGTGTTTTAGTTCTGTCTCAACAGTACACAGAAATTGTAAAGGAGCAATAACCTATAATACCACAAAACATATAACACAACTGGTGTAAGAAAATCGCATAACGTAACTTATCTTTATTTAACTATATCTGTAGACGATAGACGGGTTAGATACACGATCCATGCATCTCAAATGGTTGCGGTCTCAGATCGGATTTGTACAACAAGAGCCGGTATTGTTCGATTGCAGTATAGCCGATAACATCGCCTATGGCGTTAATGATAGGGAAGCCGGCATGGATGAAATCATTGCAGCGGCAAGATCCGCCAATATCCATTCTTTTATTGATGCATTGCCTATGGTAAGTTAGAATAACTACTTCAGCCGAAATATCAGCGTATGTTTCTGTTTTTTTCTAAACACCATCGTTAATATGATAAAACATGAGATTTGCGATGAATATTCAGACTAAATGGTAAACTGGGAAGATGGTAGTGTGGAGTACTGGTTCGAGAAAACCATGAAAATATCCCGTATTGTGAACTGGCCCCCTGTGATAAAACTGAAATACCGTTAGATCCAATCAATCAATCAATCATTTATCTATTTTTTTTATCTAATCACTGTATATACAATGTCATTGAATTACAGGGCTATGATACAAATGTAGGTAACAAAGGGACACAACTCAGTGGCGGACAGAAGCAGCGTATCGCCATAGCAAGAGCAATGATGTCTAACCCACGGATACTGCTGCTAGACGAGGCTACATCAGCATTAGATTCGAAAAGTGAACAGGTATCGTAATATCACTTTCTTACCCTTTTCAATGCTCTTTTTTTCGCTTTTCATTTGAAAGTGTTCATACATAATTCTAAGAATACACGACGAAAATGTTGAATTGAGCAGTCAATAGTACAAAGCCGGCTGACCTAATTCTAGGCTGGTAGCACATGGTTCACAAACGCAGTTCAAGCGGTTGAATGCTTAGAGAACCATGCTCAATGAAAATAAACCTACACGCGTGTATACAGGGGTTTACAACACTATCTGCTTGCACACCGATTATACAAGTATCTACTCAAGTTGGCCATTGTGCTTACGCTTATCGGTATACTGTGACCAACTCACTAACAATGTAAAGTCTGAGTTACAGACATAGACATTCATTACGTTTTGACATCACTAAATTATATTTAAAAAATACTGAACCTATGTTGATTAATAAATAAAGTAACATTTCAGAACAGTGAATGTTCAGATGTGCCTGTCAATCTGCTCCATCTGACCAGATCGACGCAAGTTGACAGTAACTTATAACAGCAAATATATGTACGTAGATCGTAACCAGAATGTGCGGATCTGGATGTGCACTTTTAAAATATGCTAACTTGTACGTTTTTCCATTGACGGGCTGCAATTTCCTGTAATTTTGCAATGAAGATACCATTGCCGTATTCTATTTTGTGTCTTGAATTATTAACGATTACACGTTTTTGCATAGATTGTCCAAGAAGCGCTGGATGTTGCACAGAAAGGACGGACATGCATTGTTATAGCTCATCGATTATCTACCATACAGAACGCCGACAAGATAGCCATTATCCATAAAGGTTCCGTGGTGGAAATGGGAAGTCACTCCGAACTGATAGCCAAAAAGGGAATTTATTATAAGTTCCTGAATTTACATAATTCAAAAGAGAAAGTGTAGAACTTGGTGAAATTGTGCAACAATATGTTTTTAATCTCTTCGATATGGCAGGCCGTCCAATAGGGAGTGGAGTTAAATCAGGCCAACGCAGTGTAAGCCATGCACTACGAAACCAGACCAAGCGCTTGTGTGACAAATGTTGACCAGATCAAACTTGGGCATCCCCGAGATGTTTGATTTGGCTATGAATATGAACTATTCGCCAATTAGTCACAGAAGTCTTTTCGAAAAACGAGTAACCACTATTGCGCCGCATTTTGTTCTGATGGCCTATGTGCAAGTAGATACATGTATTAATATACACTTGTAATGAAAACGACATGGCTGCTTTTCCAGAAGCAAGTCGATTTCTATTTACGCTGACAGTATTGCTTGACAATATTGATCTGATCCTGACATGTATGAGGATCCATATTGTGGACTTTGCGTAAAGTATCGACCCCGATCAGCCTAAGCATGCAGCACAGGCTGATCCGGGAAGACATTTTTCGCCTCCTATGGATTTTCTGTATCAGGAATCATTACTCTACACATCTATCCCCCTGAAACGGAATGTGTTGGCCCGAATTAGCCTGCACGGACTGCGCAGGCTTATCTGAGTCGTTATTTTACGCAGAGTCCATAATGTTGGTTTTCTCCTTGGAAAGGCTTATATGTACGAAATTAATTTATTATTGTATTATAAGAGATTTTAATCAAATATACCATGTGTTGACATTTTAGACAAATGATTTATACATGAGCCCGTTCATTGGGTGGAAAGGTACACGTTGGCTTTGTAATCAGTGTAATTCCAGATCAGCCTTGTATCCGCCCACGGGTTCATCTAAAACACTGCTCGAGTATTACTTAATACTATAAGCTTGTTAGAAGATTTTATTTTATCACATAAATACCCTTATTTTCAAGTTGAGAACAAATCACGGAACAACGATATCCAACATGTGTGATATCAAAAACACGTCATACACGCGACTACTGATAACGTCATTTTGACCTTTATCTTTATTATGTTTATTGTTAAGTTGTTAAATTTTACACATTGAAAAATGCAATAATACGTTATTTTGAATAAATAACGAGTCCTAATTGTTTAAAACATTGTTGTTTTTTTCTTCTTATTCAAAAATGATGAGGACTACTTTTTTATGCGGTGAATCACAAGTTCTTATGAAGAATATGTTATTCGGTCTTTGCTTTGATGTTGTCAATATTTTTCATTAAAACACACTGTTTAGGTGATAAAAAGAATCCATCACTCGTTTTACTTTGGAGAAGATTTCTTAAATTCGTCTCGAAAAAGAGAGTTATTAACCTCGCCAAGAGGCTCGGTTAATAACCGTCTTTTTCTAGACTCATTTAAGAAATCTTGATCTCCAAAGAAAACTCATGATGGATCCTATATATACCTCACTTTTGTCAACAATGGTAAAATCCCATTACCCGAAAAAGAGATATTTTGACTATCAGAAACATTTTCAACCTTTTTGACACGTGACCAAGCGAAAATTAACTGTCAGGTCATGTGACCGCAGTGATATTTTGAATGTCATATAAGGGCAAATAACTGCTTCAATATTTTAGCTTAATCATGACGTGATTGCCTCCCTTATACACATACAGCAGTGACGTCATACAGCATACAGCAGTGACGTCACTTAATTGTGTTCGGTATAATAAAATAAATATCATATGGCAGCATGTGTGACATTGATATCAACCCTCGAAACAGAATGTCACCCTCGGCTTACGCTTCGGGTGACAATCTGCTCTCGGGTTGACACTATCAATGTCACACATGCTGCCATATGATATTTATATAATGTCAATGTGTGTAGATTTTGATAGGACGGAGGAGTATATGGACATGCTGATCTGAATCTACAGTCTTTAGAAACTCCAACTTGTACATTTCCTCATGAACGGGCTCACATTTGTGGTGACAAGGGATAGGATGAGATTGACAGTGTTAAGAGTACTGAAGTGTGTTTGTAGTCTGTGTCACGTCACTCTCAACAGTATGTTAGTTATATCACTGCGTACAGTGTTAACAGTACTGACGTTTGTTTGTCAGATATCAGACATCAGACAGATGTCAGACTGTATACAGTTATATAGTTTGATATTGGTATGCACTATTGTATATGTTTGGTATGCACTATTGTGTTTGTTTTTATTGTCGGAAAAGTTGTTTAATATTTATAATTTATTTTATCTTTGCTTCTTGTAAAGGGATTACGTTTCTAAAAGTGTAAATACTTGTTTGTAACTTACTAAAAAAAAAAAATGTATATATGTGCACGAGTACGCTTTCAATGTCAATTGTGGGATATGGATATGTGGTGTATACCGATATCAGAATGTATACAGTTATATAGTTTGATATTGGTGTGCACTATTGTATTTGTTTGGTATGCACTATTGTATTTGTTTGGTATGGACTGCTGTATTTGTTTTTATTGTCGGAAAAGTTGTTTAATATTTATAATTTATTTTATCTTTGCTTCTTGTAAAGGGAATACGTTTTGAAAATTGTAAATACATGTACTTGTTTGTAACTTACTATAGGCAAATGTGCCTGAATGTAATAACATGTATTGTATTGTATTGTATTGTTTGTAGCGTGTGTCACGCCACTTTCGACAGTATTTTTAGTTATATCACTCTGAGGACTAGATAAAGGGGAGTAAACTGCTCTTCTTCCAACAATATCTCTCTTATAACTCAACCAAACCCTATGTTGTGGGTACTCAAAAGAATCGTCTTACTGAGGATTTGGGTATGTGAAATACTCGTCTTAGCTAGAGCTCTGATCATTGCGCACTGGGTTAACTACCAGTACTATTGGTAATCATGACATCAGGGCATCAGTTGTAATGTTATCCCCGCAACCCAGAGAGCCATGGAGGGAAACCACTTCTTCCATTTTAAAATATTTAACTATATACACCACATGATAGAAGTATTAACTATTAATTATTTACAACAGCATTACAAAATGGAGTTATTTTAGTATTAAACTGATACAGAGTTGAAATCATAGTGAGAAAGTGAGAGAATGAGAAACTCGTTTTGAGCAGTTTGTTTTTTTAACCGTTATATTTTAAAATGCGTCCCGTCACACGCACCCCGACTTTCTGAGGTTTGGTACTAAATGGCAATAACATACAAAGTGCTTACTTGCATATGCCTTAATTAAGTATTATGGTAATTTCAACAGTTAATTACTCAAATCTCTTTTACTGTATTAATTCACCCAATTACTGAACATTAAGATTCAGTTCAAGTTCAGAAAGGTCTTTGTTTTTGTTGATGTTTATAGCATTTTAGATTGTTAATGAATATATCTCTGAAATGTTTAAATATATGGACTGTTTATAGTTTAAGTGTATGGTTACATATGTTTTAATTATTAATGATGTTCAATTAAAACACAATGGTGCTCTTTCGTTTATTTTTGTTTGTTAGTACTATCTGTTATGCAAAACGACAGTGGGACAAACCACGTGGTTTTGTCGGGTTGGGTAGATCCGGATTTGTCGGGTTGTGTAGATGCGGATCTGACTATTAGCGCAGTCGGATCTGGGTCTAGACTGTTCGCTTTTAAGTTTAGTACACTTTAAAGAAGTCTCTAACATGCAGTGCATAATTAGTTCAATTAGCACTATGTGCACAGTGTGCAAAGTGATTGTTCTGTGCACGTGTCAAAACGGTTGTAACTAAAAACCTATTTTGAAAACCTTGTTTTAGGGGCAATTTTGACTCCTTTATAAACAATACAAATTAATTTAGGTGCCTTTGCTCAGAACTTGCAATGGCACTTAAATTTCCCTTTTTTACCAAGAAAAATGATTTTATGGCGGTTGATTAACCTTGGTAGAAACATACCAATTTTAGTTACAACAGTTTCACGCCAAGCCCTCGATATACTCATTATAATTCCGTGTTCAGAAATGAACATGAACACTTTGAACTCCAAATAAGACTTCTCATCGGTCAAGTATAAGCATTAATTAGCTTCTGAGAAATCGGATACTTGAGCACACATTCTGAACACAGATTTAACTTTTAATAGTTTTTGGAGTCATAACTCGGACATATTCTTCCGATTGTGTCCAGACAACATATTTTGATTCCTAGCATCTATTATTAAAGCACATATATACGATTGAATTAGGTAGGTTGGATATTTGAATAAACCATAAACGATACAATAAAAAAGGTGAAGCGCAAATCTATTATTGAAAATCTAAAAAAAATAAGTGTAACTACGTGAAGATAATATGACGTCGACGTTATTTAAACATAAAGGTTAAAGGTAACTTTGTTTTCAACGTCGAATTAAAAAATATCAATTCGATAAATCTACGTCAAAACGTTTCGAGTCAAACATATTCAAAATTCAGATAGGTTAATAAAACCACTTTTTGAAAAAAACACTTCTGAAATGAACCGTTGAAGTTGAAAATATACGACGTTATAGACATGGAAAATCGCTATATCGTTAAATCCTAACGCGTTGTGTGAATTACATGATTGGAAAATATGATTCAACGTAAGGACTATATTTCACCTAATAAAGGAAAGTTAAATAATGAAAATTGGTATTCACAATTCGGACATTATACCCGTTATATGAACAGGACACGTATAATTAACTTGACTTAAGGACGCCATTTTGACGCCATTTGACGTCAATATTGCGTGTATTCATTCAATATGTATCTTGACGTTTGAAAGCCTAGATGTCAGTGATCTTGTATGCCAAGTTTGAAAGATATTGGATAATTTTAACAGTTTCTCGTTAAAGGTGTGGAACTGCTTATTTTATTTATATGCGGTAGCTGAGTCGGTAGCGACGCGGGCTGTCAATCCAGGGGTTGTGAGTTCGAATCCCGGCTCGGCCAACTTTCTTTCCGACGATTGACAAAATCGAGTGATGACTGAAATTTCGCTAGTTTCATTTCATTTTTGGAAAAGCAGCCAGTTGCTTGGGAAGATTGTTGTGTGGAGTACTGGTGTGAGAAAACCAGGAAATACATGAGTAGGTGAACTGGCCGCCGTGATATAACTGACAAATTGTTAAAAACGGCGTTAAACCCCAATCAATCAATCACTATTATGGTTCTGGTTTTGGACCTGTTTAGCTCTGCTCGAAAATTAATGAAAAATCATTTTATTTTAAGGTACAAGACTTTAAAGACACTTTCAAAACAGAGGTAAGTTTTCAAGCATAGGATTATCTAAATGTTATTACATGCTATAATTACGTGAGCAAGCACATCACACTTTTCTCAAATGTTATCTTTCAGATCATGCATACTCCTGTATTTTATCACATGTTTAACTTTGATTATTGCATATATCTTTCGGCGATAGCTGTCTTAACCTCAGTTTTGACCTAGATGTATAAACAAATGATCTAGATTGTAGACCAATCAAATGTTGTATTTAATTAATAAATAAATAAAGGACATTTAATGTTTTGATTGGTTTGCCTGCGTTTCTTTTATGCCGATATCAACAGTATCTATGTTTCCTGGGTAATCCATAGGTCTTATATGCAAATTAGATGCAGTATTTTAGCCAATGAACGAAATCTCATTCAAACTCAATGTGATGCATGATCACCGGGTAGTTTGTATCAGTTAAGAGTTGGTTTGTGTGTGATACATGGCGAGAGGCGTGGCTGGCTTAAACTACGATCTCGCATCGATGAATTTACCAGTACTGCTGGTAAGATTATCCTGAACTCCAGCGCATCAGTCATATATACAATGCTGTACCAACAATCTTGAGCGCAAAGGAGGGATGTCACCACCTCTAATTTTACAGTTGTTGGTATGACCCGACCGCGGACCAAAGCCTGGTCTCCCACTTTATAGATGCGGACTCCATTACCACTACACCAACGAGGCAGTGTATTTATTTGTAATCAGCTTTTACAAAGTCTGCATATCTCAATTCAACATAAGTATTGACCATATCATTATTCAAGACAACTGCTGTCATCGAATAGCCTTCAATGCGAAAGGGTGCAAGTTGGCATTTCTTAACAGCGCAGGTTCAGATAATCCTATCTGCTCAGCGTTATCAGAATTTAAAAGGGGTGACAGAAGCAATCCTACACTCTAGATTTTCATCAGACTGTTAGAGTGTACAGGTTGATCTGGATCTACAATGTACACAACTGCCAGCTTGTACCTTTTTGCACGGAACATCTCAAATATATAATAATATTATGTAGAGCGTGCACATCGGGTGAGGGTGATCGCGGGTTTGATCCCCGGTCGGGTCATACGAAATACTTTAAAAATGGTAGTAATCACAGTAGTTCCCTCCTTGGCGCTCAGGGCTGTGAGGTTAACATTACGAATGTCTCGATCGTGTCAGAATAAATGGGACAAATGTACTCGAAACTTACCCAGGAAACGCCGTGGTATAACTGAAATATTGTTAAAAGAGGCGTAAAGCACCATATAAACAAAGAAATTCTCGCAGGTAAGGTTTTATTCTCAGGGTATGATTTTCTTCTTTTCGAATTTTTACTATTTTGAAACTATTCACGATGAAAGTTTAGGCAATGTAGAGCCACATTTGATCCCGTCAACGGGAAAAAGGTACATATGTCCTTTTCTGAGCTGTGTAGATCCAGATCAGTTTGTGCATCCGAAGAGTCTTATCAAGATTTAAACGGTTCTCATTCGATTTAAATAAGTTGTTAATATGTTGTTTTTGAGGCCACTTTCAACTATGTTATTGTCATATCACGGCATTTCCTGATTAAATTATCAGTATCACTGGTCTATTAATCCTGACACCAGCGAGTCAGTCGTAATGCCTGCACATAACTCCACAATCCTGAGCTCAAAGGAAGGAAATCCAGTTTAACCATTTGTAAACATTTGGTATGACCCGGCCGGGGATTGAATCCACATCTTTTCAATTTGCGTAGATTCTGGCGGAGCAGATGGATAGGTTGATATGAACGTAAACTTTAAAAAAAAAATGCAAACTTATACATTGATCGTAATACATTCCTTGAAGGTATCACAATCATTTCAGATATGCAGTGAAACCAAGCTATATCATTATGAAGGGAAGAAATACAATGGAATAATCTCATTAGTGCAAGGTATTAACGATATGAAATTCTACTTACTCTCTGTGTTTGCTTTGCATTTTAGGTTTACTCTTCCAAAATGTAGAAGACGTTTGTTGTATCTACAGAAGACGAATTAAAGAAAAAAACATATTGGTAAAATAATAAATTAGTGTATGATTGTAGACTACTTTTTAACATACCGCTGTATGATTGTAGACTTCTTTTTAACATACCGCTGTATGATTGTACCCACCTTTTTAAACATACCGCTGTATGATTGTACACCATTATTTAACGGAACACTGTATATTTAATATGACAATAAATGAAAGATTGACGGGGTGGGGAGAAATTGACAGCACTTAATCCAGAATGGTTTTGAGCCAGTGAAGCCTAAAGCACATCTGTAAACCCTTTCCAACCTTTATACACATTTTGATGTATCTGCAGCAGGCGACTCTTGAATACAATGTTGCAAAAGTTGCAGTCAGGGATTTTATTTTTGGAAAAGAAACTACATAACACTATATTCTGAGAGAAAAGGGGAATTTGGATGAATATCAACAAAATAATCTATGAAGGCTTATGCAGATGAATACAAATGCAAGTAAGAAATAGTTTGGCATCTGCTTAAAAGCACATAGTCAAGTTTGATAAAAGAATATTCTGAGATATCTATATATTGCTTCAGACAATCTTTGAGCCCAGACTGTGACCTTGACCTTTGGAGTAGGTGGCTGGGGGATGTGCATGACACATCATCTTGTTATGGAGAAATGTGGGCCAGACAAGGTAGTCTTATCAAACAGTACTCATTTTGACCTTTGACCTCTATGTGGGACCTTGACATTTGAGGTACAGGCCTGGGTCTTGTGCGCGACACGCCGCCTCATCATGGTGAACGTTTGTGACAAGTTTCTTTGAAATCCTATGTTGCATGGTTGAGATGCGGGCCGGACAAGGTAATCCTATAAAACAGTACTCATTTTGACCTTTGACCCCTAAGTGTAACCTTGACTTTTTAGGTTCAGGCCTGGGTCTTGTGTGCGACACGACGCCTCATCTAGGTGAACGTTTGTGCCAAGTTTCTTTCAAATCCTATGATGCATTGTTAAGTTGCTGGCCAGAGAAGGTTATATGGGATTGACAGACAGACAGACGGAATCAACCAAACCTTTAGTCCCCAAACCGATCTTCGACCGGTAGGGGACTAATAACATAAGTATATTAGTATATGCAGACTACATGTAACAGCAATCAGAACTATTTCTAACATAGCAGAAACTGTAAGAATCACTGTCATAAATTGCAATAAATCACAATGATTGACTGTTTGTACTAGACAATAATTTTAAAATGTTCTCCCTGCGTCAAACAGTGTTTAATTTTACCCTTCAAAGCATAACCAATCTGTTTGAGGTATATGAAGTACATGACTTTCACAAACATATTGAATAAATAAAAAAATGTTCTTTTTGAAAACATAGTGACAAGACGAGCAATTTCTCCTTTTGTCACAATGTTTTCCAAAGTCATCTGCCGCAGAATTGTCTTATGAGAGAAAGGGTTAATGAGCAATTTCTCCTTTAAACTGGTTCCAAATTAACTTTAATTTTTGTTAACATGTGTTTACCTGATTATGTCCTAGAATGTAATAGGTTAACTTTGTATTTCATTATATTTTTCTAAGACACTACCATGGCAAATTAACAACATTAATCAGTAATGAATGATTACAATGTACTGCCAGGGAAAAAAAATGTATGAAATAAACCCTTTCCCACATACATCAAATCTGCAGCAGACCACTTTGAAAAGTATTAAGTGACAAAAACCTGAAAAATCTCCATTAAAGATAATTATACCATTGGCCACAAGGTTTTCGAAAGTCATCTTCTGCTATTCCATTTGACGCCTGCAGGTGGGAATTGGTTAAATATCAAAGGAATTATCAAAAATGTTATATTTAAATCTGTTGATCTTTTATCTACACATCCTTTTACCTTCTTCGTTTGACCTGTAGTATCAATACTATTAGGTATGCATGGCTATTCAGTATTGCAATAACCCCCTCTCCTTGTTTTGTTACATGAACTTTTCTCTAACACATCTCGAAAAATGTGTCTATGTCCATTTCATCTGTTAGAAGTGGTATTAACAAATCTTCAGACACAGAGCAATGATTACCTGTGTCATTCAACAGTAAGACCTTTTTATCATCCTCACTGTCAGACCCCTACAACTGTCATGGTCATATTTTCCAGTAGGCATATCTTTTTTCTGAAACATAAAGTAAATTTATTACTTATTTAACATTTTCATTTTAGAACATTAACCCTTACCAACTTTCAGTTCCATTTGATACATCTGATCAGCAGGTTATGTCTTTTGAAGACATAGTTGCAAACACAGAAATTGCTTATAAAAAAACAAGCAATCTCCTTTTGCCATAATGCTTTCAATTCAATTCAATTCAATTCAATCATATTTCTTTAAAACATTCATCTGCTTCAGAATGTTTGTATTTGAGAGAAGTACAGTTAAGTGAAATGAAAGTTATTCAATATCATCTTCTGCACATATGTTGTATGTGTGAATGCATAATATTCCTATCATTAGCATATTATGTTTGCATTATACAAGTTTGAACAATAATTAAAGCACAATTTTCTTCTTGTACAGACAGTGTCCTTGACTTGATCAACCTTTGATTAAATCAACAACAGCAAACAGCCAGACTACAAAAAGTCAATGATTGCAAGAAATCACCATCAGCCTTCCATATGGGTGACATATCAAAAACTGTTCGGGTTTCAATATAAAATGTTCAATGAATCGACTGTTATTTTACCCTTTCCAATATACAACCTTATCTGCATTAGATGACTTTACTATACATCTAGGAAAAAACACAATAAAGCTGTTTAAACTTTAATATATTCTTTCTAAAATGGCCCTGATTCTGTCACCTGAGTAATGCAATAAGATTGCAAATGCAAAACACATGACACAGTCTCAAACTGCTGAAATAAATCACTAAGACCAATATATCGTTAACCCTTTTCCCCATATAGACGCTTTCCGATGCCTCTGCTGAAACAAATCACTATACCAAGATAACGTTAACCCTTTCCCTCATATAGACGCTTTCCGATGCCTCTGCAACAGAAATAATTTTGAAAAATAAGAGATGTTTTCAATTAAATTCAATTACTGTACTTGCATTTAAAGGGAGAAACCATTTATTTTATTTTGGATATGTTGTCAAAATCGTCTGCTGCAGATTTGTCCTATGTAAAAGTATTTAAGACAAACATTCTAATGAAGTTTCAACATGCTCAAGATAAAAATGTGACATCCAGAGTGATAACACGATTTTATTTAATTTGACCTAGCGAACCTAGTTGTTGACCTGATATGGCCCAGCTTCGAACTTGTCCAAGATTTGATGGAGATAATGTACTGATAAATTTCATGAAGATCGGATTCAAAATTCACACAAAAAATACATATATAGCAAACTAGTGTGTGATCTTTGTAAAATATAACACGAAGAAAGGTCTATGGCCGAACAGTTGAATAAAATAGTGTATAGAACTAATATAACTTTTAAACATATTCACTATTTTCAACGATTTGTGTCACCTTCAGTATTTAAAAAGCAGTTTAATGTTGAAAATGAGTCAAAGATTTGGGTTGAAACGTCCATTGGTTCTGTTTTTAGGGACGAAATACAAAGACATATTTGTAGTAGAAAGAGGATGATCAACATGGTCAATATTATGGGCCGATTCGGGCAAGGTTTGCTCTGTCGAATAATCAGCGTCGCTAAGGTCTACGTTGTCTCCGTATTGATAACTGAAGCCGGACCATTTTGAGATTGAACAAAATCAAGCAATGTTTTCTGTTTCGGTTGGACGCCTTTTTGAAACGCTTGACGTAGAACTTTCCATTACGCAACATGGTTTGTTTTTAATTTTAAGATCAGGGTAGTTAATTTTAAAACGAGCCGAAATCATTAGATAAGGCGTCTTATCATTGGCTGTAAATAGAGAATGTATCCAGTCTGAATCGAGGTTTTAATGAAAGCGAATGACTCATATGACAAAAACCGAAACAACCGAATAAATCTGATGGTTCGAGTGTCAGAAAAGTTACGATTGGATTGTTTAATCTACCGTATAAAAAGGAAATTCACAAATACAAGCGTTCGTTTTATTCGTTCGTTATGTGAATTTTGTATTTCATTTGTGATTTCTTTTCCGCAATATTGTGAAAAAATATGGGTTTTTCAAATTGTGAAGTAGCCGAAGATCGGCCTCTAGTAAGCGCTGAACGGAAACTGACTTTTTCAAAAGAATTACACACCGATTGAAACGAGCAATCCTAATT
>JASEVX010000015.1:21822008-21844508 GCA_031761405.1 Serripes groenlandicus | reverse complement strand
TATTTGTTGTAGATTTGTTGTATGTTGGGAAAGGGTTAAGGCGTTTCGAATCTTATCCTGGGGGAGAGGTTATGACAATAAGACAATATGAACTAAACAGTCTGTATACAGTCCTGCCAAGTTATTAAAACAATAGAATTGATTTCATATCAATAATATATTTTGATTTGTATTCCAATGAAGAATCCCTGTTTTCATGATTTATATTAATGAACCTCTTTATGCCTTTATTGGAGAGCAGAGACATGTCGCAGATTTATTGTATTATTTGGTATTTAATCAGACGACTTTTGGAAACATTGTGGCATAAGGAAAAATTACTCGTGATGATATTTTTCCATTATAAATGTTTTCAAAAATTGTAATACTGCAAAGGCACTCAAAGTTGTCTGTAGGAGGAAAAGAGATTAGCCCTTTCTATTCCGACGCACTACAAATCTGCAGCAGACAACCTTGAAAACATCTGATTCAACTATGAAAACGTTTTATAATTGAAAGAACAATAAATGAAAACAGTTGAAAACGTTGTGGCAAAAGGAGAAATTGCTCATTATTAGTGAGTTCTCCTTTTGCCACAATGTTTTCATTATTTGACTGCTGTAAGAGTCGTCTATATGAGGGAAAGGGTTCAAATCTGTTACGTTTCTTCAGTCCTTTAAACATTATATCTGTTAACTTTATATGGTTGGTCAAAACAATTTGAAGAATGAGGGATTATTGAGTGCAGATCAACATTTGAATCTATTTCTTCTTCAAAGACAACTGTACAGTTCCTATCTTCATAAATAATTTGAAACAAAACACCTGTAGATCTGCATGTATATTAGAAAACCAAATGATGTTTCTGTCAAATTATTATATATTTATTTAACCCTTTCCCACACGTAGACGCTTCCTGACACCTTTGCAGCAGACCTCTAGATAAGGAGCGTTTTGCTTTTTCTAAAATCTATCTTTTTTTTTTCGCTAACCCTATGTTGTTGGTGCTCAAAAGAATCGTCTCAATGAGATGATTGTTTTGAGTACGTACAACATAGGATTTGATTGGATAATAAGAAATATAATGTAGGGGAAAAGAGCTGTTAACCCCAATGCAAGTTTAGGTGCCATTGTTCAGAAAGAGCAATGGCACTTAGATTTCCATTGTTTACCAAGACAATTGATTTAACGCTTAAAAATACTTTATGGCGACGTGATTTAGCTTGGTAACAAAAATACCAATTTTAGTTACAACCGTTTCACACCAAGTCCTCGATATACTCATTATAAAATTAAATGACATTGTAGATATGCAATCTAGTCGTAACATCTTTAATTCTAAACCGAAACCCACCAAAGGTCGGTTGCCGTATGTCATGTCCCTTTATAAGAGTTGTCAATACGAAAACCATTAATACACTGACTATAACACTCTGAAAACGTTCTCCGTGTTCAGAAATGAACTCTTTACACTCCAAAAAAGACTTCTTATCGGTCAAGTATAAGCATTAATTTGCTTCTAAAAAATCGGATACTTGACAACAAATTATATACATTCTATAGTTATAGAGCTATGACTTAGAACAGATTAATCACAGCAGCCAGTTCAGCTTACGTATGTTTTCTCGCTTTTTCATACCTGTACCCTACAAACGATTTCCCCCAAGAACTTGGCTACCTTCTCACATAAACTACTGATGAAATTGTCAAAAGACGAACGTCGCAATTCACAATGCCTTTATCAATCATCCGAACGAATGCATAACCGAGCATCGACCTCACTACTCCTGGATTGATAGCCACAGCTAAGCTATCGGGGCTTGACAGACAACTATTGTGGAAAAAGGAAGAAATGACTCAATAGGAGCAGTTTTAACTTTGTATCAAAATTAAGCATCCTATTTGATTAGAGTGTACATGCTTTATTCAAAGGTTTTCAAAGCTGAAGACTCATAAAGGTCATGTACATGTACCATTATAGATAAATGGGAAAAAGCACTTGGTATTTTACCTTTCTGTTAAGGGGTTGAAAGTCATGAAATCTAAGGCCAAAACCCAGAGTTATGCATAGTGAATCCCAGAGTTATGCATAGTGAATCAACATGCTTCGATTTAAAATGAATTCGGATATTTATGGACTAATCTTTACTGAGTATAAATACAGGAGAAACGAACAGTATGAACCAATATTTGACTGCACACATGCCGAGGGCTTGGCGTGAAACGGTTGTATCTAAAATTGGTATTTTTTTTACTAAGGTTCATCACCTCACCATAACGTGTCTATAAGTGTTAAATCTTTTTTCTTGGTAAACAATGGAAATTTAGGTGCCATTGCTCGTTCTGAGCAATGGCACCTAAATTTGCATTGTTTACAAAGGGGTCAAAATTGCCCCTAAACCAGGGTTTTCAAAATAGGTATTTAGTTACAACCGTTTCACGCCAAGCCCTCGATGCGTGCAATACAATCTGAACATTTAGATTGTACCACCTATACGAGTCGCTGGTTTTGAGAGGCCTCAATGAAACGACGTACAGTGAAGACTTATATGAATATGTGCACCAACACAGTCTAACCAGGGTCTTCACTTTCCGTCTACATGCATGTTAGTCAAAGGTGTATCTTTTGGCAATAGCATTAAAGCTTTAGCCCAATTAAGTTTACCATAATTTGCCTTCATATGATCCCGTTACGGAGAGTCCAACATGATAGATGTGATTCAATTCATGTGTTTAGCCATACAAACATTGTAGAAGCCCCCAAAGGCCGGTTAAGGTCAAGGCCTTAGACCGAAATCACAAGTGTGAGAATGGGTGCCACCAAAGACTGTGAATGTTTGTGTGCTTGTGACAAAGCCACGTACTTACAGTTAAGAACATTTAAATTGACAAATTAACCGTTAACGCTCCGCTCCGTTCCGTTCAGTTCTGCCCCGCTCGCGTTCCACTCCGCTCTTAAATCATTGTGGTTCAAATGATTGTGATTGCTTTTTTTTCAGTTCCGTTCAAATTGATCGCTTTTTTACGCTCACTGGGAACGCTTTTTCCGATCAAAAGTAGTTTCGTAAAATAATTATTGAGTAAATTGAGCGAAGCTTTCATGTGATGGGATTTTTTCATTCATTATGATTGTTTCGTTCAGAGCGCAAAATTCCGTTCCGCTCTTAAAGCGTTCCAACTTCGTTCCAATCAAGCTCACAATCCAATCACGTTCCGCTCAGATTGTCAATTTCATGATGTTCTGAACTGTATGTAAGCATAGTTGTGTAATAGAGTTTGGCATTTTTCAACAGTATTTCAGTTATATCCCATGATGCTAAAAAAAAGGGGGCACTCCCTTATGAGCTGTTCCATGAGAAAACCAACAATATGGACTCTGCGTAATGTATCGGCCCAGATCAGCCTGCGCTACCCAAATCTACAGGTGGTGAAAAGTGTCTGTCCTGGTTAGCCTACGCGTCATGTTAAGGCTGAGCCGGGTCGATACTTTTGGCATAGTCCAAAATGTTGGTTTTCTCGTGGGACGGCATATATATCAGACGAATAAGCCTTTAATGTTACAGATATAGACAACACTTATCTCCACGTCCTCGTCTGAACTCTCTGATGGAATCAATTTTCATTTATTTGTTGTATCTAACTTAATATTACAATGTCGACTTTGCACGCTGCCGAACGATTTTTTAAAAACATTGTTGAGCTAGTGAGCCCCTTTCTACACACGTTTTGAACAGTTTGAACATTATACGTTCTACTTCCCCGATATAGTCATTATTCGACAGCTTCGACGTTTAATGAACACTATATCGAGGGCTTGGGGTGAAAAGGTTGTAACTAAAATCGATATTTTTTTTAAAAAGGTTAATCACCTCGCCATAAAGTCTTTATAAGCGTTAAATCATTTTTCTTGGTAAACAATTGAAATTTAGGTGCCATTGCTCGTTCAGAGCAATGGCACCTAAATTTGCATTGTTTACAAAGGGGTCAAAATTGCCCCATAAACTAGGGTTTTCAAAATAGGTTTTTAGTTACAACCGTTTCACACCAAGCCCTCGATATAGTACCGTTAAACGTGAAGCCCAAAATACGTTCAAGTAGAAGGAGGTCGGATTTCATGGACAAGTACTGAGATATACTCGGCTAAAAAAGCCTCGGTTCTGTATTGGTATAGCGTCCGCTTCGGGTGCGAGAGGTCGTGGGTTCGATCGTACCGAATGCTTTTGAAACGGTAGTAATGGCTGCCCTCATTGGCGTTAGCGTTCAAGGGTTAGCATTACGCCTGACTGGATGGTGTCAGGATAAATGGACCAGTAATACTGATAACTTACCCTGGAAATGCCGTGATATAACTGAAACAGTGTTGAAAGCGGCGTAAATCACCAACACAATCAATCAATCAATCAATCAATCAATCAGTGTTAATTGAACTAATGGAAGAATACCCTTAACATATCATATGAGTTAAATGGTTAAGCCGCGAAGCGAATATACAGCGCAGGTTATAATTTACTATACACGGTTCGTTGAATCCTATTTTCTTGTTTCGGTCTTATCGCGTTTTTTAACCCGTTCCCTCATAAAGACGCTTTCGGACGACTCTGTAGCAGACGGCTTTTTGAAAACATAGTGACAAAAGAAAAAAATGGTCAAAACGAGCAATTTCTCCTTTTGCCACAATGTTTTCCACTTTTAGTCATAGGTTATCCATTCAATTATAGAGATTTTCTATATTTTGATATAATATGTTAAAAGTCGTCTGCTGCAGAATTGTCGTATGAGGGAAAGGGTTAGTGCTATGTTAGTCCATGGGAAAGGTACAGCTTTGCACTTCTGCACCGTGTAGTTTCAGAACCATTCCATCTAATCAGAAGCTACACACGACGACATACTCTTTTAACAAGCTTATGTAAGTAATATGTGAAGAGTTCCAAAATGGCGGAGGGTGGCAATTCTTGATGTTTAAATAATCCTAAAATACGAACCTCTGAGTTCAGTTATCAGTGATGTTTTTATTTGTAAGGCAGATACATAAGGATTTGTTAAATTGGGCCTTGCAAATAATTACAATCCGTAATTAAGACAAGAAAACGAGCTTTCTGGTGTCGATAATGAAATAAGTGGATTCAACACGGAGGCTTCCATTTTAAATATTGACTCCAGAGTGGAGATGTGCGTTCACGAGAACCAAGTATCTGCGCAGGCGCCATCGATACACGTGCCCCCTGACCCTACCGTCATGAATTTAGCCAATAATGTCAATATATAGTCAAATGCTATTTTTATATTTTAAACGAGACTGGCACCTGTGGTTTAAATACCATGGTTGCGAAAGTCATTATACCAGAGACGTGTTTATATGTCTCTGATGATACACATGGGTACAATCGTTGAAAATGTGGAAAACTCAAAATAAACCATTCAATAAATCAATTTATCATGCAGTTATATTTGGGTATACCCTACGTATTGGTTAAATAGTGTATTTATAATGGAAACTAAAATTGTCCATTCATAGTCGATGTCGGTAATAAGGCACTACAAGGTTTTTTATCTGTAAGTGAAAGGAAAACTTGGAAACTTGGAAAACTATGTTGGTCAAACACAATCTGATAACGCAAAACCTTAACCATAGGATGGTGTCGTTTTAAAATGCGATTATGTTCGTTTATAGTATGAACTTCACCCTTAACATAGTATACGCACATTCAATCGGCTCTTTATCTCGACTAAGCGAGCTTATTCAGAGCTTTTGAGATATATATTTATTATGGTCAATACACACGCACAAACACATCAATAATGGTGGTAAACGTTTCCAAGATACTTAACTCTTTCCCACACTTATACTAAATCTGCAGCCGATGACGTTGCAAAAAACACCGGCAAACTCTTTTAAATTGTTGAAAATATTATGGCAAAAGGACATATTGCTCATTAAATGAAATTTCTCCTTTTGTCGTAATCCTTTCAAAAGCAATCTACTACAAACTAGCCAAAATGCGTCCGTATGTTTGAAAGGGTTTCACGACCGTTTTTCAATAAGGAACAATTGATACTTGATCATGTTGTAATGCATAATTGAGCCCGTCCCGCGAGAAAACCAACATTGTGAACTCTGCGCCAAAGTATCGATCCGGATCAGCCTAAGCATGCCGCGCTGGCTAACCTGGATATACACTTTTCGCCTCCTGTGGATTTTCTGTTTCAGTAATCATTACTCTATACCTCTATCCCCCTGAGATGGAATGTGTCGGCCCAATTCAGTCTGCGCGGAACTGCGCAGGCTGATCTGGATCGTCGATACATTACGCAGAAGCCATACTGTTGGTTTTCTCACGGGACGGCTCATTATGTTTTATAAACATGTGTATATGACTATGTATTTATGTGCTTGTAAAATAAAGATATATCTATCTATCTTATGAAGTAGCCAACAACACATCTTTGACCGATTCTTATCAACTACGTGTATCGTGACTATAGAGGACAAGATAAGGGGGGAGTGAACTGGTCTTTTCCCCACAATATGTCTCTAATATATAACTCAACCAAATTCTATGTTGTGGGTACTCAAGAGAATTGTCTCGCTGAGACGATTCTTTTGAGTACCCACAACATAGGGTTTGAATCTCAAATAAGGATTTTAGAATATGAAAAATGCCCCTTATCTAGAGCTTTGATTGACTATATTCCCTTTCTTTATAACCTCATATTCTGTTGGATTATAAATTCAGAAGGATATTGATTTAATTAAATTTAACAAATACGATATTTAGTTCAATTTACAGTTACCAACTTTAAGCCGGGTAAACTCATTTGTAATTGTTGTAGCATTACAGAATCAAATCAATGGTGGTTTCAAAATATTATTGTGCGATAAGTTAAGGGGGGAGTCGAAAATATTGCAAATGCAAGAAATTGGGTCAGTGTGTTGTATGTAGTTGACGGTTGACCCAACTGTTTAATCTGGGAATAAAGAAAAGGATTGAGATGAAAGGTTAGCCATTTCTTTTTACTCTAATTTGGAACTTAAATGTGTTAACGGTGAGACGAGATTTGAAAATGCTTCCAACTTCTGTAGAATCTTATATCTGATGGACGGTCTTAATGTCAATTTTCAATAGACCTTGGTTTGTATTTATCCATGTTCTTTCAAAGTCACTGTATATGACCTGTTTAAATTGAATAATATTGTTAAGATAAGTGACAACTCCCAGACTTAGATGGCATATTTTCCTCTTGTAATATACAATAAAGCATGAACACGTTGTTAAACAAAGTTAAATTTTTTAAAGTGAATATGGAGATTGTATTAATTACTTTTGTTGATATCAAAGTATTGTATTCAAACAAATACATTAAATTCAGTCTTGCCTAACAAGCAAATGATAGATGATTGTTAGTTGTGACAAATTACTGTTCTATTTGATGGCCTGATATACCGTCCAAATTCATTCTTTGTTCTCCGCGAACATTTGATTGGGTAACAACCTAAACCTCGGTAAATATCCATATATCCTTGCCTACATTTTCAGTCATATACAAGTTCTAAAGGTGATTTGGGTTCGATCCCCAGTCGCGGCACTGCGGTCATCGTGGAGTGCCCTTGGGCAAGGCACATTTTCTAGTACTGGTTTGTTTACCAAGGGATCATGAATAAATGAACTGTCGCCGTGATATAACTAGAATAATGTTGAAAGCGGCGTAAAACCCCAATAAAACTAAACTAAAGGTGATTTCATGAACGATATCCGTGCTCGTGGTCAAATTGAACCACGAAAAAAAAAAAATCGTAACATTTCTGACCAATAATATTCAAAATCAACCTGTGCATCCGTATAGTTAGATCAAAATCAGTACTGTAAGTCATTACGTTAATTAATATTTTAATGACAATTCTGAAATAAACGTATATATTGCGAACAGATAGCATATACGCGTAAGCACAATTTTGTCCACACGTTTGACAGTTTGGTTTTGATGCAGCAGACGGCTGTTTGAAAACATAGTGACAAAAGAAGAAATTGCTCTAAACGAGCAATTTTCCTTTTGCCACAATGTTTTCCACTTTTAGTCATAGGTTATCCATTTAATTATAGAGATTTTCTATTTTTTGACAAAATATGTTCAAAGTCGTCTGCTGCAGAATTGTCGTATGAGGGAAAGGGTTAAATTTTTCTCTTGTCCAGCAAACAGTTGAACACATTATAGGAAACGATGTCTTTTGTAAACATTTTGAGAGAAAAATTACCACAATGTTTCATCACTACCACGAATAAATGGCTCGAATCTTCAAGATTTTGTATTTTCATCCAGATTATTGAAAGTTCTGACGTCTATAAAATATGTTACGATGCCAATGGCGGTTTACTCAGTGTGAAGGTCGACAAGCACACACTGTTCATCAAGCATGTCAATACACTGGTATATTGTCTTCCGTAATCGCAATTCGTAGATTATTGATACACGACTGTTCCATCGTAAAACTGGTATGCATCGTGTGATAGAATGATCCTGTTGTACAAGGACAAGGTCAAAGGAATGCAACATTCAAGGTCATTTATCAAGGTCATTTCGCAGATTTGATTTAAAGAAAAAAATGATATAACTGCCATAGTACTGTTACGATTCAAAAAGCATTGCCGATTTTCAATACACATAATGGAATTCCAATGTAAGTGAGAATGTTATTGCCATACCTTGTTTACATTGACGTAGAAAACTTGTAATTAGGCATTCGCTTCTCTATGGTTATTTTAACTAACACGCCGCTATCGATCCATCAAAATTTGGTACCAATTTAAAAAGATACATTTTGCTATGTCTTATTTAAAACGTTTTTAAAACTAATTACACTATTTGCCTCTACAACATGTTCTGGCAGAGTTTCATGTTCTATTCCATTGATCGACTATTCTCTGGGAAAATAATGCATCTGGAAGTATATACCAGATAGACGGACAGTAAAGACTGTGGTGAGACTGTGGGGATGAATCCTGATCTGTGATTAATGTATTAGTGTGGTTTTACGACGTTTTAACACTTTCCAACATACACTAAATATGCAGCAAACGACTTTGAACTTATCAAGTTCAAATTATAGAATATTTCTGTAAATGATAGTATGATAATTAAAGAGCCGAAGTTATTGTGGCAAATGGCGAAATTGCTTATCATGATTTTGCCACACTGATTTTAAACGTCGTCTGCTGCACGGGCGTCAGAAAGCGTATATAGGTGGGATAGGGTAAAGCATTCTTACAGTTATAATGCGGCAACCCAAAATGTTCCGAGACCGCCGAGACTAGAAATCGAACTTGGGACTCCGGCTCTAAATATCCGGTGCCTACTAATACATGTATGTCTCACCCGAATCTGCATTGTTCGCAAACATCTTTAATGAGGGACATTAGTGATACTTATATTATCTCCCTTGTCAGATAAAGACCAAGGGAGACCAACTAGTTGGTAGGTCCTTTTAGTTGGAAATCCTTTGTCTTTATCGCTATTTCGCAATGAGATATTGCAATTTCTCTGTACACATTAATCATAAATGTGTTAATTAAAGTGATGATTCAAAAGAGAAAATTTACATAGCAGTGTTTAAATAAAACAAATGTGGAATAACTAATCAATCTAATAACAGTTGGCCAAGAAAATGCAATTATAAGTGCACCATCATGTGCAAAGAAACCATTGATAAAAACAGAGGAAACCAAATGATAGGACCTCGCTAGATGTAGAGAGTATTAAAGGGAGATAACTGACCGATGTCTCCAATTGCCTATGACAGCGAAGGAGCTAAAGGGGCGATATACCGAGACAAGTGACAACTGTAGTGGATTCGTTCATGCTTTCGACCTAACGGTCATCTATAGAGAACGGTTATTTTATTATTTCAGTGTGCATTAATTTCGATTGCAAGAGTTGTGTTGCATTTTACCCCTTTCCTGCTAAATTCCTGCAACCGGTTTCGTTATTTTCTTATTCACTTTCCATACAAACTGTTGAATATATATGAACCGTTCCACGAGAAAACCAACATTATGGAGTTTGCGTAATGTATCGAACAGATCAGCCTGCGCAGTCCGCGCATGCTAATCCGGGACGACACATTCCGTTGTAGTGGGATATAGGTATAGAGTAATGATTCCTGAAACGGAAAATCCACAGGAGGCGAAAAGTGGCTGACAGGATTAGCCTGCGCGGCATACTTAGGCTGATCCTGGTCGATAATTTACGCAGAGTTCATAATGTTGGTATTTTCATGGAAAGGCTCATATGTTATTTTTGACGAGGCGATCTGGAATGAGCGTACAGAGAGGTGCAAAGGTGCTAAAGCTGATTATCCAGGAGCCTTTTGTATTACGATGACAGTATGAATGGGCAATATTGACTACCTAATCCGGACGTATGTGCAAATACGTGTAGGATAATGTACAAGTAATTTTGACAATATTGGCTTCATCCTGACTTGTGTGCAATCTAGCGGAAAATGTACATATTTCTAAACAGTGAAGATCCGAGGAGTCTGATCGGGATTGATACTGTTCAAATATTACTAACAGAAACTTGCTAGACATTCCTGTCATCGTGTGTATACTCAGATTAGACAGGGAAGATGTAATGACTGACCTGAACATACACTGTACCCTTTCTCATTGAAGGGGGTTCATTTTATTGTTTACTCCTTCCTTACAATTTAACATCTCATACTTTGTAGGGTTAGGTTACATCACCAGTGTCTTGTCATTCCTGGTTTTCATTCGGTTAGGTAAGTACGAGTATTTTAATTTTACACTTCGTCTGAAACAGACGAATCTTAATTGGCACTGCAGATGATGACTTTTATACGGCACTGCGTGAAATGCTTTTACATCAAATATGGGACGACTTTTATATGACACTAGAGGGGACGGGACGACTTTTATACTGCACTGCAGGAGAAGACTTTGGCGCTACATGTGACGACTTTTAAATGTCATTACAATGGACGACTTTAAATGGCACTCCAGGAGACGACTTTTAAACGGCACATCAGGAGATGACTTTTAAACGGCAGAGCAGGAGACGACTTTTAAATGGCACTTCAGGGGACGACTTTTAGATGGCACTGCAGGAGATGACTTTTAAATGGCACTCCAGGAGACGACTTTTAAACGGCAGAGCAGGAGACGACTTTTAAAAGGCACCGCAGCAGCCCACTTTTATATGGCACCACAGGAGAGGACTTTTAAATCACATAACAGAGGTCTTCTTTAAAATGGCACTGCAGGTGACGAATTTTAAATGGCACCACATGAGACAGCTTTTAAATGGCACCACACGAGGCGACTTTTAATGGCACTGCAAGAAACGACTATCAAATGACACTTCAGGAGACGGCTTTAAAATAGCCCTGCAGAAGACGACTTAAAAAGGACCCTACAGGGGACAACTTTAAAATGCCAATTCAAGGAGCGACTTTTAAATGGTACTGCAAGAGACGACTTTTAAATGACACTGCAGGAGAAGATTTATAAAAGTCACTGCCGGAGACGACTTTTAAAATCTTAAATTTCTTGAACTATGTTTTAAATGTATGCTTCCACTTATCATAATAATGGATGTATGCTTTATGGAGTATCGAAATCTTAGGCCATTCACTGCGCATATGAAACAAATAACGAGTGTTACTATTCAAAAATCAAATATGTTGGCTAAAATTAAGTGAGGGGAAGTGATGCAACAGAAACAAAAGAAATGTAATGTCAAATCAATTGATGGTGTGATATACAAAGGTTGGATATTTGCGTATGGAATGAAACTGAATGTAGAAATGTATCATAGGATGTATTGGGAGAGTGCCGTATAGAGGTTTAGGACTATCGACATTGTAGTATTTAGAACGACTTGGTGCAAGGTCAGTGCAATTGATAAGAATGTACTGAATCGTATAGATTACAGAGCAAGGTATCCATTCAGGTGCATCATCTTTTGTAGAGAGCGTCTATAATAGGTAATAAGAGTACAGTGCCCAATTCGGCAAGGGGCAAGACTAACCTCTTCTGCAAACTTGGAAGCACTATTTTACATGCATAAGTAAATCTTAATTTACATTTGTCTAAACTCTCTAAGATTGCTTTCGTGGAGAACGTACTAATTATTCTATTCAATGATTCGAAATATGTATTACAAGTATGTTTTAATTTGATTAACCAAGAAATAATCATTTATTTCTTTACAGGAGATGCACTGAAGTGCCTTAACTGTGATAATGTGGCACACCCGGCCCTCTGTAAACACGTGACAACCTGCTACGCCGATGAGGTGAGCGACGAGTTCAACAGTTATCGAACACATTACACCTTTCCAGCCCCGCGTTTAAAAGAAACCGACCGCCTCTGTGGTGTTGTTTTAGAGCGTCCGCCTCGAGTGCGGAAGGTCGCGGGTTTAATCTACTGACGGGTTATACCAAATACTTTAACAATACTAGAAATGACGGCCCTTCTTAGCGTTCAGGGTTGCGGGGTTAGCATTACGACTGACTGGTTGGTGTCAGGATAAATGAACTAGAAGTACTGGTAACTGACCCAGAAACGCAGTGATATAACTGAAACATAGTTGAAAGCGGCGTAAAACACGAAACAATCAACCGTTAAAACATTTTTTGTTTTACTTTTAAACGCGAAAACAACAATGGAAACACAATTTACTTAAGATAAAAAAAAATGGTACCAAGAACTACAAAATTACCTCCCTTGTAGGACATTTTGATATGAAAAATTAATAAACATTTATACTAGAATATATTAAAGTAATATGTGACAATTATGAAACACAAAGTCATTTCAGTTTTCTCTTTTAAACGGATAAGAAATTTGCATTTCGAGATGGCCGTCAAGGGAGGTAATTATTGTAGCTCTGCGAACTAGAATAGTCACCTCCCGTTATATATCGCTATTGCATATGTAGTAAATTAATTAATATACAACTAGTTTTCGTAAACTCAACAGCGGATCATTACACCTTGATGTACAGCATCAATCAATAAATGATAAACATAAATTATAAACATAAATAATGCATCAAACTACATTCAGACTTGAACAGTTTATACTCGGTTGGTTAACACAAAAGTTGTTTTTATAGCATGTTGCTTGCTACATCATCATCAAAGTTCGTCTCCATTATTGATGAATGCCTGACCAAATAATGCAGCTTACTTCTGACTACTTGGAACTTTGTATAACAAAGTCATACTAGATATTCGCGTAAAATGCTTCTGTTTCAGAGTGTGTTGGAACAAGTGATTGAATACGTTGATGTATGCCTCTTTTTGTACTGCATCTCGAGCTTCTTAAATTTAAGTTATATGTCATTAGTATAGGGACTTGTTGATCTGTGTGCAATGAAGACAGAGAATAACATTATTACTACAGGATTTAAGGAGAGCTCATAGAAGAAGCGAAGTGAAGCATTATTACATTTTCTTGACACATATACCAGTGCATCGATTGTACTAATGTATTAGTAGCATATACAACTGTAAAAGTAATGAGCTACATCCAACAAACATAGTATATATGACAAGCCACGTCTAAGAAGTGGATGTCTTAATGTATCTCCATACAGTGACGACCCAGACGAGATTGTGCAACTGCATCGTCTCACCAGGGCATTCATTGTCCACATTCACGTAATGTACTCTTAAATGTAATATTGGACACCAGAACTGCTGCCCCATTATTTTCAGGACAATTTACCTTAAGTTTATAAATATACTGTTAAGGAAAAGCAATAACACACTCAAATCGCTAAAAACTGTCCCATTCTCAAATTAAAGTTTTTCATTGGTAGCATGCATTAGAAGACATTAGAAAACGTCTTTGAAATCAAAACTTCTTAAAATCACACTCTCTCACTTTCATAATTATTTAAGTTTCCACAGGTCTGCAGGTTTAATAAAAAAATTTTTTTATTGTTTTCATGCGTTTTCGATAGTCGTGAATCAGAATATTTTGGAATATCACTAACGGTTTTTTGTCTATCTAAATATCTAAAAGTTGACTAGGGACATGGAAAAGATCGATCCTTTAAAAGTCCAAAACGTCCCTTTCTCCTACCAAAACTTTGAACGAATTATTGCTTATCGGGGCGAATAACCTACATATCCTTTTGATTTTCTTTAAAGGTCACTTTAAGTTGCACTAGATAGCTATCATTGTTTGCTCGAAATACATCGATTTAAATATGGTATGAAACCCATCCTTGCTATATAAAAAAGATGGAAGAAACATCTTAAAAATACAATATGGAACACAGGGATTGATGTAACGTATTTTTTTCAGGAATGCGGAATGAAGACGTTCATCTCCACAGACGGAGCGAGGCTGTATTCGTTAGGATGCTATGATACACACGTAAGTCTAGTTTCCCCAATTTATTTTTTTGCAATAACACTATGAGCGGTGCTCTGTTAAAACCACCCTAACCGTGATAATTACACGTTTAGAAAAAAATAGCTACCTGCGCAACCACGCTGAAGAATCCAAATAAATACTAATTAGCCCATTCCATCATACGACAATTCTGCAGCAGACGACTTTGAACATATTTTGTCAAAAACTAGAAAAGCTCTTTAATTGAATGGATAACCTATGACTAAAAGTGGAAAATATTGTAGCAAAAGGAGAAATTGCTCGTTTTGAGCAATTTCTTCTTTTGTCACAGTGTTTTCAAAACGTCGTCTGCTGCAGAGGTGTCAGAAAGGTTTATATGAGGGAAAGGGTTAACAGATGTTTCTTTAAACCTTTTTTTGACAAATTGGCGACATGCGGTTCAATATGTCGGGATTAAGCATTCTTTTGGATTAACAGATATCACACTTTTATGACCATTTTTTTGAAAAAAGAAAAGGAATTAAGCAATTTGTTTATTTGTCCTGAATAATGCATAGTGCCGTAATATTGTTTTAAATTATTATATCTCAAAGTTTACTATTTACTATCAAACGGACTGTTACGCATCTTCTGCAGAAGTATCTTGAAATCATTATGGCAAACTGGGAAATTGGTCATGATGAGAGATTTCATCTTTTGTCAAAACATTTTCGGCTGTATTCAATTATTATATTTCCACTGATGTATTATATTTCTCGTATTTTAGCTTAGCTATTTTGAAATTTCTCTGCTTAGGGAAGTTGGTTAAAAAAACATCTTTGCAGCAATTTATAATTTTAACTCTTTCAGCGCCGAATTGTTTAAAGTAGACTATTCCATGTTCAAAATCCGGCGTGTCCATCTCTCTTGTAATAAGAGTTTGGATTATCTTTATAGCTAAAAGGCAAACAATACTGATTTCAGGTGAGACAGCTCGTTACGAGATGACTCACCTGAATCTGTATTGTTTGCAAAAAACTCAATATAGCCTATGGCGCTGAAAGAGTTAACACTTAGTCTGTTGAAACCAATGTTTTGAAGTGTTCGACACAAGTATAGAGCCGGGCCAGCCAGTAATCCCGCGCCGTCTGAGCAGACTCTTTACTCTTGGCTGCACAACTGAACATTAGTTTAATTGATATTCCTAAATTAGGCTATGGACTCTGCAAAATGAAAACTTGGACAAGTCCATTTTACAAATGCAGACTTTAAATGATTTGCGAATAAAAAACGTTAACATGGATTGCGAATAAAAAACGTTTAAAGGGATTGCGAATAAAAAACGTTTAAAGGATTGCAATGTTTTATCAGTTTTGTGCAGCCGGAGCCTCCCTCCATGCCGGTTCCGGTCAGGCATTTTACTCTTGTCAGACCTGTTGCGATGACCATGACCTCTGCAACATTCGAGGATGTAACGCTACAGGTAAATGTACACACTTGCTTCTACTTGTGTAACCCCATTGTCAGACATACAATACATATGCAGTCAACGACTTTGAAGACTAAAATAAAAGAGAAATATAGGATCCATCATGAGTTTTCTTAGGAGATCAAGATTTCTTAAATGAGTCTAGAAAAAGACGGTTATTAACCGAGCCTCTTGGCGAGGTTAATAACTCTCTTTTTCGAGACGAATTTAAGAAATCTTCTCCAAAGTAAAACGAGTGATGGATTCTTTTTATCACCTAAACAGTGTGTTTTAATGAAAAATATTGACAACATCAAAACAAAGACCGAATAACATATTCTTCATAAGAACTTGTGATTCACCGCATAAAAAAGTAGTCCTCATCATTTTTGAATAAGAAGAAAAAAAAAAAAAATGTTTTAAACAATTAAGACTCGTTATTTATTCAAAATAACGTATTATTGCATTTTTCAATGTGTAAAATTTAACAACTTAACAATAAACATAATAAAGATAAAGGTCAAAATGACGTCATCAGTAGTCGCGTGTATGACGTGTTTTTGTTATCACACATGTTGGATATCGTTGTTCCGTGATTTGTTCTCAACTTGAAAATAAGGGTATTTATGTGATAAACTCTCATATCACATTGTCTCCATAAGATACTAATGAACATAGACCCTGTTTCCACCTTATTCATTTCCTTATATTCTAACAATGGGCTGGTAACCGGACTCGTATGAGAACACATTAAAAGTGTTTGAAGGTGAAATTGGGCAATGGACATTTTATAATAAAAATGTAATTAAATTTATAATAAAGCTATATATTAAACCCTTTTCCATATATGGGTAGCAGACGACTTTGAACAAAAAATAATAATATAAAAACTATATAAAATAAGGACAATTATTGAATACAGTGGAACACATTGTGTCAAGTCGAGAAATTGCTCATTATAGGAAACTACACGTATGACATAATGCCTAAAGTGTTCTGTGTTTGAAAGTTTAACTATATACCTTTATTTTTGATGTTTTATTATGTAATCCTAGAGCAGGTAAAAACTTATTTTCTGATACAGATGTTTTAAACGCCTCGTCAACAAACGACATTTACTAAATGTGTGTACAAAGCGAGCAACGAGCAACTTCAAAATTTCCCATGCTGTTTTTAACGTCTTTCCAAGAATACTTATAGACGCTTAATGTTTTACTTACACTGAAATAACACCAGTTTATTAAATAAATACTTAAGAACATTTTGGTGCCTTGTTTTAGGCTTTCCCGAGAACCGAGGACCAGTTTGTTACAACTGTGAGGCGTCACCAGCAGGATTTAATTGTCCTACAATCGAGTACTGTGAAGGCCATGAGGTAATACCGGTCGTTCATAGCGGTGCCCCATGACAATCACTACTAACATAATTATTACACATGTAGACACACCTCTCTGTCTGCGAATTCCTGAAACAGAAACTATTTTCAAAATGTTCGTGAAACCTTCTATGACTTATTGCCGAACAATGCGAAGTCAGATAAAACTGCGCGGATAGGCAGGCTGGTCTGGATCTACACTGGTAACACATGGATAATGTTGGTTTTCGCAGAGCACAGCTCATATACATGTATCTGTCACTTTTGTAAACACCAGCAACCACACATAAACACTATGAATAAACTAGATAAGTATATATCTTTAAATATATACGCAATTGTTCATTATCTATGTAGTTTATAGTATACAATATCATTCTAACTAAATTTATATATTTGATATAATCGTGTTTGATTTTCTTTAATTGTATGACGAGAAATATGTAATTAGAAGTCAATTAAATATGTTCTGTTTTGTTCTGTATCCTTACATTTTTTCTCGTAATCAAATCACTGAAAGTACTTACAGCTGATGGATAAGATCGACCATGACAGACACAGAAGTGTTAGAGAGTTTTTTCGCCATATTATTTTTTAAATGTGCAGGAAATCAAAATTTATATCATATAAGGTAAACGGGTTTGTGTTTATTAACCCTTTCTCACTAATATACGATTTATGTGGCCTCTTCAGCAGACGACTTTTGAAATCAATGTGACAAAAGAAGAAATTGCTAAAAACGAGCAATTTCTCCTTTTGCCACACTGTTTTCAACTCTTTTCAGTAATTAAACCTACATTTACAGAGCCTTTCTGTGTGTTTGCTTGGATACTTTTAATTATTTTTATTTAGGTTTGCTACTCAGAAGCAACATTAGAATTTTTGTCACAGACATTCTACAGCAGTGGATGTAGATCAAAACATGTAAGTACAGCCTACTTGACAAACTTTGGTTTAAAGCTTACACCCTATCGGAAGAAAATGTCGCGAACAAACGAAGCTTCAAGCTCTTTTTGTCCAATGGCTATTTTTGTTATTGTCAGTATGCATTTATATGCAATGTATAACCCGGAAGTATGGAATTGACCTCTGTGCCCGAAATGAACCTTCTGATTGGTCAGTCTCGAGATTACATTTACAATAACAATAGACCAATCAGATACACGAGATACATGAGCGCATAATCTGAGCACATTGTATAGTTATTTTTATTTTCTATAGTTTTTGAACCATTCCTTTCTCTTTTAATTGTTCTGCACCTAAGCACTTTTGATCGAATTAATCTGACCTCTTTGTGTCAATGTTTGGGCTGCTCTATTGTTATTGCAAAGAAAGGGTCCCACCGATGACGTGGTGGTACATTGGTTAGAAAGCAAATTGAGTAGATCCTGATCATACTTCTCGTGTCAACAGACTGATCTGGAACTTTACATGGACCACAGTTGTTTAAATGCGTATTTCTTTAACTGATCCGTCTTCTACAGAATCGTTAAAAGTCTTCTCTACGAGTGGATGCTCTTAATGATGTTCATGTATTTGTACATTCGAATATCTATACATCGAACATCAAGACGTGAAGTGGCCTGTACCTCAAAGTTAATTTAAGCATAAAACGAAGTTCCTGGTCAAATTCAAACATAAAAGGACCTACATTTATAATGGTTGATATTTTGTTTACTTTGAATCTTCATCAACGGTATTTTGAACAGCGAGATCAAGATTCTTAATTCTCGTATCACACTTTTTCACACAGCATTGTGCAGGTAACAGTTTCGATCCACTTACAAGTTTTGTTGGTAAGCGGGACGACGCCAGCGCGAGCAAAACAAATACGAACTCAGAAACAGCAGACGTTCACAAACGCTCTCTGAAAGTGTGTACAGACTGTTGTGAATCAGATATGTGTAATATTCAGTGTAAACAATCAGGTATGTGAATGTCAACTTTTGTGTTGCGATTGTGATTTGTTGTTTTGTTTTGTTTTGTGTATCCGCTTTCAACAATTTTTCAGTTATATCAAGGCGTGGCGTGGGTAATTTACCTGTCCATTTTTCCTGACAGCAGCCAGTCAGACGTAATGCTAAACTCGCAACCCTGAGCGCCAACGAGGGCAGCCATTACTACCATGTTTAAGGTATTTGGTATGACCCGACCAGGGTTCTAACTCGCGACCTCCCACATCCGAGGCGGACGCTTTACCACTACACCGCGACACCGCTACCACTACACCGCTACACCGCTACACCGCTACACCGCTACACCACTACACCACTACACCACTACTACTACACCACTACACCGCTACACCGCTACACCGCTACACCACTACACCACTACACCAACTACACCACTACACCACTACACCAACTACACCACTACATTACTACACCACCGAGGCGTGTTGTGTTTTGTACAATTAAACAAGCAACAATTAGAATTACGAAGAAGATGAAAATTTAAATTGTTGTTGAAGTATGTTGTTAATTTGTATGGAAGAATATCCAGCAATATGGAAGAATTCCGAATATGACAAGAACATATTCAAAGAGGTAAACACTCGCTTAGTGAAAACGAGTTACAGACCATAAAGTAGTTCAGACTTAAATGGCAATAACATATAATTGACTTTCGTTGGTTCTAGCTTGGTAAAAAAATCAATAGAGACACGCGTATTAATAAACTATATATAGGTAACACTTGATTATATGTACTAACAATTCTGAAATACAAAGAAAAACAAAATTAACGAAAAAAGGATAAATTGCTTTAATGTTCCAGTTACTAATACTACATTAAAAAAAAACATCTGCTACAAAGGCAGCATACATTCATCGTTTATGTTTGCACCTTTCTGATCCCTTTCAACATTCGATTGATTGCACAAGGGTCCTTATATAGTAGTTGAAAGTGGAATCACGAAGTGCTGTTCATATAAATTCTGATTAATCAACTTTTAATTCATTGAATGGTATTATGACTAACATTACAAAATTGCGTGTGACTACAAAATAAACTCTTTATCAAGTTATCATTGAACATAGTATATAAACAATACGTAAAGGTATCTCCTTGCCAAAGAACTAGTTACGATTTGACGCTATTACTCGGTTTATTTTTAGTACATCTGCCATTTAGAAATGGCTGAATTTACTATAACTGTCCAAAAGCTTCAATGCATTATAAATATACCGCCAAAACTGGAAATCTATTTACTTTCTGAAAACGTAAACAGTTTTAAACGAAAAAGAAAAAGGAGGAAAAACCTGAAACAAGCTGGTTTTCGCGATACATGCTTCGTTTTTTTCCATTGAACGATTGGCAGTTAATACCTATAGCTCTTATATTTCACCAGATTCGTGTCACGATGATTCCTCTTGTTCAACATTGATGGCAAGCATACCAGACATATGCTTAAATCAAGTCCTAGCAGAAAAGTTCTGTCAACGTACATGCAATCTCTGTCCTTCCCTGTCAAGCAGTTCCTGTGGAGACCTGCGAGTGGATTGTGCCTATATTAACAAAACTAACTGCGACTCTTACTTGGTAAATTATTTATAATTACTATTGAACAGTGATATAAGTAAATCCACTGTTATTAAATGACTTACAAATGTACAATTAAAGATTATAATCGGCCTGGGAATCGTGGCATTTCAGTTATGATATTCATCAAGCTCGATAACTGCTTTTTGAAGACTTAACTAGTACTCTCGTCGTTTGGGTAGAACTATCCAAAATGCAGAACCCATACATCACGGGACTCAAACTCGGGACCTTTGGTACAAGAAGCCGAGACTCTACCACTACAGCACTGCTTGCTTATTCTTTGCAGTCTATGCTATATTCCATGAGCTTTACGATACATTCAGAGTAGGTTCATTAGAAAGCGTGCAACCTTTCAGATGTAATCTTGATATTAGATAGCCGTGTGACTCACCTGCTCAGTTAAACAATATTATGATTTTTCATCCAATCGTCCAGAGCTAGAATCACGTCTCTTGAAACAGTGTTCTGAGAATGAGCAAAAGTAAAGTCCATTCAACCAGAGTAATATTGCCGTTGGACTAACCTTGAATATTGACGTTAACATGCATCCAACTTCATAAGCCGAACGCTGTATGTAGTCGAAAAATATATATCAGTATTGAATTGATCACTTAAATATGGCTGTTGATGATACAGGTAATACTGACAAATAACTCAAGAAACCTCTTGATAAAACTGAAATTTTATTTAAAGCTAAAATTATAAATTGAACCATATCATACGAATACGGACTTTGGAAGCTTTCGATTCAATATATGTTCTAATTGATCTTCAAGAATGCTAATTAAACATGGATGCGAATGGGAAGTTTATGACTCTCATGCACAGTATGCCCTCAGTTGATCTCTGGTTTTTAGTTACCAGGTCGCGTTTCAAAAAACCTTGTCCAAATGCTACTTGAAAGAACGTCTGCCATTCCTGATTATGCGACTAAATTGCCTCTGTGTTTGTTTTCAGAAAGCATATACATCCGGGTGCCTCAAGCACTGCGGATTCTGCTCAGGATCGACAGCACCACCAACGGTTCCGATAGTAACAGCGGTTGTACATGGACCAACACAATCAGTTACGAATGCACCACCAACAACAACGGTAAAAACATCTACAATGCGTCCAACGACAACCACGGTGCCGTCAACAGCTAAGATAATTACAACTTCGACAATTCGTACAACATCCTTACCATCTACCGTCGTAACAACTGCAACACCTACATCTTCTAAACCTACTTCATCACCACAAGGTAACCCTATTTACTATTATTTGTCTGATAAGTGTTTCTAAAACATCATAAATGAGTAGCGGTTAATGTAGACTAAGATAAGATTTCATGAATCTGATGACAGATCTTTATCTTTATTGGTAACAAATGCGTTTCAAAGTAATGCACAAATTCATACGCAAATAAGGACAAGTACAAATTGTTAATTGCAATAAACAAACATTATTATGTCTATAGCAATATATTGTACACACTTGTACCAAAAGGCATTGTTTACAGGAGCAACTGAATTAGGAACAGTTTAAATTAATTGCATGTATAGTTATGCAACATTCTTACATATAGTCAAATTTAAATATGTAAGGAGATGATACATACGAAAAGCAATACATTTTGAATTTGAAACACTTATATAAGCAAAAAAACACATAACAAACCTCAGAAGTAATTCATGAATATGCTCCCATCCCTGCAAAAAGAAAGACAGACGAAGAGATAGAGTAGTTTATCAGCGTAGTATTGTGTCGCCTGCCTATATAACTATGTTAGC